>CM035434.1:135020893-135175893 GCA_020310875.1 Ceratopteris richardii | reverse complement strand
ATGGTTAAATCAAAGAACACAAAAAAAGAAGATATTTTAAGTTTATTGGAGAGATTAAACCAACGAATGCATGTCTTTATCTACATTCGGTCCTTACTCCTACCCCCTTACCTTACATTAACGGAAGTTGCACCACTCTGTTGCGCCAATTTTCTTTTATTTTTCTCAAGTTTATATGTAGTTTTTGAGACTAACCACTCCCTAATTTCAGTATGGTCGATAAGTTGGTGCTAAAGCTTGACGCACCATGTCTTAATAAAATATTTAAAATGAAAATTTGCTTATCGATATTCATACATTCTTTTTGTTAGTACTTCATGGTTAAATCAAACAACACAAAAAAAGAAAAAATTAAGTTTATTGGAGAGATGATCGAGAGGATTAAAGCGTCGGATTGCTAATCTCTCTCTCTCTCTCTCTATATATATATATATATGTGTGTGTGTGTACACATATACGTACACACACATATACATACATAGATACATACTTATGTCAGGTAATTGAAGTTGCACGACTCTCGCACACCAATTGTTTTTAAAATTTTCAAGTTTATATGTAGTTTTTGAGGTCAACCATTCCACAAATTCAATATGGTCTATAGATTGGTGCTAAAGCTTGACACACCATGTCTCGATAAAATATTTAAGATGAAAAGTTGCTCATCGATAAACACACTTCACTCAAAAATGAGATACACCCATGGGGGTAATTTTTTTAGACACACACTTGTACGTACATATAGACACATATGCCTTTTAGGGAACCGAGGATAGGCATAATGAATGACTCTCTTTGTACGTACATATAGACACGTATCTGAACACTTGAAAGTACATATAGACACGTATGCCTTTTTGAGAACCTAGGATAGGCATAATGAATGACTCTCTTTGTCTAAATGATGTTCATCAATGTCGAGATATACTAATACTACCTAACATGTATCTAAGTTGATTCGTAGTGAGTAATTACTGCGTTACATGCTTTGTCATACACATACATGCACAATTTACCTTGAATACGTATGAGAGATTACACACTATACATTTAGCATCATATAGACCCTATCTTATTGGGATATACCCCTAGCATCTAGTTTGTGATGCCTAACAATTTAGACGAGTTATGTTTGTTATCTTTGTTGTAATTGGGTATACCCCTAGCACCTAGTTTGTGATGCCTTATGTTTTATAGTTTGTAAATCTCTTCTGAAATATAGGAAACCAATATGGATAGGTTCTTATATCTTCTCAAACGTGTGGAATCGATGGTCATGAATATTAAGATGTTACATGATAAAATCTTAAGTTTTTCTTTTTATTTATCATCAATGGCCAATTCATAATTAACACTAGAATGTGAGGTTTTATACTGAACAGGATTTGTTACATGACTATGTATCTACATATATAGTTGGTTGTGTTTTTTCATCATAGTCCGTGGCCGTTATTGAACGCAGTACCTACTCATTCATGATTTTGGTGAATTCAGCCTCTCATCAGTCATGACTATTTACATGATATATATATATATATATATATATATATATATATATATATATATATATATATATATATATATATATATATATATATATATATATATATATATATATATATATATTGAGAGTACAATGAATTTGGAAAGACACACACACCCAACCTCGTAAGGTAGAGGCACCCATCTTGGGGAATCCAACCCTGGGCGAGACTTGAACCCTGACCATCTACCTAGGAGTACAAGGCACATCCGGTAAACCACGCCCGTTGGATATTACATGATATCTTGGTCATGGATATTGAGAAGGATCTTGAATGTGATGCTTAGGACTTACGAGTGTCAACGGATGCTTATATCTTCCCACCCTTCTTGTTGGCAACTTCTCACTGTGTTCTTGAGGCTTTGTACCATGGACTGAAGCATTCATAGAACAATTCGTTAGCATCCCTCGAGATCTGTCCAGTATCTCATCACTTACAACATTTTGTAAGCACGCTCTGTACCCTCACCTCTCTGTTCATTATCTTAGAGCATTGGCCACTGCTCATTTTCCTATAAGACATGTTCTTTGGTTTGCATTGAGAGTGCCACACCTACAATATTGTCTACATGACCTTGCTGTTGGAGTTAGACATCTGCGGAAGCACACAAACAACACAAGGAAGAAGAAGAAGCTTGGAGCACAACACATAATACTGAATGTATTACTAGAGAATGTACAAAGATAAGTAGCCCATTAGGGCAATAGCCATACATACAAGCGGAGGGAAAACAACCTCCTAAAGAGAGAAAAAGTGCCCCAGTGATCCTAGTGTGTTCACACACATCACTACCTAAATATATCAACAAATCCCCCCTGGGAGTGATGCGGTGAACAAGGAGCTGGCACTCATGTATAAGGAAGTGCCAAGCTATGTGGAAATCCACAAAAGGAAGTAAGCCCAAAGCTTTGCAGAAAGCTTCAAACTTCTCCCTAGGCAGAGCTTTCGTGAAAAGGTCTGCAATGTTCTCCTGCCTGGGCACATATGCCAAGCTGATCTCCCCAGTAGAGAACCTCTCCGTGACATAGTGATAATGCACCTCAATGTGCTTACTACGAGCATGGAACACAGGGTTCCTCGCAACTTCCAATGCGCTCTGACTGTCAGTGAAGATGGTGGTGGCAGAAGTCTTACCGACACCCAAATCAGCCATAAGGCGTCTGAGCCACACACACTCAACAGTCGCTGTGAAAGCTGCCCTATACTCAGCCTCACAACTGGAAGTGGCAATAGTAGGAAACTTCTTGCTCAACCAAGATATACATGAGCTACCAAGCATGAAGCAAAAGCCACTAGTGGACACATGAGTGTCATAGCAACCAGCCCAATCAGAGTCAGAAAAAGCATGCAAATCTGGTGGTAGTGATCCCCCCTTGGGATAAAACAACCTAAGTAGTCGAGTAGCACTTAAATAGCAAAAGATGCACTTAACTGCCTGCCAATGCTTGACTCCTGTGCAATGCATAAACCTGCTCATTTGTGAGACAGCAAACTGAACATCTGGCTGAGTAATGCATAAGTAAATCAAGCATCCAAGAGCTTGCTGATAGAGAACAACATCAAATGCATCTCCAACATCATGAAAAATCAATCGTAAACCTATCTCCATAGGAGTGGCAATAGGCTTACAGTCTTCAAGGCCACAAAACACTGCAATAATGTGTCAATATATTTCGTTTGACACAAAGCCATTCCACCATCAAATTGCATAAACTCAATGCCCAAATAGTGATGCAAATGCCCCAAATAAGACATCTCAAATGAGGCATGCAAATCAGCCTTAAAGTCAGCAATATGTTTCTTAATAGGACCAGTAAGCAGCATGTCGTCAACATAGACAACAATGATCAGAAGCACATCATTAGCACACTTAACATATAAGGTGATTTCAATTGGACTGTTCTCAAAACCATGTGCAATCAGATAGGCATGTATCTTCTCATACCAAGCATGTGGTGCTTGCTTTAAACCATATAATGCCTTCTTTAACATGCACATCTTGTTTTCATGCCCTTTCTACACAAAGCCACGGGGCTGAAAAACATACACTTCTTCATGCAAGTCACCATTCAGAAATGTTGTTTTAATGACCAACTGATGTACATTCCAACCATGATGAGCTGCAAGTGCACAGATGCTCCAAACACTAGTCATACGGCATGTAGGTGCAAAGGTCTCATCAAAATCAATGCCTCTTTCCTGTGCATAACCCTTTGCAACAAGCCTAGCCTTATACCTGTCAACTATACCATCCGTTTATGCTTCAACTTGTATACCCACTTAGTGCCAATGGCCTTCTTCCAGGAGGCAAGTCACATAAAGACCAAGTACGATTTCTCATTATAGCATTATATTCAGATTGCATAGCAACCATCCAATTTTTTGAATTTTGGGCTTCATCAAACGAAACAAGCTCATTCTCATCATAGAGACTAGATGCAGCCATAGCATAGCAATCTGATGCAAAAGAGGCACTATGAGAGCCTGAACGAGTACGATATGACAAAGGTGCATCCAATTTGATGTCATGCAAAGTCTGCACCAGCCATTTCGGCATAGTTTTTGCCTGCTCAATATCAGCTCTCTCATCAACTAATGCATCATGTAAATCTACATCAGAAATAGAATGATATGCATCATCACATGAAACCTGCAAAGGCTGAGAATTTTCCTCATTGGGACTAGCACTAGACTGTCCACCTGTAAAAAGAGGCAGCAAAGTATAATACATGTCTTTGGAGCTAACAAATGTCTCCTTAGTACATGAAAGCAATGACTGAATAGCATCTTCCACAAAAACAACATCACGGCTAACCAGAATGCGTTTAGTCTATGGACGATATAGACGATAGCCTTTACTTTCAGAACTGTACCCAACAAAAATACATTTTACTGCTTTATCATCCAATTTTATGCGATGTTGTTCAGGCACTAATGCATATGCTAAACAACCAAAAACATGCAGATGAGCAACAGATGGCTTGCGATTATGCCAAGCCTCATATGGAGTGATAGACTGCAACACTTTAGTGGGACACCTGTTCAGTACATATGCTACACACATGACAGCCTCAAGCCAAAAACTATGTGGTGAAGCCTGACTCTTGACCATACACCTCGCCATCTCCATGAGTGACCTGTTATTTCGTTCAACAACTCCACTCTGTTGAGGTGTATACAACACTATACACTAGTGTTTTATCCCACGTTCAACCAGAAATGCATTAAAATCAGAAGACATATATTCCCCCCCTCGATCAGAACGGAGGGTGCCCATTTTACATGCTGATAGGTTTTCAGCCAAAACCAAAAATTGTTTGAAGCACGTGAACACTTCAGACTTTGCCTTCAATGGATATACCTATGCATGCTTGGAAAAATCATCATTGAAAGTCACGAAGTAAAGATAATTCCCAAAAGAAGGTGTCTGCATAGGACCACAGACATCACTATGTACAAGCTACAATTTTTGAGTAGCCCGAACTCAACCATCTTTTGGAAAAGACGAACATTGCATTTTGCCCAAAATACAACCTTCATAAACATGTTTTCCAGGTGCCTCAAGTTTGGGCAAAGAGGACACCATTTCAAATTTCTGCAGGCGTAGCAAACTAGCAAAATTCAGATGACCAAAGCGTGCATGCCAAAGCTTTGCATCTGACATAGCTTGAGAATAATTTACTGCACATGCCAAATCATTTACATATCTGTCATAGTCTATGAGCTTATACAACCAATGACATAAAACGCCAGAAGCAATAATCACATCGCCATTTGACAGATCGTGAACTGTACACCTGTCATCAACAAATTTCACAACCAAGCCAATCTAGGCTAATGCAGAAACTGAGAACGGGTTCTTCTTGATCCCTGGCATAAATAAAGCATCTGACATAGTGAAAGAATTACCATCAACAGTAGTCAAAATGATCTTACCAACTCCCATAACAGGATAAGAGGAGTTGTTGGCGCATGTAATAGTATTCCTTGTAGGGGCAGGCTCGAGTGAAGAGAAGAAACTGCGTTGCGAGGTAATATGTTTGGTCGCCCCATTGTCCAAATACCTAACATCTGAGACTATTGCAGACATGCATTGCTCATGAGAAGATGGGCCAAAACTACAGACAATAGTAAACACCCATTCTTCTTCCTGCACAAGATTAGCAGGCTCTGTTTTTAGTGTAGAGGCCTCTGCAACAACCATTCCAACCTCTTTCTTCTTTGCCTCTTTAGCAGCCAGTTTTGGATAGTTCTTTATGATATGATCATTCCCTTTACAGTACTTACAAAAAAATTTCTGCTTTTTTGATTTCTTGTCATCTTTATCTTCCTTCTTCGAATGTGTAGAATTAGCAGATTTCTGCTTACTAGTTGAAGAGCTCCATTTTCCTTTGCCCTTCTGACTAGGCAGGAAAGCTTGATCTTCAACTCGCATAATGGACCTGTTCTGCTTGGACTGATCTTCCTGCAACAGAACAGAGACTAACTCCTCAAATGATAAGGCATTTGGATTGCCTTTCATCATCAACCGAAGAGTAGAAGCAAAACTCTGATATGAATCAGGAAGACCATTCAAAACGGTCTACATAAGTGAGCTATCTGGTATAACCTCATCAACAGAAATCAACTGTTCCTTCAAGTCTTTGATCTTCATTAGAAACTGTCCATAGAATCACCTTCATTCATGTGCTCACTCTCCAACTATTTTCGGAGGTCAGCAACACGAGCCTCATTCCTAGCTTGGTACAATGTGGTAAATGTATCCCAAGCATCCTTAGCTATTCTGCAAGAGCGAATGTGAGGAATAATGGCACGTTTGACATACAAAGCTATCAATGCATGTGCCTGAGCATCTCTACCATCCCAATGAATTTGCTCTACAGTAGGTGCAACAAAAATCACAACATGAACAGGAATATGCAAAATATCATCATCTTCGACACCTTCTGCATCAGCTTTAATACCTGCAGTTGTAACAGTTGCAGGTGTGATAGAACATTTTTCGACACCTTGCACAATGTTCCACAGTCCTTTTGCAACCAACACATGTCGCATCATATAAGCCCATAACGGGTAGTTGGTACCATCCAACTTATCCTCAACAACCAACATACGGAATACATCACTGCTTTCAGCCATGGCCGGTGACTAAAATACCTTGATGCAGAAAATTGACTGTATCTCAAAAAGTTGAACAGAACTGCCTAGACGAATTCGGCTAGACCTATAGAAGACTTTGAGACGCTTATACTGGCGAACAGAAATTGGTATATCTTTGGCACAAAAAGATGAAATTGCCTACACAAACGCTATGATAGTGCGTTTGGAGGCCGAAACGAGCTCAGATCGCGATTTCGGCACATAAAGTGAAGTTGTTTTGATATGGAAAACACACTGAGTATGCTCACCAAAATTCGTGCGATTCTGAGACTGCAAATAGAGGAGTGTCGACGGCGCCCTAGATGAGGCGATGACATGCTCTGATACCAATTGTTGGAGTTAGACGTCTGCGGAAGCACGCGAACAACACAAGGAAGAAGGAGAAGAAGAAGAAGCTTGGAGCACAACACACAATACTAAATGTATTACTAGAGAATGTACAAAGATAAGTAGCCCATTAGGGAAATAGGCGTATATACAAGCCGGGGGAACAAAACCTCCTAAAGAGGGAAAAAAGTGCCCCGGCGGTCCTAGTGTGTTCACACACATCACTACCTAAATATATCAATACTTGCTGCCATTGAAGAAATCATGCATACCTGGTGTCTGTGCCTGTTTCATGAAGCAATTACTTGCCCCAATCTTGGTTCGTGGAGACTATTGGTAATAAGCGCAACTACCTGTTTTTTATTTGTACTTGGGCCGTTAAACAATAAGTTAAATATGATGTTCTTTCTCTATTAGTATGTAGGTTCATTTGCGTTTGCATATGAAGAAAGTGACACTTGGGACATTCCTTTTGCGTGTCGACCTACAACCCTGTACTTTTCTTGTTGGTTATGGTAGATAGGAGCCCTTCCATATTTACAATCTCCAAACCACTCACAATAGATTAATAACGAGCACCGTTGTCATGGGGAGTGGTGGGGACATTAGAAATTGCAAGATCATTCACAACACTTTTCCTACCTTGCACCTTGCATATTGGAATCCCTATTTCCATTCAGTGCTCACGAAAAACCTTATTATGAATCAATCAAAATATTTACTATTCTATCTTAACTGAGATTTATAAATATCAGCCGGTTTCAAAAAACATTGGGTATTTTCGTCCAACCTTATTATGAATCAATCAAAATACTTACTATTCTAAATCTTAACTGAGATTTATAAATATCAGCCGGTTTCAAAAAACATTGGGTATTTTCGTCCAGTTTTTTAAAGGCAAAAAATAAGAATGTAGGTTTTTTAAAGACACAAATAATGAATGTTTCAACATTTCTTTTTGAGCAACAGGTAATATACATATGTATTCTCTGGATAAAGGATTTTAACCTCGTATGGGGGCTTGCCCTCTACACATATGAATTTCTCAACGTTTCACACATATGCGAAATGGGAATTCGAAAGATCATTTTGTATAGACAAATGTTCTTACACTATTGAAAGTTATTTGATTAGTATAATAAATGATTCAATGCGTGATCAGATTTAAAAGTCGTGAGTCACTACTTCATGTGCATCAATACAAAAATCTTTTTAGAGTTTCTCAAGATCTTGACTCTTAGGTGAACCATGACCTAGTGATTCGTGAACTTGCTGAGGTTATGACTCACGACTCACAAGGCTATGATTAATGAATCAAAATTTAGAGAAATACTTTAATACTTATAAATAGTATAAATACTAGTATTCATAATTTCACTCCAAGCATCAAGGCCGAAGGGTACTTAATGACGGGCCATGAAGAAATTAAAATACATCTCACCTAACCACCTCACACCAATTTGATGTTATATGGCAATGGAAACATTACATATGTATGATGCATATTATCAAATCTCTATATTTAATATATACTAATATAATATATAGCGCGCCATGGTTGAAAGCAATGATGTATTCTGTACGTTGGCTATTGAGGACAAGTTGGATGGTACCAATTACCCATTGTGGAAATATATGATGCATCATGTATTCGTCACAAAAGGACTGTGGATATTATGCAGGGTGTTGAAAAATGACGTACTACACCTCCAAATACAATTATTGAAGGTGATGTAGATGGAGTTGAAGATGATAATCTTCAAAGTCCTTTTCGCGTTGTGGTTCCTGTTGCACCTACTATAGAGCAACTTCAATGGGATAGTAGAGATGCTCAAACGTACGCATTGATAGCTTTGTCTATCAAACATGCCATTATCCCTCATATTCTCTCTTGCAAAACAACGAAGGATGCTTGACATACACTTACCATCTTATACCAGGCAAGAAATGAGGCTTGTGTTGCTTACCTCCAAAAATAGTTGGAGAGTGAGCATATGAATAAAGGAAATTTTTTGACAAAGATGAAAGATTTGAAGAAACAATTGATTTTTGTTGATGAAGTCTTGCCAGACAGTTTAGTTGTGTAGAATATTCAAAATGGCCTTCCAAATTCATATCAGAGTTTTGCTTCTACTCTTCAATTGATGGTGAAAGGCAATCCAAATGCCTTAACATTTGAGAAGCTCGTCCTTGTTTTATTTCAGGAAGATACGTCCAGGTAGAATAGGTCCATTATGCATGTAACAGATCAAGGTTTTTTAGCTAGTTAGAAGGGCAAAGCTAAATGGAGATCATCTACTAGTATGCAAAAATTTGCTCATTTTGCACAGTAAAAAAGGGAAGACAAAGACGAGAAGAAATCAAACGCAGAAATTATTTTGTAAATACTATAAAGGAAATAATCATGTCATAAAAAGTTTTCCAAAACTGATTGCAAAAGTATGTTTGGAATAGACTCAAATGTGCAGTTTCTTCAATTCACTTGAGATTGCCCCTATAGGGATTAATGTCACATGCACCAAAAACTCCTCTTATCTAGTCATGGGAGTTGATAATATCATTATGAATACTACTAATGGTAGTTCTTTTACATTGTCAGATGCTTTGTTTGTGCTAGGGATCAAGAAAAATCTATGTTTAGTTACATCATTAGCCAAGGTCGACGTGATTGTCAAATTTGTTGATGATAGATGTACAGTTCATGATCTGTCAAATGATGATGTTATTATTACTTCTGGCATTTTATGACGTGGGTTGTATAAGCTCATATACTATGCATAATCTATCCATGATTTAGCATGTGCAGTTCAAGATTCTCAAGCTATCTCAAATGCAAAGCTTTGGCATGCACGCTTTGGTCATCTTAATTTTGCTAGTTTGCTATGCATGCAAAAATCTAAAACGGTGTCCTCTCTTCCCAAACTTGAGGCACTTGGTATACATGTCTGTGAAGGTTGTATTTTGGGAAAAATGCAGTGTTCCTCATTCCCAAAGGATTGTTCAGTTTGAGCTACTCAAACATTGTAGCTTGTTCATAGTGATATCTGTGGTCCTATGCAAACATCTTCTTTTTGAGAACTACCTTTACTTTGTGACATACTTATTGATGATTTTTCCAAGCATACATGGGTGTATCCATTGAAAGCAAAGTCTGACGTGTTTATGTGCTTCTAATAGTTATTGGTTTAGGTTGAAAAACTGTCAACATGTGAAATGGGCACCCTTCATTCTGATTCGGGAAGGGGGGTGGAATACATGTCTTCTGATTTTAATGCATTTTTGGATGAGCGTGGGATAAAACATCAATGTATAGTGCAATATATACCTCAACAAAATGGTGTTGCTGAAAGAAACAACAGGTCTCTCATGGAGATTGCAAGGTGTATGGTCAAAAGTCACTTTTTACCACATAGTTTCTGGCCTGAGGATGCTATGTGTAGCATATGTACTTAATAGGTGTCCCACCAAAGCACTGTAGTCTATCACTCCATATGACGCTTGGCATGGTCGTAAGCCATCTGTTTCTCATCTGTATCTCTTTGGTTGTTTGATATATCCATTAGTGCCTGAAAAACAACAAAGAAAATTGGATGATAAAGTAGTGAAATGCATTTTTGTTGGGTAGAGTTTTGACAGAAAAGGATATCATCTATATTATCCATAGAATAAATGCATTTTGTTTACTATGATGTTGCTTTTGTGGATGATGCAATTCAAACATTACTTTCATGCACTAACGAGACATTGATTAGCTCCAAAGATGTGTATGACACTTTGCTGCCTCTTTTTACATGTGGACATCTATGCAATAAAATGTTGCATTACTTCTACCATTTAGAGTTACCACAAAGGTATTAATGGTAAATGGCGGGCTGGTTTTGATAATACTATGAGGGTCAATTTTGTTCTAATCGAAAGGCATGGACTATTTCCTACTCTGAGTCATAGCCAATGTTCTCTACTAGGAAATAGATGAAGAAATGACTTATACGTAGTCTGCTAAATTTCCAAACATGTTCTGTTTCCTGGGAATACTAAGCTATCTTTTATTGAAATTTTGGTATGTGACAAGGTATGGGAATAGATTGAATGTTGTATTCGTTTTTCCTTAGTCTGATTTGTCTACAATAATTTGCATATATTTGCACACTCAATACAAGGATCTTTGTCCCATTTACCTTCGCGGTCAAGCTAATGATGCTTTTCCTTAGTCTATATCAAACTTCTTCCCAATATCATATGATGTAAGCATGATTAGCTGTAGAAATGATTTAAGACAATTTTTTGATAGGGATATTTTTCTAATAATACATTTTTTTTGGGGGATATTTCTCTATTCACTCATAATACAATGTTTCTTTGTCCCAGTGATCTTTGCACTAGAAGCTAATGATGCTTTTCCTTAGTCTATCTTAAAATTTGTCCCGATGTCATATGATGTGCACATGATAAGCTGCAGACATGATTTAGGGTCATATTTTTTGGGGGGATATTTTTCTAACAAAGTGGTAAAAGCCTAGGTTTGCATGGTCTCATCAATGAGTTCTTCAAGTACTTCAAATAGGAATTGGTGACCCCATTATGTTTGGTTTGGTAGGAGGCCATGTGCTTTGGCGTGTTGGTTGATTGTCTCAAAGAGGGTGTAATTAATCTTATTGACAAAAATGATTGTAAAAAAGGGAAAAAAATATAGAGTCCAATTATGATGCTACAAATAGAGTGCAAGATCTTTGCGAAAGTTCTTGATAATCACATTGCTTGCCACATGAGCTCATGGATCAATGAGGACCAATAAGGTCTCATTAAGGGAAGGTCCATCTTTAAGGCAATCATTGATGTTTGGGAAGTACTTGTCTTTGTAGAGGAATTATTCTTCTTTGCCTCAATCTCTGTGTGCTCCTCTCTCTTTATGTGAGAGTGTGTGAGAGCTCTCTCCTTAGCTACTTTCTCTTGACACACACAAATACAAATTTTTCTATAGGTGAAGGACAAACAATTGAAGATATTACATCATATAGGATGCTATCTTGAAGACTAAAATATGCTACAATCACAAGATTAGACCTAGCCTATGTTGCAAGTGCGCTATCTCAATTCTCAAATGCACTCATTGATGTTCACTTGAATGTAGCTAGGAAGTGCTCAGATATATAAAGCATTCATCCAATGAAGAGATATTCTATTCTTATGATGATGGAGTACAACCTAATGTCTTTAGTGATCTGATTGGGCTAGCTCAAAGGAGAAAATAAGGAGTCATTTGGTTATGTTTTTGTGATAGGGTCAAAGGCCATTTCTTGAATGTCCAAGAAACAACCCATAGTTGCTCTATCCTCTACAAAAGCTAAGTACAAAGCCTTTGCGCTTTCTACATCTGTGATCATGTGGCTTAAGAAGTTGTTCAAGGACTTAGATGTGGAGGTCAAAGAGTTCACTTTATTTTGAGACAACATTTTTGTTATCAGTTATGGCATGTCAAATTTTGGAGTTTATTTTATTGAGATATTAATGTGCTTTGTGTTTTGATATAGTAGCTGAATATTCGTAAATGCGTAGATGGGTGCGGAGTTATTCGGATGTATCTGGATACAAATAAGAGAAATTACATTTTCCATATACTTTAGAAATAAATGACCCACATAGACCCTGAATGCATCACTGTAGAGGCATTTTGATGGTTCCTATTCGACATCTAGTCCTTATCCAATTCCAATTCTGATTTTGATGTTTATAGCTGTTCTTGTTTCTGTTTCCAATTTTGCTTTCCACTTTTTTTTTCATTTTTCATTTTTGTTTTCGTTTCCAGTTCTTGTTTTGATTTTTGTTCTTATTTCAATTCTAGTTCATGAACATGAACCTGCAATTTATTCTTGATATATTTAGGTAGTGATGTGTGTGAACACACTAGGACCGCCGGGGCACTTTTTTCCCTCTTTAGGAGGTTTTTTTCCCCCGGCTTGTATACATGCCTATTGCCCTAATGGGCTACTTAACTTTGTACATTCTCTAGTAATACATTCAGTATTGTGTGTTTGTGCTCCAAGCTTCTTCTTCTTCCTTGTGCTGTTCGCGTGCTTCCGCAGACATCTAAGTCCAACAATTGGTATCAGAGTGGGTTGTCGCTTCATCTAGGGTGCCGTCGACACTCCTCCGTTTGCAGTCTCAGAATCGCAAGAATTTTGGTGAGCATACTCAGCGTGTTTCCGAGATCAAAACCGCTTCGCTCTGTGGTGCCAAAATCGCGATCTGAGCTCGTTTTGGCCTCCGAACGCACTATCACAGTGCTTGTGCAGGCTATTTCATCTTTTTGTGCCAAAGGTATATACCAGTTTCTGTTCGCCAGTTTAAGCATCTCGAAGTCTGCTACAGGTCTAGCAGAACTCATCTGGGCAGTTCTGTTCAACTTTTTGAGATACAATCAATTTTTTGCATCAAGGTATTTTAGTCACCGGCCATGGCTGAAAGTAGTGATGTATTCCGTATGTTGGCTGTTGAGGATAAGTTGGATGGTACCAACTACCCATTATGGGCTTATATGATGCGACATGTTTTGGTTGCAAAAGGATTGTGGAACATTGTGCAGGGTGTTGAAAGACGTCCTGTTACACCGTAACGACAGGTACTACAAATACAGGTGCTGGAGCTGATGAAGATGGTGTTGAAGATGATATTCCGCAGATTCCTGTTCGTGCTTCTGTTTCTGTTGCACCTACTACAGAGCAAATTCGTTGGGATGGCAGAGATGCCCAGGCACATGCATTGATAGCTTTGTCTGTCAAACGTGCCATTATTCCTCATATTCACTCTTACAGAACAGCTAGGGATGCTTGGGATACACTTACCACATTGTACCAAGCTAGGAATGAGGCTCGTGTTGCTTACCTCCGAAAACAGTTGGAGAGTGAGCACATGAATGAAGGTGATTCTATGGACAATTTCCTAACGAAGATCAAAGATTTGAAGGAACATTTGATTTCTGCTGATGAGGTTATACCAGATAGCTCACTTGTGCAGACCGTTCTGAATGGTCTTCCTGATTCATATAAGAGTTTTGCTTCTACTCTTCGGTTGATGATTAAAGGCAATCCGAATGCCTTATCATTTGAGGAGTTAGTCTTTGTTCTATTGCAGGAAGATCAGTCCAAGCAGAACAAGTCCATTATGCGTGTTGCAGATCAAGCTTTCCTGGCTAGTCAAAAGGGCAAAGGAAAATGGAGCTCTTCTACTAGTAAGCAGAAATCTGCAAATGCTGCACATTCAAAGAACCAGGATAAAGACGAGAAGAAATCAGAAAAGCAGAAATTGTTTTGCAAGTACTGTAAAGGGAATGATCATATCATAAAGAACTTTCCAAAACTGACTGCAAAAGAGGCAAAGAAAAAGGAGACTGGAATGGTTGTTGCAGAAGCCTCTACACCAAAAACAGAGTCTGCTAATCTTGTGCAGGAAGAAGAATGGGCGTTTACTACTGTTTGCAGTTTTGACCCATCTTCTCATGAGCAGTGCATGTCTGCAGTGGACTCAGATGTTTGGTACTTTGACAGTGGGGCGACCAAACATATTACCTCGCAGCGCAGTTTATTCTCTTCACTCGAGCCTGCCCCTATAGGGAATACTGTCACATGCGCCAACAACTCCTCTTATCCTGTTATGGGAGTTGGTAAGATCATTTTGACTACTGCAGATGGTAGTTCTTTCACCTTGTCAGATGCTTTATTTGTGCCAGGGATAAAAAAGAACCTGTTATCAGTTTCTGCATTAGCCAAGATTGGTTTGGTTGTGAAATTTGTTGATGACAGGTGTACAGTTCATGATCTGTCAAATGGCGATGTGATTATTGCTTCTGGCATTTTATGTCGTGGGCTGTATAAGCTCATAGACTATGAAAGATCTGTTAATGATTCGGCATGTGCAGTTCATGATTCTCAGGCTATGTCAGATGCAAAGCTTTGGCATGCACGCTTTGGTCATCTGAATTTTGCTAGTTTGCTATGCCTGCAGAAATCTCATATGGTGTCTTCTTTGCCCAAGCTTGAGGCACCCGGAAAACATGTATGTGAAGGCTGTATTTTGGGCAAAATGCAGCGTTCCTCCTTTCCAAAAGACGGTTCAGTTCGGGCTACGCAGAAATTGCAGCTTGTACATAGTGATGTATGTGGTCCTATGCAGACACCCTCTTTTGGAAATTACCTTTACTTTGTGACTTTCATTGATGATTTTTCCATGCATGCATGGGTATATCCATTGAAGGCAAAGTCCAAAGTGTTCATGTGCTTTAAACAGTTTTTTGGTTTTGGCTGAAAATCTATAAGCATGTAAAATGGGCACCCTCCGTTCTGATCGAGGGGGGGAATATATGTCTTCTGATTTTAATGCATTTCTAGCTGAACGTGGGATAAAACACCAGTGTACAGTGCCATATACACCTCAACAGAATGGAGTTGCTAAACGAAAGAACAGGTCACTCATGGAGATGGCGAGGTGCATAGTCAAAAGTCAGGCTTTACCACATAGTTTCTGGCTTGAGGCTGTCGTGTGTGCAACATATGTACTGAACAGGTGTCCCACTAAAGCGTTGCAGTCTATCACTCCATATGAGGCTTGGCATGACCGCAAGCCATCTGTTGCTCATCTGCGTGTTTTTGGTTGTTTGGCATATGCATTAGTGCCTGAACAACATCGCAGAAAATTGGATGATAAGGCAGTAAAATGTATTTTTGTTGGGTACAGTTCTGAAAGTAAAGGCTATCATCTGTATCATCCACAGACTAACTGCATTCTGGTTAGCCGTGATGTTGTCTTTGTGGAAGATGCTATTCAGCCATTGCTTTCATGTACTAAGGAGACATGTGTTAGCTCCAAAGACATGTATGATACGTTGATGCCTCTTTTTACAGGTGGACAGTCTAGTGCTGGTCCTAATGAGGCAACTTCTCAGCCTTTGCAGGTTTCATATGATGATGCAGATCATTCTATTTCTGATGCAGATTTACATGATGCACTTGTTGATGAGAGAGCTGATATTGAGCAGGCAAAAACTATGCCAAAATGGCTGGTGCAAACTTTGCGTGACAACAAATTAGATGCACCTTTGTCATATCGTACTCGTTCAGGCTCTCATAGTGCCTCCTTTGCATCAGATTGCTATGCTATGGCTGCGTCTAGTCTCTGTGATGAGAATGAGCCTGTTTCTTTTGATGAAGCACAGAATTCAGAAAATTGGATGGCTGCCATGCAATCTGAATATGATGCTATAATGAAGAATGGTACATGGTCTTTATGTGACTTGCCTCCTGGCAAGAAGGCCATTGGCACTAAGTGGGTGTACAAGATGAAGCGTAAACATGATGGTACAGTTGACAGATACAAGGCTAGGCTTGTTGCAAAGGGTTATGCGCAGGAAAGAGGCATTGATTTTGATGAGACCTTTGCACCTACATGCCGTATGACTACTGTTCGGAGCATTTGTGCACTTGCAGCCCATCATGGTTGGAATGTACATCAGTTGGACATTAAAACAACATTATTAAATGGTGACTTGCATGAAGAAGTGTATGTTTTTCAGCCCCGTGGCTTTGTGCAGAAAGGGCATGAAAACCAAGTGTGCAGGTTAAAGAAGGCATTATATGGTTTAAAGCAAGCACCACGTGCTTGGTATGAGAAGATACATGCCTATCTGGTTGCACATGGTTTTGTGAACAGTCCAACTGAAAGCACCTTATATGTTAAGCGTGCTAATGATGTGCTTCTGATCATTGTTGTCTATGTTGATGACATGTTGCTCACTGGTCCTATTGAGAAGCATATTGTTGATTTCAAGGCTGATTTGAATGCCTCATTTGAGATGTCTGATTTGGGGCGTTTGCATCACGGGTTCTTGGGTGGTAGTTCCCAGATTAATTCCTATAAACTATTACTTTTCGACTTTGGCCTTCACACAATACTACTTCAACATATAATTCCACAAAACTTCTACATATACGTGCATATATCAATTTTTGAAATTGCCTCTTTACCCAGTACTGCTAGGAATTTCACACTGATTATCACTTAACCTTATTACCACTTCACTCTCAACAATCATATGTCACCACACTCTACCATATTCGATTACAGCACAATAGTGCTACCAGCTTAACATTCAATTTAACTTTCATAGGTAATCCACAAAATTCACAAAACTATCAACCACACTTAATCTTCACAGTAATTGAACCTTAATCACACACTTAATATTGATAATGAACAATGCAATTGATAGAGAATCAACATAGAGATACAGAACAAAATAGATTGAGGAAATTTGCCAGCACATCAATCCTCGTGCCATGATCGGTCCTTGCGGACTCGTCGTGTCAGACTCACAAGTATGTGACTTTTAATATTAATTCATTGAGGAAAAATTAAAATGTTTGATATGTACAATGTTTCACCGAAATTATAGATATATTTACAATTAATCACAACGTTGGCCTAACACTAGCATGCACGATGGACTCGAACCCCAAGCAAAGAAATCATCGTCGACTACTCCTTCAATATAGAGAGTTCTGACTTCTTCAAAACTGCACTTTATATTTTCTATAATGCCTTCAATAACTTCTGTACATACTTTGCATCTAACAACTACACATCAGGACTGGAGGAACTTGCGATAGCTCCCTGATCAATTATAGATTTACTCTATTCTACCAAAAAGGATTCCTATAAGTAAAAATTATTTTTTAATGCTACTCTACATAGGATTCTACTGTCTTCCACCTCCGCTTCAATCTTCTTCAATTTCTCATTGTGATTATTGGGCAAGTTTTCCATCTGATGAAGTTATTGTGCTTGAAATTTGGTTGTCTTGAAGTAGGCGTGTCTTTCTTTTTGCATTGCATCTAACTCCTTCTTCAACAGGATGGTGACTCCGATCTCTATAGTCAATTCTTGAGCTTTCTAAAATAATTCTTCCTTAGTAGCTTCCAGTTTAATTTCCCATTGGACACCTTTAGTAGTGTCTGTGCAGGCTTGCTCTAGCAGAGTAGCTTTTTCTATGGTTTCTTCCAAAATTGAACTAATTTTGGTTAAACCTACATTCTTATCAGCTAATTTCTTATGCAGTGCATCTAGTTCTTGTTCTTTGTCTTGCACTTTTTGTTACAACCATGATTCTTGTGCTTTGAATCTTATAATTTCCTCCTATAGAGGAGTTAGGTTTGCTTCAACGACCTCTAATTTATGTTGGAAGTCTTTCTGCATATGCTGCTTCTCTGAATCAAAACTAGATTGAAGACTCGGAACCACCATTTCCATGGGTGCAATAGCTTCAATTCCAAATGCCAATTTAAAAGGAGTGAATCCGATCACTACTTCGTATGTAGTATGATAAACCCACAACACCAAAGGTAGCAACTAATCCTAATGCTAAGGAGAAAACTAGATTAACTTTCGGAGCATAGTGAGTAAAGTTTTATTAGTACTCTCAGCTAAACCATTCACCTGTGGATAATAGGGCATACTGAATTTATGAACAATATTAAATTTATGTGTCAAAGCTTTAATTAAATCATTTCAGAAATGGGTGTCACTATCTAAAACCATCTCTAGGGGTAAGCCGAAATGTGGAAAGTCTTCCCTAGTAAGTCATCGAAATATTGATATGCCCATAGCATTCTTTAAGGCCCACACCTTAGCCCATCAGGTCGAAGAGTGGGTGCATGTTAGATATACCTGTTATTAGTAGAAATGGGAAGAGGAGAAATAGGGCCAACAAAGTCTAAGCCCCATTTTTGAAATGGGTCCAAAGGCATAACAGGCTGTAAGGGAAAACATTTAGCCACAATAGGCTAACCAATCCTTTGATAGGGATCACACATAAGCACATACTGGCGAACATCCTTAATCATGGTGGGTCACCACAACCCACTCTTTAGTACTTTATGTAAAGTTAGGTCCATAGAGAAGTGTCCACCAATGGGATCAGAATGAGTAGAAGCAAGGACTATAGACACCTTGTGGATTTGAACACAATGGAGCTAGGCACCAAAAAGGTCATAATAGTACGATTGATCTATTATAATAGTAAACTGTTTACTATAACCAACTAACTTTTGGTGTTCCGGTTGGGATAAAGAATTTGAGAAGAGTCTAATCTTTAGAAAGGAGTAAATGGTATCATAATATGTGGAGCAAAATTCCACAATGTCACCATACTAGCGGGTTTGGCCATATAGATAGCTGGAGGGTTCATATTAGTGGCATCAAGTGGCTCACTAGAATCCAATCGAGAGAGAGAGTCAGCTAATGCATGGTGGGTACCTAGGCAATGTACTATGTTGAAATTGAATTCTTACAACTAGAGGATCCATCAGGCCAATCTATCAATGCCCACTTGATTTTGACGAAGGTGGACCAGAGCAACAAGATCCATGTGAAAAGTGAATTTGTGGCCTAATAAATAATGATGAAACTTTTTGATAGAATAGATCAATCCAAGGCACTCCCGTTTGGTCACTCAATAATTGTTTTCTAAATTAGCAAGACATCTACTAGCATAATAAATTGGTCAATACCACTTATTCATCACCTAAGTGATGACACTGCCAATGGCTATATCAAAAGTATCAACAAAAACATGAAAAGGAAGTTCCCAATTGGGGGCTTGCAAAATAGGGGCCTGAGTTAATAAGGTCTTTAATCGATCAAAAGCCAACTGAAACTCCGAAAACAAGTGAAAGTCTTTTAGGGGGAGGTTAATTAGTTTATTCAATGGCACAATAAGACGTGCCAACCACCGTAAATGATGATCACGCCATTGTATTTGACCTAAAAATTGGACGACTTCCTTTGCATTCCTTGGGGCAGGAGCCTCTAAAACCACTTTTATTGTGTCTGGGTCAACTTGAATTCCTTGAGACGATATAATATGTCCCAACAATTTCCCACATTGAACAAAAAAGATAGACTTCGCTAGATTCAAGTAGAGTCTGTATTCGTGACACTTAATAAAGCATAATCATAACTCAGTTAAGTGATTCACTCTCCAGCCAAAAATAGAAAATTAATCCAGAAACACTCTCATGACGGTCGTGAGTTAAGGGGAAAAAATATCTTTCATACATCATTGAAACATGCTTAGTGCATTACACAACCTGAACCACATAACCATACAGGCAAATACTCCCTATGAAGTGATGAAAGCAGTCTTTGGTATATCGGCAGTAGCCATTCGCACTTGGTTGTATCCACTATATCTATCTAGAAACAAGTAAACTTCTTGTCTAGCTACATCGTCAAGCATATTGTCAAGGAACGGAAGAGGGAAAACATCCAGTATGGTGGCCTTGTTGAGTTTCCGGTAGTCCATGCATATACGGAGATGCTTGTTCTTTTTGGAAACAATAACAATAGGTGATATCCACTAAGCATGTTTGATGGGGATGAAAAAACCAACCTTCAAAAGGCAATTGATTTCTTCTTTAACTAACTGAGCATAGTGTAGGTTCATATGGTAGCTAGGCTACCGAATTGGTTTGGCATCTAGTTGCAACATGATTCGGTGCTAGTAAATTTAAGGCTCAATACCCTTCATGTCTTGGTAGTCCTAGGCAAATACATCTTGGAATTCTTTGAGGAGGTTGAGAAGATTAGTTCGCTCTTCTTTGATTAGTTTAGTGCTATTTTTTACTAATTTTAGTTGTCTTCATTAACAAGTTATGAGTGATCAATTGGTCTTCACTAATGTAATGGTGAAATTGCTTTTCTTCAGATTCTAACCAATCAAGGATAGTCTCATCAAGGGGATTGGGTCTAATAGTTGGCTATTATGGTGAATCAATGCTAGTGTCAAGACAAGTCATCATGCAGGCCAAAGGTGACCATTGGTTGAGTAGTGGTTATAAGTCCACAACTCCTAAATATAATAAGCCAGAGTTTTCTCTCAAGAAGTCACCCTCTTCATCATCGATCAATCCATCCATCATGGGGAAGTGCATGTACTTCGGCCAATTGCATGGTCTGTAAAGGTACCCTATACTCATGATGTTTATGTAAGACAATAGTTACGCAATATAACACAGGAGCAATAGCAGAGAAGATAACAGATATAGGAGAATCTCAACAATTTTCTACTAGCAGCAAGTACAAAGATGATGGCGTTGTCCACCCGTGCGCTCTCAAGGTAGAGCTTAAATGGTGATCTAGACAACTCTAGATAGGGAGATACAAGGTAGAGGTATGCTAGCTCAACTCAATGTCTTAGGTAGTGAAGAAGTCATGTATATATAGGATCATGGGTGGCCTGCCATGGACGGCTATACATGGGCGGTAGAGCGTGGGCGGCCATCGCCCGCGTAATTGCCATACACGGCTTAGACTGGTTGAACCGACCTAACAAATATAAATGATTTTTGACTCTGATAGGGAATATTCCATGGAATATTCCCTTTACCGTCGTGCCGGGGGCGCTGCCCCTGGACCCCCACCAGGGGGCCCACTGGCCCCCTGGGACCCCCCAGCTAGGGGGCCCGCTGGCCCCCTTGGACCCCCCAGCCGGGGCTGCTCACCGCTGCCCCGGACCCCACAATTGGGGACCCTGGTAACTCCCTTTCCTTATAATACCTTACATGGTCCAATATGACCTTCATCCAACATTCAAGTTGGGATTCCCATCAATTGGGTAATGCACGCTTGGCTTCTCCTCATAAAGGGGGCCTTACAAAATGTGCATACAATCATGAGGGGTAGACATTGATCATATACTAACAGTTTATACTTAATAACAAATTCCTTTTTGGACCAATCGTGAATTACCTTGGCTTGTTTAAGCCATGGTCTTCCAAAGAGGAGATTGTAATCACATGTATTATCTAGGACATCTAGGACTACAAAAGTCATAGAAAATACTGCTCCTTGTAGTATAATAGGGATGTCCCTCACTAATCCCACAGGATGAACATGTGATTGATTCGCCATATGAGTAAAAAATTGCATAGGCTCAAAGTTAAGCCATCCAAATTTCTTACAGAGTTCCAAGGAGATGAGATTCACACGAGATCCTCCATTAATGAGTACTCGATCTATCTGATGATTCTTATGCCGTACTGTTATAAGGGGAACAACATGATGTACGGTTTTTGTTGCTACATGCATAGTAGCCACATAAACTTATTTTTGTTCAAATGACATAGCTAGATGCTGCCCCAAATGCTCGCAAACCTTAGGGACCAAACCCAACAATTGCCCAAGTTGTAGTATGATAGGAGAAGGATTTCAACACCGACCATAAATCTTCCACTTTTGTATTATGGGCATTCTCTGCAGCTTTCATTAGGACCTCAAGAGTTATTCCAATCTGCAATGTAGAGGGTTTCTAGACCTGAGTGATCAGTTCTAGTGGAGCAAAGACTGTAGGTTCCTTTGTTGCCCATTTCAATGCTGTATTCATCATCCTTGCTTGCTCTTTAAATCTTGGTTCATACACCACAATAGTCAGTTGCAATAATCAATCACAACGGTTCTGTATGGCCATGGCTTGAGTATTAGGTTTTGCAATAATGACTAGGTTGGTCATAGGTGCTGCTCTCTCTTTCCTTTGCTTATTGTACTCTTGTGCTTCCTTGTAATTTTGCCGGATGTGTCCTAATTCTCCACAAAAATAGCACCTTGCCAGTCCCCTCATATATTATTTAATGTTCTTGGCTATGCCCATGGTGGCTATGGTATTAGACCTTATTGCAAGTTGGTTTGATCGTACCTTTGATATATTTTATTTTGTAGATGTGGTGGTACATATGTAATGTGTGGTACATATTCAATGACAATAACATTGACCGTAACCCGGTTTTGGGCCTTTGCGTTGTACATGTAGTATGTAGTATCATGGGTATCCATGTTGCAAATTGTGTAGTGTTGTTTGTTTAAACCATGGTTTGTTGCAATGTGGCCTAGGTTTTTGCATTTTACACAAAAGATTTGCTTAGCTAGATTTTTACCTTTATCCTTTGTGACTACAATCCATTCCAGGTCCAGGTCTTCGGTGAAGCCTCCCACCTTATTTTCCAACTACAGTGCTTGATCGATGACCATATCCAAGGGTAAACTAACCGTACACCGAATGATCATAACTTGCTTTAGCTATGGGTTCAAACTATTAATGAACCATTGTGTGATCACATCATCAGTCAGCTTACTTTCAGCTTGCAATTGCCTCAAGTGCATCCGGAAGATAGTGGCATAATCCTGAACAATCTGATTGGGCTTTTGTCTACTATTTTGCAGAAAGTCAAAAATTTGGGATGAGTTTCTCTTCGAGTGGAACCTTTGGAGAAATGCTTCCTTAATTACTTTGTAGGTAGTGAAATGTTTTAGGCTATACTCTGTAAGCCATTTTGCAGCTTTGTTGAACAAGGTGGTCAAGAAAATTCTTGCCTTATCGTCAGTATCTATCTTAAGGTTGGCCGTGGTTTCCATTACATCCAGATTTACTTCAAAGGCCCTCACGTGTGCGTCTGGGTCTTCTCCCAAAAATCCCCCAAACTTTGTGTATATAATTCCCATTGGGTAATATCCTCTTTGAGTATCATCCACCATTCCTCTGTTACTATATCTGATTACCGTAAGGATGTGCTCTTTGGTATGGGTTTTGGTTAAGATGCGATGGTCTATCTTAGTTTCGGTTGCCACCATAAAATCCACTCGATCGAATAATCCCTCTTTATTTTGACCTTTGTATGCTAACAAATCCTTAGTGTCCCAACCCTAGATAACTATCTCCTTCAACTAGTACTTCGTCCTTCAAGTCCAATTTACTTTTGGTCAACTCTTGATCCTTTGGGTCACTATTTGGTCTCTTCTTCTTCTCTAGACTCTCACCAAAATTCACTATAGAAGGTGGTAGTCGTATGGGTACTTTATCATGATGGTACCAAGTGTATTAGATGCTAGCATGTAGGATTGGCATACACTACCCTGACTTGGCTACAGTTTTCGATCGCCATTTCCCAACAGGATCGCCAATGTTAGTCCTCTAGAATCTAGAATGACCAAACTAGGGTTTCTTGGATGGTAGTTCACATATTAGTTCCTGTAAACTATTACTTTTCTACTTCCACCTTCACATAGTAACACTTCAACATATAATTCCACAGAACTTCTACATATACATGCAGACATCAATTTTTGAAATTTCCTCTCTACCCAATACTACGACAAATTTCACACTAATTATCACTTAACCTTATTACCACTTCACTCTCAACAATTATATGTCACCACACTCTACAATATTCAATTATAGAACAATAGTGCTACCAACTTAACATTTAATTTAACTTTCATAGGTAATCCTCGAACTTTGATAAACTATCAACGGTACTTAATCTTCACAATAGTTAAACCTTAACCATACACTCAGTATTGATAGCGAACAATGCAACTGATAGAGAATCAACATAGAGAAACCCAACAAAACAGATTGAGGAAATTCATCAGCACATCGATCCTGATGCCACAACTAGTCCTTGCAGACTTGTCATGCTGGACTCACAAGTATGCGACTAATAGAGAATCAACATAGAGAAACCCAACAAAACAGATTGAGGAAATTCATCAGCACATCAATCCTGATGCCACAACTAGTCCTTGCAGACTCGTCATGCTGGACTCATTGTATTAATTCATTGAGGAAAGATTACAATGTTTGGTATGTACATTGCTTCACCAAAATTATAAATATATTTACAATTAATCACACCGCCGGCCTAACAATCATCAATCTTGATATGTGGTGAAGGATTAGGTCTCTGCTCCATCAATGGTGAAATTAGATATGGTTCCAACATGGACACATGAAAAACTGGATGTATTCTCATGGTACCTGGTAACTGGAGCTTGACTGTGACTAGATTAATCTTGGAGAAGATGATGAACATACCAAATCTCCGATGGTCTAGCTTTGCACAAGGCCTTGAATTTTGTAGATTATTTTTGAGTAGCCACACTTTATTTCCAATGTGATAGGTTGGATTTTGAGCACAATGATGATGTGCATAATACTTATATTGTTCTTGTGCTCTATGGATCTCCTCCTTGAGTTCTTTGTGAATATCCATTAGGTAGTGGACCTTATCTCTAGCACCTAGGTTCTTGACATGATTTGAGAGTTTTATATCCATCCTTGGATGTTATCCATAATTTTCAAAGAAGGGAGTCTACTTGGTAGATGTATGAACACTGTTGTTATAGGAAAACTCTACAAATGGTAAGAGCTCAGACCAATCATTTTGATGATAGTTGATGGTGCAACAGAGATATTCTTCTAGGACTTGATTCACCCATTCTGTTTTTCCATCAGTCTATGGATGATTGGCTATAAATAGTTTAATTTGAATAGCGAGGAGCTTGCAAAGATTTTTCCAAAAGCTAGATATGAATTGTGGACCTCGATCATTGACAATATCATCAAAAAAATCCATGAAGGCTAAAGATGTATATGAGAAAAAGTCTAGTAGTGGCTGCACCTATAATTGCTTTGGCAGTTGGAATGAAGTGTGCCATCTTTGTATATCTATCCACTATAACAAGAATGGAATCATACTTATCCAAATTTGATATATTTGTGATGAAATCCATAGATAATGAAGGCCATGGCCTTTCTGGAATAGGTAAAGGTTGCAAGAAGCCATGAGGTTTATGTCACGGTACCTTAGATCTATTGAAAGTGTCAAAAGATTGGATATTTCACTTCCTTCCACATTTGAGACCACCAAAAATCCCTTGATATGAGTTCTATTATTTTATTCAATCCAAAATGTTGTGCTGCAAGTTTGTCATGAAGTTGTTGGAGTACTTGGATCCTGTACTTTCTTGGAGGGACAAATAATAGGTTCTTATAGAATAGTAACCCATACTTTTCCTGAAATTCATTTACTTCTTGAACTTCTTGAGTTTTTTGCTTAATGTTACAAAACAAGTCATCTTGTGGTAGAGTCTCACAAATCAAATGTTTTCAAGATTGAATCTTCATGATGGCTTGAAGAGATAGCTACAAACTAGAGATGCTCAAGCTTGAGTAATACAATCTCTTGTTGAGCAAAGGCCTCTTCATCTTTCTTTGGTGCAAGATAAGATCTTCTTGACAAGACATTTAACTGATATTGCTGGCGTCTTGGACCATATGTGATGACAAACTCAAAATTGGATAAAAAGTTACTCCATCGAGATTGCCTTCTATTGAGGGTGTGGGTGGTCATAAAATACTCTAAGTTCTTGTGATTTGTATACACAATAACTTTATGAGCTACTCCTTCTAGATGGTGATGCCAAGTATCAAATGCCTCCACTATGGCAAGAAGTTTTTTATCATGGATTTCATTATTAATATCTAGAGTGTAAAATTTCCTTGAATGATATGCAATTGGATCTAGGTGTCTATCATCTCTATGTTGGGATGGAATGGTCCCTAAGGTGAAGTCTAATGCATTTTTCTCTAGGAAGAAGGGCTTGCTAGAATCAGGATGAACTAGAATTGGAGAAGTGGTAAATGCTGATTTCAAGGTCTGAAAGACTTTTTTTGCTTCTTCGATCCATGAGAATTTTGCATTTCCTGTAAGCATGGTAAGAGGTTTCACTATCTTGGAGTCATCTCTGATGAATATCCTGAAAAATTTGGTAAACGCTAGAAAACATTGTACATCTCAAACACATGAAGGTGGTTGCCAATCAAGGATTGTCTGCATCTTCTTAGGGTCCATAAACATTCCTTTCTCTAATACAATGTACCCTAAAAACTCCACTTTTGTCTGATGGAAAGATCACTTCTCCATTTTTTTATATAAACCTTTTTCTCTTAGTTTCTCTAGGACTATCTTTACGTGAGATTCATGATCCTCAAGATTTTTGGAGCATATCAAGTTATCATCGAGATATATTATCACAAAATCATCTAAATACTCTTGAAAGATATCATTCATCATATTTTGAAAGACAACTAGAGTATTTGCGAGACCAAATGGCATAATTACATATTCAAAATGCCCATACCTTGTTCGAAATGCTATCTTCCATTTGTCTCCTTCTTTGATCCTGACAAGATTGTAAGCTTCTCAAAGGTCAATCTTCATGATGAACTTTGCTTTTTTGAGGCGTTTCAAGAGTTTTGATATGAGTGGTAAAGGGTGTCTGTTCTTTATTGTGACTTTATTCAACCCATGATAGTCTATGCACATTGAGAGATTCCCATCCTTCTTCTTTATAAATAAGATAGGCACCCTTGTAGGAGACTTCGAGTGTCTGATAAACCCCTTGGCTAGATTCTTATCAATATTATTATGTAATTATGTAAGTTCTTTTGGGGATAGTTTATAGATTGGTCCAAAGGGTGGTTGTGGTCCCTCTTGAAGTTCTATGTCACAATCATAAGGTCTATGCTCTAGGAGGATATCTGCATTCTTCTTTTTAAAAACATCTTTAAAACCTTGATACTAGTTGGGTAGCTTCACTAAATCATCTTTCTTGGACCCTTGAGTTGGTATGGCATAGATCTTATATGTTCGTTCCTTCCTTACTACATGTATGAAGGATTTGGCTCCGACATATGTCACGTTCTTTTGGATATCTCGATGAATTATTTTATTCTTTTCCTAATTAATGTCTTAATTATGTTTCTTTAGCCAGAGCATTCCAATGATAATTGAATTTACTGGACTTGATATTACATTGAAACGTATGTGGGAGTCATGGTCACCAACGTGTACTCTTAATGGTGTGGTTTCCATGGTAATATTCCCAGATGCTAGAGGTCGTACATCTACTACTTCAGCTACTATTGGTTTGTTCTTTTGAAGTACTAGAGCTCTATGTTTCTTAACCAATCTTGCATCAATGAAACATGAGCAAGCTCTTGAATCTACTAGGGCTGTAACGGAAAGGTTCTTCTTAGGCATGATTAACTTGACATGGGCAAGGCATGTTTCTATGCATGTAGCTGGAATTATGAGACCCCGTCTTATATCATGGTCTGGCTATATGGTCTCTTTTACAACTGGACTTCCTCATTTCCCTACTCCACAAGGGTGTTTGCAACTCTAGAGTTTGTTCTCTTGTTGGGACAATTAACTGCAATATGGCCAGGGTTTCCACAATAGAGGCATAACGTGTTATCTCTCCTTCTCTGATCCTCTTGTGGTGTTAGAGGTTGGAACCTAGTTACATCTATCTGCATAGGTTTGGGCATAGACTCATCTCTAGGAGTGGGTTAGAAGGGTTTCCATTGGTGAGGTCTTCCTTCGACTTATTTTTCTTGTTTCCTTTCAAAAAGATGGTTATCATATTGAATAGCTTGGGTGATGTATTCATTCAATGTCTTAACCTCTGGCATCGTGAACAACATGTCCTTCACATCATCTCTTAAACCCCATCTCAATTGGATTATGAAATAATCTTCATGCCAAGTGAGATCACATCTCAACTACCTAAATTCTGATGCATAGGTAGACGCAAGGTGGTTACCTTGACATAGCTTCTGGAGTTTTGCTTTTGCCACTCAACCCATGTCTGCATCTCCAAATGTACATAATCAAAACTTGCACTTCATTCACTTGAGTGCAATGTCCAAAGCATCCATAAAATGCTCACATACAACTAGTAGTTGTGCATCCAAGATTCTTTGCTTGAATCTTTATCTCCTTCTATAGGCTACTCATAAATCCTCATCCAAGTGATTAGTACCACTTATATTAACAACTGCTCTATTATGTACTTTTGCATTATACGTGCAAGTCTCTGTGGTGTGGTCTGTTGTATGGCAAATGGCACAATACATTTGATTCAACGTGCATGTTGAGCTACTGTGCCCTAGATTTTTGCATTTGGTATAGTATATCTATTTCAAGTGATCCTCGTTGGATTGCTTGGATGCTTTTAGCCACTCTATATCTTCGGTGAATCCACCCACTTTGTTTTCTAATTGTAATGCCATAGCGATGATGGCATTCAAAGTCATTCCACCCACTCACCGTATGATCATGATCTGTTTCAGTTGGGGCTTTAATCCGTTGATGAACCACTGAGTAATAACATCGTCCGGTAAACTCGCATGTGCTAGTTGTAGCTATCGTAAATGAGTCCGAAATAGCGTGGCATAATCGTGTACATTTTGGTGTGGCTTCTGCCTATTATTCTGTAGGTAATCAAAGATTTTGGCTGGGTTTTTCTTTAACCTAAATCATTGCAGAAAGGCATCCTTCACATCATCATACTACCGGAAGTGGTTCAAATCATATTCGGTTAGCCATCGTGCAACTTCATTAACCAGAGTTGACTGGAACACAATAGCTTTATACGCACGGTCTGCTGGGTGATTCAAAATTGCATAGTTAATCTCAAAGGTCCGCACATGCGCATCGGGATCATCTCCCAGAAACCTCCAAATTTTATGTATGTAACCCCTGTTGGTACCGGACGCGGTGGAACAATCTGTTGTTGTTGTTGTGAGCCACTCATGGTACTGTTGTTGTTATTACCTAAATTTTGGGGAGGTATCTCTTCATATTCCTGGACTGTGTAGTCAACCTGCTCACTTTCCGGTCCTAAAATATCGTTGAACCGATTGCTTAGTTCAAAATCTAACAGCCCTTCCTCAACTTTACTGTCGAAATTGGCTAAACTTGCACCGAGAAATGGTGAGCGTAGTAAGTTTCCATCAATCAGCACCGTAGTTTCACCGTAAAACTTCGAATTGTCACCAGGTAATACCGAACTCTCACGAAAAATCACCGAATTCTCACCGGACCCGGTTGCATTGTCACTGGAAGCGTTCTCACCGGATAACGCGAACCTATCACCGAAAGCAACCGAATTCTGACCGGATGAGGTGAAACTATCTCCACATTGCACTGCAGTACAACCACAAATCATCGTACTTTCTTCAGAAGGGACCGAACTTTCACCGAAACGCATCAGATTCGCACCGTGTGCTACCGAACTGCCACCGAAATTACCGCTGTCTGGCTGAAGCGAACCTTCTGCAACTGAACTTAATTGTCTTGCACTTCTACCACTAGGGGGTATTCCTAATAAATTCGGAACTGCCCAGGGATGTTGATCTCTGCGGTATTTGGGGTACGATTCACCGGAGCGTGTTACCGGCATATATCAAGGGATTCTTCTTCGAACCTTAATCTTCTTCTTCAATTAACTACTCCATTTCCCACAGATGGTGCCAGTGTTAATCACTGTTAAAACCTTAACTATTCAAGTTAATTCAACTCTGGGTTCTTGCGATGGTTAGGGGTCTATAAACAGAGGCCCTGGTTGTATTTTCCCAAATCTATAGATTCATTATATCCAACTTCACAGACTCTCACGCATTAACTATGTTGAATATGTTTATAAAACATCTCAATACCAACGGACAATTGACTGTGTACTTCACGTACCGCATTAACCCGCAATGTTTAATACTTCATTAAGAGTTAATTAACTATTAATCTTAACAACAGAATCAACAAGTACTCAAATTACATAGAATTTTGGCAAAATCGCGCTCTGCAGCAGGCTCTTGCCCAGACGAATAGTCCGACGACACGATACCCACTGCATCATGCGGCTCTTCTTTCATTAATTTGTCAAACGTTACAACTTTTGTGCTACGCCTTATGAGTGCGACTTTTCAGGGTATATTACAAATTAGGAGTTCCTTTCTGGCGGCTTACACATTCTACTGGTCAAAGGTGGTTCGCACGACCCTCTCACGATGACAGTTCAACTGAATGTCACATGTAAGAGGATAGCTTCCACTTTATTGACCCTATGTCTTTCTAGGATCGTAATGTTTTTCTAAAGAAGTTTAAGACTCATAAAACCAACTCTAACTCACTCATACACTCCACTGAGGGTGAGCAAAGAAAGAGAAATTGGGTTTACGAGCCTATCCTAGAGAGGAAGTCTAAACATTTATGCTAGGAATCATGCTCTTACTAGCCCACCTTGGATCCTCACACACTCAACTGAGGGTGATCGTCTCAAGGAAACCATGTGCTAGTAAGGGGCCTATGGATGCCTAACAATGATGTTCTAGGAGTTTGGAGGGGGGGTTTATATAGTTTTTTGAATCAATTTGGGCCTTTGGATCTAGAGAAATCAACTCTCAACCTTAGGATCAACTGCTTTTCATTACAACCATTGGATTTATCAAATGGATGGCTAGGATTGGTTCTTTATATGATATCTAGGACAAAGGGGGGGAAAATAGGAGTGTTCATTCTCCACCATTGGATCTGAGGCTGATCTCGACCGTCGGATTAGTGTTGACATCAATTTGGATAAGATAAGCTGCTATTTTTTAACAAACTTTGCAATATTGATCTTTGACGATCAAAAAAGGCTTATCTGATGAAAAAACTCCTGGATCCTCCTTGATTTATGCTTTAGTGCATCTCCAGCCTTGAATGTGAGCTCATCTTGACCGTACAACATGGTTCAATCATTGTTCACCATGTGGCAGCACTTCAAGCCTTCAATTTTCTTATTCTAGGAAACTATGATGACCTTGAAAACTGGATTTTGTGCTCTTTGACCCTTCAAATATCCTTTGATGAAGATGAAAATTTGTAGGGCTATGTTTTGGAAGGTCTCCTTTAGGAATATGCAAAAAAATCTCCCATCTGAATCTCCCTCATACAAGTTTGATTACATTTGGAAGCTTGCAAGATGGCATTAAGGTGTCTAGGAAGCTTTGATAGCCTTGATACTTTGTAGAAATATGTATCCACATTAGATCTTCATACATGCCAAACCATATGGCTAACAAAAATTCATATACAAAATTTTGTAGGGTCTAAGTGGAAAAATTACATTTTTTACAAAATGCACATCGCATATCAATGTGCTAGAAAATCCATTTACATGTGAAATTCAAGCTATAGACTACCTTTGATAGGTGTTACAAGTATATGAATTTTCATGTGATTTGGAGACATTGAAATTTTTGCCCTAATTTTCAAAATTTGACCAGCTTTGACCGCTACCTTGGATTTGCTTGATTTCTTCCAAAGTTTGCATGTGAACTCCCTTTGACATCCTTGATGCATCTTGGACTTCTCAGGGAATTCTGGATACCTTCACGGAATGTCTTTCCTGTAGGCCTTCATGAATGAGAGAGGAGAGAAAATCTAGACAACATTCACCCCCATTAAACTTGCGATTCCTCCCGGAAGTGCCACTCTAGTCTTTCTGAAAAACAAAAATTTCCAGGTATCAAATTCTTTTATAGGCATCATAAGAAACATGGAAGAAAAAATTGTTCATATACAGAGGTGGACTAAGGATGTAAAAACATGCAGTAGCAAGAGCTAGGACTTCAACAATTATGCTTTCGGTACAGGATACATATGCATGTTTATATATGAAAATCATGTTACCAAAATAAACCTCCAAGTCTACATGCCCTATCTTTCCATAATCCTAGATTATAATCGATTTCTTAGTAGATAAATTACTACTTAAAATACAATTTTACACAAGTAGTGCCCTTTTGACTCAAGTGATGTCGATATGTAATGCAATGCAAAGATTGAAAGGAAACATGCATGAAGTGAAATTGCAAACAAGCAAGAATGGAAAAAAAAAGTGGAATGAACTTGAAAAACAACAAAGCAACATGAACTTGAAAAAGTAATGATATTCTTATTTTTATATATATATTTTTTATTATTTTATTTTTTTCTTTTTTTTTCATGGATACTCTTGTTTATGAATTAGACTCTTTGTTGTCATCTTCTTCAATGTCCTCATCCAAAATGTACTCGTCATTATCACGTTTCTTGAATAGCTTTATCCTTTTTTTTGCAATCATAGTTTTTAATGCAATACCATTTAATTCACAAAGAGCATACATACCATTGTTGTTGACTTTTGATACAATGTATGGCCCAAACCACCATTGCGTGAGCTTTTTGCGTGCATTATATTGAGAGTCAAATGTACTATCATAAACGAGCACCAAATCTCCTAATTCAATTGGCTTAGGATGCAATTGATGAGCTTTATCAAAATAATGCTTCTTCTTCATTCTAGATTCTTGTTAAGGAAACACTCACGAATTTGACGCAACAAACAAAGAGAAAACCAGAATCTTCTGGAAAATCTATGCACAGGTGTACAATATGCGAAGTCAGTGCGCGGTGTGCGCATAACAGAGCAATTAACCACGGCGGTCGCGTGAGGCGCGCATAACGCGAATTGAAGAGTAACAGCGCAGAGGAGCGCCAAAGAAAGTGTATATATATACAACAAGTTTTGAAGAAGAGAGAGAGAATAGTAGATGATACGCAGAAGAGAACGAGAGACAGATATAGAGAAGACGCCATAGATCGCGTATGAGTGAAGAGAGAGTTAGAAGTTCTCAGAAGACGCCATAGATCGCGTATGTACAGATGAATAACACAAGCCTGAAGTGTCGGGTTTTTCATATGAAGAGAGATGGTAATAAGAAACTACTCAATGTAGGAGAGTTTCTGTAACTTGAGCAAGAAGAGGCCAAGCTTACTTGTATACATCTTCTCTAATTGAAAGCACATGTTCATGTGGACGTCTGCGTGCAATCTTTACTTGTGAAGAATCTGAAACTATTTCGTGTTACGGTAGGATGTTTCGTTTATCGTTAACTGTCACGACTCGTTACTAAACGAGCTTCAGTACCTTCTCTGTAAACACATGTTTCAGTGAATAACAGTTTACTCAGTAAACATATTTCAGTAATTTCCGGTCAGTTACAGTTTCTCAGAAAGCAACTTTTCGGTAGAACAACGAAGTATAACTCGTAGCAGAGTTCGAAGCTTTGTATGAGAGATAGTTCATCTTGTAGCTAGACGTCTCTACTTTAAGCTGATCACAGTTTCCGGTGGAATGGAGATGTACACACAGTACAAAAGTTAACTGGAAAGTAGCATTGTAGAACTGTGAAGTTTCCAGAAGGAAGTTCATTCGGTGAAGGAAGCTCACACACTACTTCCTTACTTCACATAAGTTCATCTGAAGCAATTACGATCAGAACTAAGTTTATTTCGGTGAAGTTCCGGTACGATTACGGTGTCAGTCCAGTAACAGTCTGGTGAAGTTCCGGTGGAACTTGTGTCGCAGGATAACACAGTTAAGGCGACGTTAATTAGGCTGAGCTACTGTTGATTACAGAAGTGTTCTGAATCACTCTAGTTTAGCATTCTACTACGGTGGCGCGACAATTTCCGCAGGCCTGATAGAGTTCAAGCTTTGTCGCGAAACCCACCTTCAGGGCGAAAGTATTTCCGCAACAGTGGCGTTAGAGCCGAAGTTTTCGCCAACAATTGGTATCAGAGCAGGTTAGTTTTCCAAGAATCGGTATAAGAGCCGGATCATTCCACGAGAGGAAGAAGATCATGGCAGATCGTGTCCAAATTGATAAACTAGACAGAGATAATTATCCCGCATGGGTAATGCGCATGGAAGCCTTACTTATGAGTAAGGACTTAATGATGTACGTAACCGGAGAAGAAAAGAAACCGACTTTCGAAGATGATAGTCAACGGGAAAAAGAAGAACTAGACGCCCTAAAGCTGTGGCAGAAGAAAGATGCAACGACAAGAGCCTACATCTACAACACTGTTTCAGATCATCTGCTACCGCACATTAGAGGTCTGGAGAAAGCAGAGGACATATGGAGTGCATTGGAAGATCACTTCCAAAATACTACGAAAGCTAGGAAGGCCAGCCTATGGTCCGAGTTCACAACGTTCAAAAAGAAGCCGAGTCAAAGCATCAGTGACTACGTCACTAAAATGAAGGATCTAGCAGATAGTCTTGGATCCATAAATGAAGAAGTCGAAGATCATAGATTGATAGCGCAAGTGCTCACAGGTTTGAGAGGAGATGAAAGGTGGAAACCTTTCGTACTATCAACTGAACTCTCCCTAAATCATTTTGTACCAGAGTTAAATCAGCTGCTTGGTTTGATGCTCACATATGAGCAAGACCTGAAAGGAGATGCAGACAAAGGACAGAGCTCTGCAATGTACATGAAGAACAAGAAGAAAGACAAAGGAAAGTCAAAAGACGAAGAAGAGTCGAGCTCTCAGGCCTATTACGCAAGAGGTAAAGGCATTGGCAGAGGAAGAGCAAGAGGAAGAAGCCGCCAGAATACCACCAAGAAAGCTTGCTGGATTTGTGGACTAAGTAACCATCTGGCGCATGATTGTTGGCACAATCAACAAGGATCAAATCAAAATCAAAACAACAATAGCAGAGGCAGTAGCGGAAGAAATCAGAGTAACTTCCAAAGAGGAAGACAAAGCCAAAGAGGAGGCTACGGTAGAGGTGGAGTAAGAAGTTGGGGACATAGCCAATCCTACAACACCACCTACAACAACTACGCAAATGACACACAGAATGAAAGTCATACATCATTGATGATGAACTCAATCAGCACATCAGAAAATGAAGACCTAAAGGTATTTTACATTGATTCTGGATGCTCAAATCACTTGTCAGGAAACATAGAACTAATGTCAGAACTAGAGAAGGGTAGTTCTCGTCACACTGTTCAAACAGGTGACAATACAAGACACAAAGTACAATCAATCGGAAAAGTGAAATGCAAGAGTGGAGCAGATTTGCTAACCAATGTTTTGTATGTTCCAACAATACCAAAAAATCTAATCAGTGTGGGACAGATAGTCGAAAAAGGTTTTCAGGTCAGATTTACAAACAAAGGAGTATTTGTAGAAGATCCCAAGAACGGATACTATCAGATCGTCTCTGGCAAGAAAGAAGGCAGACTCTTTACCTTAAGAGTACAAGGGAACATTGGCCAAGCGCTGCTCACACATGATGAAAAGGTAATTACAGAACTTGATCTCTGGCACAAGAGATTAGGTCATTTTCACGAAAAAGGAATCAAAGCTATGATAGCGAATCAGTCTGTAGTGGGATTACCGAACGTACAAAACCAACATATGATTCACAAATGCGAAGCCTGTCAAATGGGAAAAGCCCACAGGTTACCTTTCCAGAAGAAAGGATTCAAACATGATGGTGTGCTAGAACTCATACATACAGATGTATGGGGACCAACAAAAGAAGGATCAATCAGCGGATCAAGGTATTATGTTCTTTTCATTGATGATGCAACAAGGTGGATAACTCTTTATGTTTTGAAGGAAAAATCAGAAGTGTTCGGAGCTTTCAGACACTTTCATGCATATGCTGAAAGACTCACAGGACAAAAAGTTAAAAGACTGAGGTCTGATGGAGGGGGAGAATACTTCTCCCGAGAATTCAATGACTATCTTTGGAATGCAGGTATTAAGAGAGAAATAACCTGCAGGTATACACCACAACAGAATGGTGTAGCAGAAAGGAGAAACCGAACTCTAGTCGAGTTTGCACGAGCTATGCTAAAAGAAAAAAATTGCCCAGACTATCTTTGGGCTGAAGCTGTAAACACAGCTACATACTTGGTAAACAGATTACCATGTACGGCGCTAGAAGGAATGACCCCTTATGAAGCCTGGTGGGGAAAGAAGCCAACACTTGATCACTGCAAAGTGTTTGGATCAATAGCGTATGCTTATGTACCGTCTCAACTCAGACATAAGCTTGAACCAAAAGTAGAGAAATATGTGTTCGTCGGATATGATCAAAAGCAGATGGGTTACAGGTTATGGAGTCCTCTAACCAAACATTTTACTGTTTCCAGAGATGTAACATTTGATGAATAGAAAAGCTGGTATGCAGATCAGAGCCATACAGCTGAAGAATTTGAAGAAGAGATAAAAAGAAGAGAGAAAGGAAAATCAATTGTACAGGTAAACAAAGATGAAGAGGCAAATACGTCTAGGTCCGGATCTGGTATAAGGAACGAAGATGAAGATGAGTACTCAGACACACACGAAGAATATGAGCTAAGAAGGTCAAACAGAATAAGAAGACAACCGGAAAGATACTCGTATGATACATCGTATATAACTCAACAAGATTATGCATATATGGTTAAAGAAGAGGAAGAGCCTCAGAGCTATGACGAAGCCAAAGGCAAGAAGCAATGGCAAGAAGCAATGAAAGAAGAATTCACCGCACTGAAGAGAACAAGACATGGGAGCTTGTTCCTAAACCGAACGGTAAGAAAGTAATTGGAAATAAATGGGTGTTCAAAGTTAAGAAACTTGCAGATGGAAGGATAGCCAGACATAAAGCAAGACTGGTTATCAAGGGCTATGCTCAGACGCATGGCATAGACTATGACGAGACGTTCAGTCCGGTGGCAAAGATGTCAACCATAAGAACAGTGATTGCTATAGCAGCATCAAAAGGATGGAAGCTAAGTCAGCTAGATATAAAGAATGCATTCCTGAATGGATATATATAAGATGAAGTCTATATGGAACAACCGGAAGGGTTTATAAGTTCCAGATACCCAAATTTTGTTTGCAGGTTAAGAAAAGCACTTTATGGACTGAAGCAAGCTCCAAGAGCTTGGAACTATAGACTCGTGAAGTATCTGAACGAACTTGGATACCAAAGTTCGAAGGCAGATGCAAGTCTACTCATCAAAAGGACAGAAGAGGGAATGATCTACATTTGTATCTATGTAGATGACATAATAATTACTGGAACCTCAGATGCAGGAATCACAGAGGTAAAGAAACTGCTAGAAAAGGAATTCAGAATCAGTGACCTAGGAAAGTTATCATACTTTCTAGGAATGGAAATCTCATATACAGATCATGGTGTATATGTCACACAAGAGAGGTATCTCCTGAACTTACTGAAGAAGTTCAACATGGAGAATTGCAGAGAAGCTTCAACACCGCTTGAAGTAAACCATAAACTCAGTAAATATAGTGGTACAGAGTTTAAAGATATGAAGAAGTATCAATCGTTAGTAGGAAGCTTAATATATGCTACGCTAACAAGATCGGATCTCAGTTTTCTGGTGGGAGTTCTCTCACAGTTTATGCATTGTCCGACAGAGCAACATTGGGTTGCAGGACAAAGAGTTCTCAGATATATCAAAAGAACTATAAAGGAAGGATTATATTATCCTTTTACATCAGATATAAAGCTCAGAGCATATAGTGACTCAGATTGGGCAGGAAGTCAAGATGACCGAAGATCAACGCACGGGTATATGATATACCTAGGAGATAAGCTGGTAAGCTGGTGTTCGAAGAAGCAACACACAGTAGCCTTATCATCAACAGAAGCAAAATACAAAGGACTGGTAGAAGCAGCAAAAGAAGTAATATGGATGCAGACTTTACTTAAAAGCATGGGTATAGACCAAGGCATACCGATCATACACGGAGATAATATGAGCTCGCTGCATCTTGTAGCGAATCCTGTGTTTCATGCAAGAACAAAACACATAGAGATTCAGTATCACTTCCTAAGGGAAAAAGTAATGGAGAAAGAGATAGAAATTGTCTACACTCCTACGAAAGATCAGATTGCAGACATTCTGACTAAAAGCTTGGATGGAACAAAGACAAACAGATTCAAAGAGATGGCAGGAATAAAAGAAAGAAAGATATATGAAAGACCGGAAGATGTCAAATTAGTGATTGAGGGGGAGCTGTTAAGGAAACACTCACGAATTTGACGCAACAAACAAAGAGAAAACCAGAATCTTCTGGAAAATCTATGCACAGGTGTACAGTATGCGAAGTCAGTGCGCGGTGTGCGCATAACAGAGCAATTAACCACGGCGGGCGCGTGAGGCGCGCATAACGCGAATTGAAGAGTAACAGCGCAGAGGAGCGCCAAAGAAAGTGTATATATATACAACAAGTTTTGAAGAAGAGAGAGAGAATAGTAGATGATACGCAGAAGAGAACGAGAGACAGATATAGAGAAGACGCCATAGATCGCGTATGAGTGAAGAGAGAGTTAGAAGTTCTCAGAAGACGCCATAGATCGCGTATGTACAGATGAATAACACAAGCCTGAAGTGTGAGGTTTTTCATCTGAAGAGAGATGGTAATAAGTGTTGATGTATAAAACACCACAAGAAATGAATTAATGTGACACTAGAACACCTCTATGGTCACCATTAACTCATTGCCACTCCAAACTTTGAGAAATGATAGCTTAAAGTGAGAACTTTGCTTCTACAGAAATTCCTAGTCACCGAAATGACATACCTTCAGTATTTTGCTAATTTCTCCTAGCTCAAGTATCCTTTCTTCATGAAACTTTATAGGCTGATACTAGAAGAGTAGAGCTTTCCAACAAGCTATCATATGCATCAAACGGAGCTCTAGAACTCAAGTTATGGCCCTCACAAGATGACCCTGTATGACCTTCCAAAACTGGAAATCTTGCCTCTTTTAGTATTCCTGATGTCCAAAAATAAAAAATTCGATGCCTGGCATCGAATTTCAGTCCAAGTCGATGCCGGGCATCGACTTTGAGCTTTTTTAGGCCCTTTTTCTGCACCAGAAATACTCTCTTTTACACACACATGAAGAAGACCACTTGTATGCTAGAAGTCGATGCCAGGCATCGACTTTATGCTCAAACTCGATGCCAGGCATCGAGTTGCTCCACAAACTTCATATTTTTAAAAGATTCAACAATAGTTAACACACAGAGAATGAAAAAATGACTTTTGAGCCAAGATTCGATGCCAGGCATCGAATTGCTCAGACAACTTGAACTTTTGAATTCATCACACAGTAGGTAATCATGGAGATGATGGAGAGAGGCTCATACACAGAACTTTACTCAGTTCTTCTCATAACTATAAAAAACTCAAAAGTTTTACAGATGCTTTCTCACTCAGAGAAGCCCGACTATACTCAGTCATACAAAAATGAGTTCTTCTCACTTTCTCATTGTCTTCCTCCTTCTTCTTCTCTCTCTCTCTTCTTCTCTTCGCGTCAGTTAATACTAACTAACTTATATAGATTTTCTCATTCCCGTGATTTTTAAAAAACTTCTAGAACTAAAGTGAACTAACTTTACAAGTATGATACACTTGTGAATTTGTCCCTTCACATAGGCATGGGGTTTTCTTCCTAAGATTTGACCTTCAAATATATGTCCAGTTAGTGATTGTTTCTCCAACAGCTCCCCCTCAATCACTAATTGACATTCCCTGTTTCTTCATATCATCTTCTTTTCTTTTACTCCTGCCATGCTTTTGAATCTGCTGGTCTTCACACCATCCAAGCTCTTTGTCATTATGTCTGCTAACTGATCTTTAGTAGAAATGTACTCCACTTCAATCTCCTTCTCCATTACCTTTTCTCTGAGAAAATGATACTGTATCTCTATGTGCTTTGTCCTTGCATGAAATACTGGATTTGCTGCAAGATAAAGTGAACTCATATTATCTCCATGTATTGTAGGTGTACCTTGATCAATGCCTAAGCTCTTGAACAATGTCTTCATCCATATGACTTCCTTAGCTGCTTCCACAAGTCCTTTGTACTCTGCTTCAGTTGATGATAATGCTACTGTATGTTGTTTCTTTGAACACCAACTTACAAGCTTATCACCAATGTATATCATGTAACCATGAGTTGATCTCCTGTCATCTTGATTACCTGCCCAGTCTGAGTCACTGTAGGCTCTCAACTTCAAATCTGATGTAAAAGGATAATATAATCCTTCCTTTATAGTTCCTTTGATATATCTGAGAACTCTTTGACCTGCAATCCAATGTGGGTCCTTTGGACAATGCATGAATTGTGACAAAACTCCCACTGCATAACTAAGATCAGGTCTTGTTAGTGTAGCATAAATCAAACTACCCACAAGAGATTGATATTTCCTCATATCTTTGTAGTCTGCACCATCATATTTACTGAGCTTGTGATTAACTTCAAGTGGAGTTGAAGCTTCTCTGCAATTTTCCATATCAAACTTCTTCAATAAATTCAGAAGATACCTTTCTTGTGATACATATATGCCATGATCTGTATAAGTGACTTCCATTCCAAGAAAGTATGATAACTTTCCTAGGTCACTGATCTTGAATTCTTTTTCAAGCAATCTCTTTACCTCCTTGATTCCTTCATCTGAAGTACCTGTGATTATAATGTCATCTACATAAATACAAATGTAGATTGTACCTTCCTCTGTTCTTCTGATAAGTAGACTTGAATCTGCTTTTGAACTTTGATATCCAAGATCATTGAGATACTTCACCAGTCTATAGTTCCAAGCTCTTGGAGCTTGCTTCAATCCATACAATGCTCTAAGAATGCATTTTTTATATCCAATTGACTTAGGGTCCATCCTTTTGAAGCTGCAATAGCAATGATTGTCCTTATAGTTGACATCTTAGCTACAGGACTGAATGTCTCATCATAATCTATGCCATAGGTCTGGGCATAGCCTTTCACCACCAATCTAGCTTTGTATCTGGCTATACTTCCATCTGCAAGCTTCTTCACTTTATAAACCCATTTATTTCCAATTACTTTCTTACCATTTGGTTTAGGAACAAGTTCCCATGTCTTGTTCTCCTCCAGTGCATTGAACTCTTCCTTCATTGCTTCTTCCCATTGCTTTTTACCTTTAGCTTCATCATAGTTCTGAGGTTCTTCATCATCTTTGACCATATATGCATAGTTCTTCTGAGTTATGTAAGAAGTATCATAAGAATACCTTTCTGGTTGTCTCCTTGTCCTGCTTGACCTTCTTGGTTCACATTCTTCATAAGTTTCTGGATACACCTCTTCATCAAATATAGGAGCTTCTTCATTCATTCTTGTTAATCCACTTCTGGATGTACTTGCTTGCATATAGTCTTCATCTCTATTCACCTGCACAATTGATTTTCCTTTGTCACATCTTCTTACCTCTTCTTCAAATTCTTCAGCTGTATGACTTTGATCTGCATACCAACTTTTCTGTTCATCAAATGTAACATCTCTAGAAACAATAAATTGTTTGGTTAGAGGATTCCACAATCTGTAACCCATCTGCTTTTCATCATAACCAATGAACACATATTTTTCTGCCTTTGGTTCAAGTTTATGCCTAAGTTGTGATGGCACATAAGCATATGCAATTGATCCAAACACTCTACAATGATCTAGTGTTGGTTTCTTACCCCACCAAGCTTCATATGGAGTCATTCCATTCAGAGCTGCACATGGTAATCTATTCACAAGATATGTAGCTGTATTTACAGCCTCAGCCCAAAGATAATTTGGACAGTTCTTCTCCTTTAGCATAGCTCTAGCAAACTCAACCAAAGGCCTGTTCCTTCTTTCTGCTACACCATTTTGTTGTGGTGTATACCTGCAAGTTATTTCTCTCTTAATACCTGCATTCCAAAGATAATCATTGAACTCTTGGGAGAAGTATTCTCCCCCTCCATCAGACCTCAGTCTCTTAAGCTTTTGACCTGTGACTCTCTCTGCATATGCATGAAAATGCTTGAAAGCTCCAAACACTTCTGATCTTTCCTTCAAAACATATAATGTTATCCATCTTGTAGCATCATCAATAAAAAGAACATAATACCTTGAGCCACTGATAGATCCTTCTTTTGTTGGTCCCCATACATCTGTATGAATGAGCTCAAGTACTCCATCATGTTTGAATCCTTTCTTTTGAAATGGTAACCTGTGTGCTTTACCCATTTGACATGCTTCACATTTATAAACCATATGTTGACTTTGCACATTTGGTAATCCTAGTACAGACTGATTAGCAACCATAGCTTTAATTCCTCTTTCATTAAAATGACCTAATCTCTTATGCCAGAGATCAAGTTCTGTAATCACTGCTTCACCATGTGTGAGCAAAGCTTGACCAATGTTCCCTTGCACTCTTAAAGTAAAGAGTCTACCTTCTTTCTTACCAGAGACAATCTGATTATATCCATTCTCTGGATCTTCCACAAATACTCCTTCATTTGTAAACCTGACTTGAAAACCTTTTTCAACTATCTGTCCCACACTAATCAAGTTTTTAGGTATTGTAGGAACATACAAAACATTGGTTAGCAAATCTGCTCCACTCTTGCATTTCACTTTTCCAATTGAATGTACACTATGTCTTGTATTATCACCAGTTTGAACTGTGTGACTAGAAATGCCTTTTTCCAAATCTGACATCAATTCTATGTTTCCTGACAAATGATTAGAACATCCAGAGTCAATGTAAAATACCTTTAGATCTTCTTTGTCTGATGTGCTGATTGAATTCATCATCAATGATGTATGACTTTCATTCTGTGTGTCATTTGCATAGTTGTAGTAGGTGGTGTTGTAGGATTGATTCTGTCCCCAACTTCTTCCTCCACCTCTACCATAGCCTCCTCTTTGACTTTGTCTACCTCTTTGAAAATTACTTTGATATCTTCCACCTCGACCTCTGCTATTGTTGTTTTGATTCTGGTTTGATCCTTGTTGGTTATGCCAACAGTCATGAGCCAAATGATTACTCAATCCACAGATCCAGCAAGCCTTCTTGTTATTATTTTGATTACCTCTACCTCTTCCAAAACCTCTTGCTCTTCCTCTACCAGTGCCTTTACCTCTTGCATAATAAGCTTGAGAACTAGACTCCTCTTCATCCTTTGCTTTACCTTTATCTCCTTTCTTCTTATTCTTCATGTACATTGCAGAACTTTGTCCTTTATCTCCATCTCCCTTCAAGTCTTGCTCATATGTGAGCATCAAACCAAGCAACTGGTTCAAATCTGGAACATAATGATTTAATGAAAGTTCTGTTGATAAGACAAAAGGTTTCCACCTTTCATCCCCTCTCAAACCTGCAAGTAGTTGAGCAATCAATCTGTGATCTTCAACATCTTCATCTATGGATCCAAGACTATCTGCAAGATCCTTCATCTTAGTGACATAATCACTAATGGTTTGACTTGGCTTCTTCTTGAATGTTGTAAACTCTGACCATAGACTTGCTTTCCGTGCTTTAGTAGTACTTTGGAAATGATACTCCAATGCATTCCATATATCTTCAGATGATTCCAATCCTCTGATGTGTGGTAGCAAATGATCAGAGATTGTATTGTAGATGTAGGCTTTTGCACTTGCATCCTTCTTCTGCCAATGCTTTAAAGCATCAAGTTCTTCTTTCTTTGGTCGGCTTTCATCTTCAAATACTGGCTTCTCTTCTTCACCTGTTACATATACCATGAGATCCTTACTCATAAGTAAGGCTTCCATTCTCATTACCCATGCGGGGTAATTATCTCTGTCCAGTTTGTCAATGGAGATATGATCTGCCATAGTTCTTTCCTTCTGCTGCAACCTGTGAGCTTAAAGGATAAAGGATAATACCTTTTGAAGTTCTTTGTGTATGAGGATACTTCGAAAGTAATCTTTTGATGCCTTGTGTCTTCAAATGCTTCACCTTTCAAACTTTAATGGAAAACTTTACAAAACTTCTCGTACCTTTGTCGTCTTCTGCTCTCGAGAATCTTTCTGCTCTGATACCACTTGTTGATGTATAAAACACCACAAGAAATGAATTAATGTGACACTAGAACACCTCTATGGTCACCATTAACTCATTGCCACTCCAAACTTTGAGAAATGATAGCTTAAAGTGAGAACTTTGCTTCTACAGAAATTCCTAGTCACCGAAATGACATACCTTCAGTATTTTGCTAATTTATCCTAGCTCAAGTATGCTTTCTTCATGAAACTTTATAAGCTGAAACTAGAAGAGTAGAGCTTTCCAACAAGCTATCATATGCATCAAACGGAGCTTTAGAACTCAAGTTATGGCCCTCACAAGATGACCCTGTATGACCTTCCAAAACTGGAAATCTTGCCTCTTTTAGTATTCCTGATGTCCAAAAATAAAAAATTCGATGCCTGGCATCGAATTTCAGTCCAAGTTGATGCCGGGCATCGACTTTGAGCTTTTTTATGCCCTTTTTCTGCACCAGAAATACTCTCTTTTACACACACATGAAGAAGACCACTTGTATGCTAGAAGTCGATGCCAGGCATCGACTTTATGCTCAAACTCGATGCCAGGCATCGAGTTGCTCCACAAACTTCATATTTTTAAAAGATTCAACAATAGTTAACACACAGAGAATGAAAAAATGACTTTTGAGCCAAGATTCGATGCCAGGCATCGAATTGCTCAGACAACTTGAACTTTTGAATTCATCACACAGTAGGTAATCATGGAGATGATGGAGAGAGGCTCATACACAGAACTTTACTCAGTTCTTCTCATAACTATAAAAAACTCAAAAGTTTTACAGATGCTTTCTCACTCAGAGAAGCCCGACTATACTCAGTCATACAAAAATGAGTTCTTCTCACTTTCTCATTGTCTTCCTCCTTCTTCTTCTCTCTCTCTCTTCTTCTCTTCGCGTCAGTTAATACTAACTAACTTATATAGATTTTCTCATTCCCGTGATTTTTAAAAAACTTCTAAAACTAAAGTGAACTAACTTTACAAGTATGATACACTTGTGAATTTGTCCCTTCACATAGGCATGGGGTTTTCTTCCTAAGATTTGACCTTCAAATATATGTCCAGTTAGTGATTGTTTCTCCAACAATAAGAAACTACTCACTGTAGGAGAGTTTCTGTAACTTGAGCAAGAAGAGGCCAAGCTTACTTGTATACATCTTCTCTAATTGAAAACACATGTTCATGAGGACGTCTGTGTGCAATCTTTACTTGTGAAGAATCTGAAGCTATTTCGTGTTACGGTAGGATGTTTCGTTTATCGTTAACTGTCACGACTCGTTACTAAACGAGCTTCAGTACCTTCTCTGTAAACACATGTTTCAGTGAATAACAGTTTACTCAGTAAACATATTTCAGTAATTTCCGGTCAGTTACAGTTTCTCAGAAAGCAACTTTTCGGTAGAACAACGAAGTATAACTCGTAGCAGAGTTCGAAGCTTTGTATGAGAGATAGTTCATCTTGTAGCTAGACGTCTCTACTTTAAGCTGATCACAGTTTCCGGTGGAATGGAGATGTACACACAGTACAAAAGTTAACCGGAAAGTAGCATTGTAGAACTGTGAAGTTTCCAGAAGGAAGTTCATTCGGTGAAGGAAGCTCACACACTACTTCCTTACTTCACATAAGTTCATCTGAAGCAATTACGAGCAGAACTAAGTTTATTTCGGTGAAGTTCCGGTACGATTACGGTGTCAGTCCAGTAACAGTCTGGTGAAGTTCCGGTGGAACTTGTGTCGCAGGATAACACAGTTAAGGCGACGTTAATTAGGCTGAGCTACTGTTGATTACAGAAGTGTTCTGAATCACTCTAGTTTAGCATTCTACTATGGTGGCGCGACAATTTCCGCAGGCCTGACAGAGTTCAAGCTTTGTCGTGAAACCCACCTTCAGGGCGAAAGTATTTCCGCAACAGTGGCGTTAGATCCGAAGTTTTCGCCAACAATTCTCTTAATTTTTCAATAGCATCATCAAGTCTTAATTTACCTTGTTCTAATTGTTTAATGCACAAACTCAAAAAATGATCAGTAGACATGTTTTCAGACCAAGGCAAATTTGACCATGCAAAAATATGAGAGTGAATTGGAAACAACGGTTTTTGACAGTACATGAGTTTAGCAGGCATATACCCAGTAGTATGTGTACATGTCATTTTATCCACCCAAAGTGCAAAAGGTAAGAATCTAGGCCATTGTTTGATGTCATCGTTACATGCTTTAGATACGACTTTCACAATAGGTGGATGTCCTCTCTCTATTTTACCATTGGCCTCTGGATTATATGCAGTAGTGAGAGACAAACGAATACTGTGATGTTCAAAGAACTCTTTAGCTTCTCTCACATTTAACTCTCCATGATCGGCAACTACTTTCTCTATGTACCCAAAGTGACTTATGACATCTTCAAGCAAGAATTTGCAATTGTTGTAAGTGGTCTTAGATCCTAGTGCACGTCCCTCTACATGATTAGTTAAGTCTTCTCTTGCAAGTACAATGTAATGCATTTTTTCAATACCTTTAGGCATAGTTACAAGATCTATGATCCACTTGTAGTAAGTAGGATGCAACGGATCTCTATGTTTGACTGACGAATGAAGTTGACAAGTAGAACATGTAGAAACATAGCCAATAATGTCAACATACATTGTAGGCCAATAATAGGTACTTCTAATTTTTTCATATGCTCCAAAAAATCCTTTATGATCTGCCCATAATATCTCATGCATTTCCTTCATTACTTGCAACTGAAGACCTTGTTTTCCTAGGACTCGTTATGGATTCTTAAGCTTACCCTTAGCATGTCTCCAAAGATAACCATTATGTAGGAAAAAAATATAAGCTTGTTTCCTAATGTTACGGAATCTATTCCTAGTCCAGCTATGTAATGGTTGCAATGTACTCAAATAATTTCCTCTGTCTCTCCATTCATCTTCGTACTCTCATGAAATTGCTCATACTCCTATATATGTGGAACATAGTTAACTAAGTTCACATTCTTTATTAGATCACTTTCAAGATCATCATCAAATCTAGCTCTCGATAACATATCAGCAACTGAATTTGACTTACCTGAAATATGAACTAACTCAGGACTTATGAACTTAATATATGAGATCCATCTAAGCATGGCTATATTAGGAGATGAACAATTGGCCATCATTCCAATGAGAGGCAAACAATCAGTCTCAACTTTAACATTTGCACCTATGAAATATTCTTTGTTTGTTTTCAAAGTTGTTACCATACCCCATAGTTCTTGTTTGATCTGCGGATACTTCATTGTGTTTCATGTAAAATTTTAGCCCCAAACCTAATTGCATATCTATTTCCTTCACTATCATCTTGATGTATGACCCAACCTATACCAATAGGACTAGTATCAACAGTCAATATAATAGATTTGTTAACAGAATAGTCTACACGCTTAAGGATGGGAGCTTCAAGCAATAATTTCTTCAATTTACGCATAGCTTGTGTGTGTTTTTCAGTCCAAATAAATTTTTGTTTCTTCCTCAACAATTCATGGAGGCAATCAGCAACATGAGCAAAGTGTGGGATCCAAATAACATAAAAACTGCAAGCACCAAGAAATCTGCGTACCTCATTCATGTTGTTACATGTTTCATAAATCTTGCTAATGACATCAACTTTTTGTGGGTAAGGATTTTGACCATAATGATCACATAAATGTCCAACAATAAGAACCTCGTTGATACCAAAAATAGATTTTTCTATGGAAAATGTGAGACCTATCTCTTCAAATCATTGAAATATCTATTCACAATCAGAGATATGGTCAAGAACAAATTTTTGACATCCAGATGAATCCAAAGTAATATCCTTTACACGTTCCTCACTCCCTTTAATTGGACTATCATCAATGAATGGCATGGTTATATGAGAGATAAAATCATGTAAGACCATATTCATAGCATTCATCATATGAGCCACAGAATTAGTCGCTCCTTGAGGTAAAATACACATTCGCACTAAGCCTAAAGGAGTTTTCATTGTAGTTATGTCACGACTATCAATTGCTAATTGGAATTGGTCATATCCCAAATATAAATCACCCATTGAATAGATGGAATGTCCTTAAAATGATTCAGCAAACTCATCTACAATGGGTCCTATTCCTACATTCCTTATGGTGACTTTATTGACAGGTTGGAGATCTTGAATAAAACGTAGTTTCCCATTCTTTTTAGGCACAGTGAACCATCAGTTTGAGTAACGTGCAAAATATGGCTCTAAAATTCTCATGTTTATCTTCTCCTTAAGTAGTTTCATTAGCTCACCTAAGTGAGCCTTTGGAAGTGGTATAGGACAAAGATTCCATGGAATATGTGGAATAGTAAAGATTATCATGGGTGCCACTAGCTTAGGATCTATGCAATCAATCTCATGAGCATACATAGTAAAGGATTTTCCATGGCTACGTATGACTCTCTCAAATTTATCTCTCTCTGCTGGCAAAAGAAAGTCATCATCTCTACCAATTTTCACCTATTTGATTGTCTCATCCATGAATGTATGTCCTATGTTTTTCTTATCCCGAAGAATTGGATCGTTTTTCACATCAATAGTTTTTGCATTACTTCCTTGGGGTAATGGTTGAGCTACAGGTTTGATTTTTTTGTCTATAGTTTTGTACTTTGTTTCAACTAAGGCATTATGCGTTTGGTTAAATTTTGAGCACTTGTCAACATTGAGAGCATACTCTTGGATTATAGCATACTCATCAAGGGAAGAAAGAAGAATAATATGGGAATTAGAATTTTGCTGAAGACATAACTCTAACTCCTTGAGAGTAGAGAAACAATGAGATGTCTCAATCACATGCTCAATCTACTCATCACGTTCCATGATTTTGTTGGTTTTATAATTTTTTTTGGCTTTTTTGGTTAAAAGACTTGGACAATTGAATCATATGAAGAAAATCTAATCTAGAATGTGGAAAACAAAGTGACAAACTATTGTACAGGTTGGTTGGTTGCGAGATGTCAAACCAATGTCCACTCTTGTCTTGCTCACCAATGGATTCTATCCAAAATTCTAATCATATGTAGCTCCAAACATGAATCGAGGTGCACAATCACTACAAGCATGCTCATGACTCTTACTATCCCACCTTGGATCCTCACACGCTCAACTAAGGGTGATCATCTGAAGGAAACAATGTGCTAGCAAGGGCCCTATGGATGCCTAACAATGATTTTCTAGCAGTTTGGAGGGGGTTTTATAAAGTTTAATTTGGGCCTTTGGATCTAGAGAAATCAACTCTCAACCCTAGGATCAACTGCTTTTCATTACAATCATTGGATTTATCAAATGGATGGCTAGGATTGGTTTTTATATGATATATAGGGCAAAGGGGGGAAAAATAGGTGCCATTATTCCCCACCATTTGATCTGGGGCTGATCTGGACCATCGGATCAATGCTGACATCAATTTGGATAAGATAAGATGCTACTTTTGAACAAACTTTGCATTATTGATCTTTGACCATCAAAAAAGGCTTATCCGATGAAAAAACTCGTGGATCCTCCTTGCTTTATGTTTTACTGCATCTCCACCCTTGAATGTGAGCTCATCCTGATGATACAACATGGTTCAACCATTGTTCGCCATGTGGTAGCCCTTCAGGCCTTCAATTTTCTTATTCTAGGAAATTACGGTGACCTTAAAAACTGGATTTTGTGCTCTTTGACCCTTCAAATATCCTTTGATGAAGATGAAAATTTTTAGGGCTATGTTTTGACAGGTCTCCTTTAGGAATATGCAAAAAATCTCCCATCCGAATCTCCCTTATACAAGTTTGACTACATTTGGAAGCTTCCAAGGTGGCATTAAGGTGTCTAGGAAGCTTCGATAGCCTTGAAAATCTGTAGAAATATGTAGCCTCATATGATCTTTACACATACCAATCCATATGGCTAACAAAAATTCCTATACAAAATTTTGTAGGGTCTAAGTGGAAAAATTATATTTTTTACAAAATGCACATGGCATATCAATGTGCTCAAAAGCCCATTTACATGTGAAATTTAGGCTATAGAATGCCTTTGATAGGCTTTAAAAGTACATGAATTTTCATGTGATTTGGAGACTTTGAAATTTTTGCCCTAATTTCCAAAATTTGACAAGCTTTGACTTCTACCCTGGATTTGCTTGATTTCTTCCAAAATTTGCATGTGAACTCCCTTTGACATCCTTGATACATCTTGGACTTCTCAGGAAACTCTGGCTACCTTCACTGAACGTGTTTCCTGTAGACCTTCATGAATGAGAGAGGAGAGAAAATCTCGACGACAACGAGAGCTCATGCAAATTCCCTACAACTTGATGATTGGCATCGAGTTGGAGGCAAAAGTCGATGCCTTGCATTGGCTTTCATAGACAAGTCGATACCTGGCATCGAGTTAGAGGCGAAAGTCAATGCCTGGCATCGATTTTCATAGAGAACTTGATGTCAGGCATCGACTTGCACCTCTAACTCGATGCCAACTCGATGCCTGGCATTGACTTCTCTATGAAAGTCGATGCGAGGCATCAACTTTCACCTCTAACTCAATGCCAAGCATCGACTTGCAACTCCAGGTGGATGCTTGGCATTGACTTGTAGGTGGAAAAATAAAAGAATTTGCATGCAATAAAATTTCAGAGCCAACAGATACATGAATTTTCTAAAATAAATAAAGGGAATCTTTTTAGAAGCAAGAATTTTGGATAGCTATGAGGATTCTTGGTAGCACTCGTCTTCTCCATTTTCTTGTCTTTGCTTGTTTGCTAGGCTCTGTGCTCTTTAGCTCTTAGCTCTGATCTCTTGCTCTCTCTTGGCGCACGAATTTTAGAAATGAGACTGATTTCCTCCTCCACTATTTATGGGTACTTCCATGGCTTGAACTAGCAAGTGACTAGATGTAACTGAATCGGACTAGGCCTAACCAAGTTAACTAACTGGACTGATTAGTTGAACCAACAATCACTAGTTATGCCAATTTAGGGTCTTTTAAGAGAGGTTATTCCAATTTAGGAAGCAATAGGTATACCAATTTAGGTTCTAATAAGAAGTTAGTCCATGTTTTGTTATTTAGTGTATTTTGCCTTTGAAATTGGGAATATTGTAACTATTGGAAGGAATAAAACAAACAAAGCTTATAACTTTGACAAGAAAAAGTGAAAAACTAATATAGAGCTGTAATGTATGTGGGAGGTTGTTGAAATTGATCACAAAAATAACTAAGAAGGAGTTTCAAATCCACAATTGGCTATGATAAATAATCAATAATCCATAGATTGACTAAAAAAGAGTTTCAAATCCTCCCTTGGACAATCAATAAAGCAACAGCCTAAATGAATATTGATAATCCGATAGTTACAACAATATGAACCTAGATGAAAAACATCACAAAATAGTTTTTTGTGCCTATTAAACACTTCAAATGTTTTTTTGTTAACAACTCAAACATCTTGAGTAGATAATAATTCATCATTGTTACCTAGAAAGCGTGCTGTAAAAACAATATGAGGAAATACATTAAATTATTTGAGGCCCACATGAAATAAAGGCGCAAAATAGATGAAAAAGTTAGTTGTCTCTCTCAAGGAATTTAATTTATCACTTTGTCATCAAATATTTTCTTTCTTCTCACCAATTTCAAGACATGAGGACTGGGTTCTCAATTCTCCACATTCTTGCCTCCTTTCTTCTTTTAAGGGATCAATATACCACACTTTATTATGTATCGTAAAACTTTATTTTGTATATAATAAATTTATCTACTATGTATCTCAAAACTTTGTCAAGTCAAAATTGGTCAAAATAAATCACATAGTTAGTGATGTCATATCAGATTGTACTTTTTCTTAATCTTCATATCTAGCCATAATAATTTGGGCAATCTATCTTCAGATCTCTTTGATGTAACACTTTAAGTTGATGTTACACTTCCATTATTTCAAAAGGTATCCTATGTTCATTTCTCTCTGAAGCAAGTGAAGATGAGCTCCATCTTTTCAATAGATGTCTGGGCATCCGGTTCCTCTAGTCACCTTGATAGAAGTTTGAATTCGTTTTTTTGAGTTGATCCTTTCCTCACGAGTGATGTCCATGGCTTAGAATGTCATTCTATGTTTTTGGTTGAGTCATTTAAGTTACATTCTCAATGCAATGTTGCTCAACTAAATGAACCTCTTGATCTCCCTTTTGTTGCACCCATTGACCTCCCTTCTAATTCAAGTGCATGTGGAGCAAAGGATGTTAGCAAAAACGAAGAAAGACAAAGCACACTCAATCTACATTTTAAGAGAAGGCCTCATGAAAGTCAAAAAAGATTTCAATTTCTTACTTCAGATAGACAAACTGCATTGTATATTATGAAACATTGTTGTGGTTTGAAATGTTTGTATAAGTAAGGAATGAAGAAACTAAAGCACCTAAGAGAGAAATTCCTCCACTTAGATAGTGAAAGACAGTAACACGTATTGCTTTTGAATATTACTTTAGTCAAGGGATGCGGTGTTGTAGGGCTGCATTTGAAATTGCAATGGGTGTGGGAAATTTTAGAATACATAAGGTTCAACATGGGCTTATGAATGGAGATCTCATTTTGGATACATATCATGTTGGGAGCAAAGGATCTATTGGATTTCATGCAATGAATTGGATGATGGACTATTTTAGCTTGCATTGTGAGGTTATGCTTACAACAAGAAGGTTACACTTGTCAGATAACTTTACTTGTCGAGAAGTATTTCAAGTATATAAAGAAGATATGGAAAGTAGAAATGAGAAGTATGTGTTGTATCATCACTTTACTCAATTATGGAAGGAAGAGTTTAATAATGTCACTATTCTTCATAAAGTTAGAATGGGTGAGTGTTCAGTTTGTGCCACTTTGAAGAACATGGTAAAGGGGGCTACAACACCACAAGAAAAAGATAACTTTAAAAGCCTTCTTAGGAACCATCGTGAGAGTCAAGCTTTAGAAAGAAAGAAAGCAATTCACCATTGAAGTAAAGACACTAAAAAATACAGAGTGTTACATGTGTTTGTTGATTGATGGTATGGATCAGAAAAAACATGTTTGCCGCATTTTTATCACGTCCCTAAGGACATTGGAGATGAAGTCCTCATGCAAATGCATTTGGTTGGTGCTTTGGTATACAATGGAACTGTAAAGTCCAATATTTTCTTCACATATCCAAATGTGCATAATGATCCTAACCTTATGGTTATTGTCATTCATCGGGTTTTGCAATCATGGAAGGGTCTTTTGCCACCAACTTTGTATTTGCAGCTTGATAATACTGCAAAAGAGAATAAAAATTCTACAATTTTTGGATATTTATGCATGTTTGTTGATAGACAAGTGTTTCAAAAGGTTAAGGGAAATTTCCTTTTGGTTGGGCACACTCATGATCACATTGATTAAATGTTCGATAGGTTCTCTAAGAGGTTGGCACATAATAATGCTTTTACTCTTCCACTATTATCTGAGTTGATTTCACAAGCATATGCTCCATAACCTGAAGTTCAACACCTTACACAGATTTATGACTTTAAGCACTTTTGCTCAATAGGCCTTAATAAGAGTGCCAAGGTTTTGGCTCCATTGCACAATATTAGTTTCAAACATGTATTATTGATGAGGAGGGTTGATGACATAACCCTTTTATTTGCAAAGCAGTATTCATGTTCTCTTGGGTGGGAGCCTAAAGATGGATGCAGATTCTTGTTGCAAGTGCCTAATTTGTTTGTCTATGGTGCAAAACAAAAACCATATGAAGGTAAAAACAATATGGAAAGATGTGGAAATGTGGTTGATCAAAGTAAAAGGTGGATGCATGTACTTATTGAAAAGAAGAGACATATTGAGCATGCAAAAAAATATGATGGACATCAAGATGTATCTTGGTGGGATGACTTTTTCAATCATCAAGAAGAGATTATAAAGAATACGATTACAAGTCATTGGTCAATTGATGTTCCATGCACATGGGATTTTTGTACACAAAAGTCAGTGAATGTGGACCAAGCATGTAATGAAGATGCACTTCAAAGTTTTATCAATCCACCAGAAAGGAATATTTATGTAGGCCCAAGGATGACAAAACAGGCTCAAGCAAGATGGCAAGGAAATTTAAAAGAAATAAATTTTGGAACACTTATTGCAGTCCTTGCTGATGGTGATGAGGCTACCAGACCATTTTGGATTGCAAAAACTTTAGAGGTCAATAAAGATATTGATCAAAGAAGAATGGAGGCTTTGATAGTGCATTGGAATTACATTAAAAGTAGTACTACATGCACAGGTAAATATAAGTTAGAAAGGGTATGTGAGACCAAACGAGCAGGCTCAAGAAAGAAAAAGAATATTTGAAGCACATCCACTCTTAAAATGGATGATGTAGATACTCTTGTTTATGATTTTGCCTTGACAAAGAATAGGGCAAGATATTTCCTAAGTATGCAGGTGATATACGCAGATGAAGGAATGTACTTGACTCAGAGAAGATACATTTAGGATCAACTTCTTAAGTTCAAAATGGAGAACACTAAACTTGCAGGTACACCTTTGGAGATGAATCATAAACTTAGTGTTTATGAAGGTGAGAATATTTAAGATGTTAAAGAGTATCAAAGCTTGGTAGGGCTTGATATATGTACTCATACAAGGGCAGATATCTCATATAGTGTCGTCGTGCTTAGTTAGTTCATGCACTCACCAAGAAGACCACACATGGATGCAGGTAAGATAGTACTTAAGTATCTCACAGGTACAATCAATGAAGGTATATTCTATCCTTATTCTTCAGATTTGGATATCAAAATCTATTCATATGTAGATTGGGTTGGAGCTAAGGATGATAGAAGAAGTACTTCTAGTTACTTAGCATTTGCATGTTCAAAGCTAGTGTCATGGAGTTCCAAGAAGCAACCAACAATTTCTTTATCCTCAAAGAAAGCAGAGTACAAAGGTTTGACCATAGCAACTCATGAGGCAATATGGTTAAAAGCATTGTATACAGATTTGGGACTTGTGAGTTCCAAAACTCACATATTTGGAGATAATGTAAGTTCCATGCATCTAGTAGCAAACCCTATTTTCCATGCAAGAACCAAACACATAGAGGTTCATTACCGCTTCATCAAGGAGAAGCTCATGGCAAAGGAGATTGACATTTCTTTTGTTCCAACTGAAACGCAAGTAGCAAATATGATGAGGAAGGCACTTGATGGAATAAAGTTTTGTAGATTCAAAGCTATGGCAAGTATTCAACCTATTAGAGAATGAAGACTCAAGCATACTTTATCTTGAGGGGGAGTTGTTAGAACATAAAGCTTACACTATGCTTGAGGCGGATTTTATCTACATCAAAATCTATTGCTTGGATTACGTCAAAGGAATATCCATTGGAGAGTTCTTTTACTTATGCTCATTTATTGTATTTTTTAAAAGATTTTTCATGGATCTTTTACCATTGTAAAAGCCTTGAGCCTTTACACGTGTAAAAGTAGAAAGGCAGAACCCAAATTCCATGAATTTTTGGTGTTTGAGTTGCACATCAATCAATCAATCACCTAAAAGTAGATCAAACTAGATCTTCACTCTTCCTAGATTGTAGGAAAGTGAATTGATTCCCTCCAACAACCCTTACCACCTTCATTTGAATTCAAAATTCACTTGTAGAAGTCATGGATCACTTCTAGAGTCTATATAAAGACTTCAAATCACTTGTACAATACATGGGAGCAATATACTTACACTTGTGACCATCATTGTCTTGCTCCTTCATTTCTCTGCATCATCTTCTTCACTAACAATAATCTTGCAGAGGCTGTTGCTCTCTCTACAGAGCATCACATTTGATGAAAGATGGCTCACTGAAAAGATATTAGTGTCTAATTTATTCTTCTACATTTTGATAGCATTTGGTTTAGGAGTTTGGGAGAAATCTCATTTTTTCTATCTCTGGGTCAATCTCTACATATTCTTGAAAAATAGGAGGTTCCACTGTTGAGTGTTTAATTCATTCCTATAGCATATTTCGCTTATTCCTTATACTTTTGTGCAAGCATTCTATACACTCAACCCTATGTGTATTACTCCCATAAAAGGAATTTTTTTTCTAATTCTAATCATGCTGGTCGCTATGAGTATTTGAAGTTCATTGTCTCTTCCATAGATAGTAAGTTTTTTGAGCTAGTCAATGTGCAAACCTATCTATTTTGTGTCAAATATTTCTCCTTGATGCTCCAAAGTACATAGTGCATTTTATTGCACTTCTCGCATGCCAATAAGGTCTATTTGAGTCTCCATAAGCTCAAGGACTGGTATTGTTCCATTTGGTTGGACCAAACTTCATCGCTTCGCAACTCACTTTTCTACCTCCTACAAGCTTCTCCAAGTTTTTTCACCAAATACTCAAAGATCGGATGAATAAAAACAATAAAGATCAACTCGATCAGATCTAAGGCTTCCATGGTAACGAGGAGCTAAATTGTGTGGTAGCTTGAAAATAGAAGGATGAGCATGCAAGAGTGCGAGCACAAAACAATGTAGTAGTGTAGTGATGAGGTGTATAATCAAAAGGATAATGATGGCATCGTGGGGACCGAGAAGAAGAAAATGATGTTTGTGATTCATGATCTATTGCATTAATCATCACATGGCAGGATCCACACGTGGGTGACAAATAAAAAATTTGCACATGTGTCACATGAATAGAAAGGGCATAATTTTAACCCGTTGATCGGACTTTTAATTAGTCCTACGATGAGAGATTGTAACTGGAAAGTTTCTGGACCAAGCCGGGCCAAAATTTAGTAAGGACCATACCTTCAAACTTTAAATTTGCATGTTTTACTATCCGCTCTTGAATTATAAAAGAGTACTAATTGGCCTTTGGTAAATACCGATGTTTTGTGGTGAAATTGGGCATATCCGAAGGTTCTGTAAAGACGCTGTCGTGCAAATTCTACTTCATGTGTGACTTAAAGATGTTCATTCAAAGAACTTAATTTTTGGAAGTACTTAGTGCATTTAAGGAGTGAACGAGATCAATTAGTGTGTTCGGCCTAAGAAGAACTTCTTAGCAAATGGTTTCTACAAAAAAAAAAAAATCGTACGAATTGGTGGCATTATTTTTGTTGCGAGCTAAGGATGCGAGGCTACTACTCTGGAAGGTCGATGTGTCACTTCACGGCAGAAGATACCAAGGAGGGGCCTCGAATCATATCAGGGGATCAAGAAAAGAAAGAGAGGCGGCTGAAAGAGGAAGGGAAGTATTCGACAGGAGGGGGGAATCATGTCCTCGACAGGGAGAAGAGAAGCTCGTTGGGGGAAGGAGTCGAAGCGGTAGCCTTGACCGGAGAAAGAGCCTCCAGCAGCTATTACTGAAAGGGGAGTTGATCTCTGTCATCGATTTGATTGGGCAGTTTCAAAATGTGTGTCTTCTGTGATTCGCGATCATGTCAGAAGAAGAGGGACGGGCATAAAAAAAAAAAAAATGTGTTCGTGGATTGTGGAAGGTAGGATCCAAGCGAAAGCAAGCTTTGAATGTGGAAGGAGACTTTAGCTCGAAGACAATCAAAAGGGAAGCTATCATCGGACAAAACACTACTGTTGCTGCAACATGGGGAAAAAGGTCCTTCGCTGTAGAAAGGGGCATTCAGTACAGAGAAAAGAGGGCAGGTGATACGAGTAGCCTGGTATGCTGGAGGAGTAGTGTATATGTAGCTAGAATCAGCGCTGTCATGGGAAAATAGAAATGGGAGTTTGTAGGAATTTGAACTCTTCAGGAAACAGAAGACAGGCGTAGATGCTACTTGGCATCTTTGCAATCTACGAAGGTCAATTCACCATGTGACAGTGCGCAGCAAAGCTTGAGGAGGTTTTATCTAGTGTGCTGAAGTTTTTGGTAATTGTTCTGTTTGCGTGCGCTTTGGGACTTTACTCAGCTCAGAGAAGAGGAAAAATTGATAAGGGCTTCAACTCCAATCTATGGTTGATCAAAATACTATTGAATATGCATTCCTGGTTTATCTATATTATTCAGACCCTCATGTTGCGTCATGAAAGAGGAATCTCTATGAAGAAATTTTCTGATAGATTTTGCTGTCAATGGAACAAGGGAATAAAAGGGTGATGAAAGAGAGTGGCTCAACTTGAATTGGCTTCATATTTGGCGCTATGCGAAAAGAGAATTTTCTTCATTGATATGTTAGTGATCATAGCATTGCAGAATTCGCACCAAGTTTTGGAATCCTTAATATGGCTCGCTGTAGGTACAAAAGATGGAACAAGGATTATGCTCCTCAAAGGTCAAAAAATATAGTGTAGTGACATACTGCACAAGAATATCCAGAAATAATATTACAGTGTTGGATGACAGGAACCACTGATCTTCTTCAAACTTTGGATTAACATGAATTCAGGGAAAAACTGCAGATATTGCCTTTATCAATGTACTAGAAGATAGTAGGAAGTCAATCAGGAGATGCTCTTACTTAGCAAAGAAAAGCGTGAGACAACAGAACCGCACTCAAATATCATGTTCTTAGAGAAAGAACACAAAGCCAGAGAAAGACAGCAAGTAAGAAATGCAAAATTTGCAAGGGATCGCACTCACAAATCAGAGTTGTTTTAAAAGAGCTGAAGGCATTAAGCCACAACGAATGTGCGGAATTCAGTCGAATTATTATAGAACTTAAGAACTCACTGATGTAGCTTATATCTTTGCCTCATCTGAAGAATGAGATTACTGGTGATGTAACTGTCAAGGTGGATTCAAAATTCTCCATCAGCTCAACTTTTGAAAGCTCTCGAGATAAGTTTATGTTCATTCCTCTGCATACATATCTTTTGAGGTAAATTTGTTTGACTGAAGTTGTCTAGTGTTTCAAATCCCGTTCCAAATTCTCTTCTCATCTCTGGTTTAAAGGGTTTCGAGTGAACATAAATACTCATCAGACGTTGGATTTAATGCAAATATTTAACTCTGGTAAAACAAATTTCTGCTTCCTCATCTATGGCCACTGCCTAGGTGTTTGACCGGTTTTTCACTATGAAGTTGTAATTATTTGGCTAACTCGAAAACATTTTGGAGATTCCTATCTTCTAGATGAATTTATGTTCCATAAATCATGTTTCTTTCTCTTCTTGTTTTGCTTTCTAGCTTGAGTATGGTGATGTCGAAATCAAAGAAGCCTGCGGACGATTGTGAGCTCACTTTTCTTCAGTAAATGCATAAGAAAACATAAAAAAATCAGCACGCGAATCGTATTATAAGTAACTTCATTTTATTTTTATCTTATGCGTTTATGTTTGTGAAGTAACTTGAACTTCTACGATCTCCATTCAGTTTTATTGCAATATTGATCATGGAATTGCACAATGCACAACTTTATGAAACTCACATAAGTCAATTATGTTCCACTAGAAGTATACGCCTCCTAGAGCCAATATGTTCTCAATAAAATTGAGAAAACGGACAATCCTAGAATTACCTCTAGAGATTTGAAGTACCTAGAAAATTGGTGTTAGTTTATAGTCCCTTGAGGAAGCAAAAAGAGAAGAATGATGTTCACATGTAATTAAAGATAGTTTTCTTTTCTCCCTCCTTTCCGAAAAACTCGACGAGATACCTGGTGAACCCGACGTGAAAGGAGGGGGTGAGTGAGTTATAGAGCCACAAAGATTAGCATAATCAAAATGGAAGATATCCTAGCTCAATTCCTACGCTTTCAAGAAGAAGATCGACGTCAAAAAGCCATCCAGTCGCTTCATGACCGTTTAATCAAGCGATGTGGGTTTTTCGATGGCAAAAATATACCCAGGTTCTGCAAATAATATGAACTCGAGGCCAAATACCTAGGTGTCGGATTAAGTCCGATGACGGAAAAAGAACTATGCGAAAACTTTATCTATGTGTTGGATTACGACGTGCGAGACCAAATAATGCAAATAAATCAAACGACATGGTCTCGATACAAAGCGACACTCCTTAGGCAGTTTATGCTAGAAGACCTTGATAAAGTAACTCGTAGATCTTTCCTGAAGTGGGTTCATATACCCAAAGACCAGCCGATTCTCGAGATCAAAGAAGAGTTTGAGCGACAGTATGATGATCTTTCTGAGCACGATAAGAGGTGCATAAGTCATGAAAGGGTGTCGTTGTTTCTTCGAACAATCGACGTTAAAGCCAGAGAGGAGTTAATTCCACTTCTACAAGATATAGACTCCGACTCAGGACTCACAGAGGATTGGACGCTTGTCCATGTAGCTGTGATGAGATATGTGAAGAAACAACAAACAATAGAAAAATTTCTAAACGATTGGCAAGCTGACATTTATGCAAATGAAGAAGATACACAAATTCCATGCATTTCAGAGACTAAAAATAATTTGCAAATCTATAGAATAATAGAAAACCCAGTTGGGCATAAAGAATATATGCATGGAATACACGTACATGCTTATGAAGGGGATCACTATAAAGAACCTATAAACATAAGTGATGCAATCTCTGAGGATTCAAGGTACCAAGAGCCTGTAGATACTTTGATTACATCTACAAATACTGTATATGCAAAAACCCCAATGATGGGAGGAGCAAAGGAATATACGGAAGCTAAACAAAACAAAATCAAACCAATATCAAACATAGAACAAAACAAAAATAAACAAAACGCACCAAGAAAACAACGTGAGGCTTCCTATAATCTGATAGACTCCTCACTTCTAAGGGATGATAATCAAACAAACAAAGAGGCAAGATATGATAATAACCAAGATTTAAAGATATCTACCGGAAGTCAAGGTAATCAGAAAGAGATTGCAAATGAAATAACTCAAAATAATCCAGTGAATCCATGTGACGATCAAGCACAAGATGGTTCCTTAAAAGACGAAATCAAGCAATACTTGAACTATTTGATACCATCTAAGAGTGAAACATCTCTTGAAGCATATGATTCAAATATGAATCATGGCCAAATGACTAATTTGTATGAAGAGAATGCAAGGGAGCATGATGCTAATCAGGAGGGCATGCAAATTATGAGTCCTCTAGAGAATGGTATGTATGCCGATGGTGAAAAGCATGATGCTAAGCCTACTGATTGTTTAGATCAAGATCAAGAATGTGAAAAACTCTTGAGTGATGCCACATTAAATGAGTCGTTAGAGGTACAAGAGAGTGATCCGAATTATAGGTGTAAGAATGAGTTGTTGATTGAGCTTCAATATAATGATATGTATGTGAACGATATTATACTCCATGAAGAAGGACATATGAATGATTATGAGCGCGATGAGGATACTCCACTGATTACACCTCTTTACATTGATATGTATGTTAAGAATGATCATGTTGAGTTGAGTTCATATATCAAAGAAATCAAGCATGAAGTGGAAGATACAACGTTTAATGAGATGTATGATAAATATGATGTGTGCATAGCATCAAAAGATATTGAATGTGAAACCGTTGAGTCAAATATTTGCATTGATGAAGCTAGATTAAATGTTACCAGATGGATGAAGTTTCAATTGACTCAAGCGTCTATGATGAGATATTCAGGTATGAAGTATTTGAGCAAGATTCAATGATCAAAGAAATGTATGAAGAGTGTGGCAAAAACACATCCTCTAAAGAGAATAAACAAGAAATAATTGAGATAGATAAAGAATCTGATGATGGCATCTTGAATAGGAAAACTGATTTGACATCAAATTACATGTATATCTTTGAAAAGGATCAGGAGAATATGGATGAATGTAGATTTTCCAATGAATCTTACTTGGAGAAGCAAGAATTTAGTGATTTAGATGATCAAGATTTTCTTGATTGTGATGATATTGAGTTTCTTCATGATAATGGGCAAATGAATCTGGAAAAAGAAGAAGATGAGGAGCTCTTGGAAAGACTAGAGGACGAAGCAGATACCATAACTTTTAGGGGTCAAGTAGAACGGAATCATGATAGATTGGAAGACAAAAGTGATTGTGTACTATCATCAGACATCTACTTGGTGAAGAAATCGAATGAATCTAGTCCAAACTTATGCTCTAATGAAGATGAAAATTATATTCAAAATGATGCAGATGAAGATATTTCCTCAAATGATTCCATGCATGAAGTATATAAAAATGCATGTTTGAAGAGGCTTTTTGAAGATGGTTTAAGCTCATCAAAAATCAAAACTCTATACTTATGTGCTTTTGATTCATCAAGAGTAACCTCATATGATGCATGTGAGAGGATTATGAACAAAGGTAACTATGTTCAGATGATCGCATCATGGATTTTCAAATTTGCCAAGAGCTATATCTACCAATCCAATCACCAAGGGATGGACAAGCAATTGAAATGGCTTGTCCACATATCTAATCTGTTTAAAAATGATTCACTATTTGATGCGATCCAAAGATGGCTTCTATTCAAGCACAGCTTCTTCGGTGAGGATGTATTAGAGAAGATGGATTTGAAGGGAAAAACCCTAATAAATGAGAATTGACAATACGAAAAAGAAATTTGTAAATAGAAATGTATATATATCTCGTGTTCTTTGTTTCAATCTTAAGATAGATACAAGGAATCAAATAAAAATTAAAAGAAAAGGAATTAAATTGGGAATGCTTATGGTAATGAATGCTTGTTGGATGAAAGGTATGAAGTCAATATAACTCAAATAGATGTTTTTAATGTTCAAATAAATAAAGTTTCAATATGTGATTATTGAACGTGATGCTACTAATTTCTCTTATGAGGTTTTGAGAACAGGTGTTGATATGGAGCTGATCGAAGATCTAGAGTTTTGACAGATTGTATAGGAGGCAATCACTTTCGAGCTGCATGTTTATGTTTCATTGCAAATGGTTTCTTGAAGTTTTTTTTTTCATGGATTGCATGTACATATTGTGTCATATGATTTGATGTTTCTCATGATTTGTTTAGTTTCAATGAGTGCAGGAAATGATCAAGCAAGACAATGGAGATGGCAAACAAAGAATGAAGTTGTGGAAAACATTTTATCTAGCTTTCCTCCTTTAACCTTGATCTTTTCTTTGCACCATCTTTGAGATGCGTTGCACGCCAAATATGCATGTAAAAATGTATAGAAAACACGTCTTTGAAATTTCGTAGGAGCACGTCCATATGCACAATTAGATAGGTAATTATTATTGAAAAAATAATAAATCAAGTTTTGAGTGATAAGGGAGATCAGTTCTGAGTAAGGGAGAGTGATTGCATCTGTAAGAGAGTGGAGTTGTGAGTGATGTGAGTGTTGCTTAGATACCATAAAACCTTGATTTTTTTGCACCATTTTTGTTTCCCTTCATGCATCTAAAACATGTATAAATGAAATGTAAAGAGCACGAGTATTTTAAAACCCAAAGTTGCACGAATGATTGCACTTGTATTGATTTGTATATCCATGATGAAAATGTGAGTTCAATTTCAGTGTGAAGCTTCATCATCGAATTCCTGATAACTCCCTTATCTGCACCATGTCGTTTTTCCATGCACTTAGAGTATGCATATGTAGGGCCCATTACATGGCCATGCATAAGCACATTTGTTTTAACCCGTGCACTTGAATTTTTAAAATGATTTGCAGATACCGAGATCAATGGTGGCACATCCGGAGGATGCACAGGTTCAGAGGGGGTGGATGTTGTGCAGATTCTACTTCATGTGTGACTTAAAGATGTTCATTCAAAGAACTTAATTTGTGGAAGTACTTAGTGCATTTAAGGAGTGAACGAGATCAATTAGTGTGTTCGGCCTAAGAAGAACTTCTTAGCAAATGGTTTCTACAAAAAAAAAAAAAATCATAGAATTGGTGGCATTATTTTTGTTGCGAGCTAAGGATGCGAGGCTACTACTCTGGAAGGTCGATGTGTCACTTCACGGCAGAAGATACCAAGGAGGGGCCTCGAATCATATCAGGGGATCAAGAAAAGAAAGAGAGGCGGCTGAAAGAGGAAGAGAAGTATTCGACAGGAGGGGGGAATCATGTCCTCAACAGGGAGAAGAGAAGCTCGTTGGGGGAAGGAGTCGAAGCGGTAGCCTTGACCGGAGAAAGAGCCTCCAACAGCTATTACTGAAAGGGGAGTTGATCTCTGTCATCGATTTGATTGGGCAATTTCAAAATGTGTGTCTTCTGTGATTCGCAATCATGTCAGAAGAAGAGGGACGGGCATAAAAAAAAAGAAATGTGTTCGTGGACTGTGGAAGGTAGGATACAAGCGAAAGCAAGCTTTGAATGTGGAAGGAGACTTTAGCTCGAAGACAATCAAAAGGGAAGCTATCATCGGACAAAACACTACTGTTGCTGCAGCATGGGGAAAAAGGTCCTTCGCTGTAGAAAGGGGCATTCAGCACAGAGAAAAGAGGGCAGGCGATACGAGTAGCCTGGTATGCTGGAGGAGTAGTGTATATGTAGCTAGAATCAGCGCTGTCATGGGAAAATAAAAATGGGAGTTTGTAGGAATTGGAACTCTTCAGGAAACAGAAGACAGGCGTAGATGCTACTTGGCATCTTTGCAATCTACGAAGGTTAATTCACCATGTGACAGTGCGCAGCAATGCTTGAGGAGGTGTTATCTAGTGTGCTGAAGTTTTTGGTAATTGTTCTGTTTGCGTGCGCTTTGGGACTTTACTCAGCTCAGAGAAGAGGAAAAATTGATAAGGGCTTCAACTCCAATCTATGGTTGATCAAAATACTATTGAATATGCATTCCTGGTTTATCTATATTATTCAGACCCTCATGTTGCGTCATGAAAGAGGAATCTCTATGAAGAAAATTTCTGATAGATTTTGCTGTCAATGGAACAAGGGAATAAAAGGGTGATGAAAGAGAGTGGCTCAACTTGAATTGGCTTCATATTTGGCGCTATGCGAAAAGAGAATTTTCTTCATTGATATGTTAGTGATCATAGCATTGCAGAATTCGCACCAAGTTTTGGAATCCTCAATATGGCTCGCTGTAGGTACAAAAGATGGAACAAGGATTATGCTCCTCAAAGGTCAAAAAATATAGTGTAGTGACATACTGCACAAGAATATCCAGAAATAATATTACAGTGTTGGATGACAAGAACCACTGATCTTCTTCAAACTTTGGATTAACATGAATTCAGGGAAAAACTGCAGATATTGCCTTTATCAATGTACTAGAAGATAGTAGGAAGTCAATCAGGAGATGCTCTTACTTAGCAAAGAAAAGCGTGAGACAACAGAACCGCACTCAAATATCATGTTCTTAGAGAAAGAACACAAAGCCAGAGAAAGACAGCAAGTAAGAAATGCAAAATTTGCAAGGGATCGCACTCACAAATCAGAGTTGTTTTAGAAGAGCTGAAGGCATTAAGCCACAACGAATGTGCGGAATTCAGTCGAATTATTATAGAACTTAAGAACTCACTGATGTAGCTTATATCTTTGCCTCATCTGAAGAATGAGATTACTGGTGATGTAACTGTCAAGGTGGATTCAAAATTCTCCATCAGCTCAACTTTTGAAAGCTCTCGAGATAAGTTTATGTTCATTCCTCTGCATACATATCTTTTGAGGTAAATTTGTTTGACTGAAGTTGTCTAGTGTTTCAAATCCCGTTCCAAATTCTCTTCTCATCTCTGGTTTAAAGGGTTTCGAGTGAACATAAATACTCATCAGACGTTGGATTTAATGCAAATATTTAACTCTGGTAAAACAAATTTCTGCTTCCTCATCTATGGCCACTGCCTAGGTGTTTGACCGGTTTTTCACTATAAAGTTGTAACTATTTGGCTAACTCGAAAACATTTTGGAGATTCCTATCTTCTAGTTGAATTTATGTTCCATAAATCATGTTTCTTTCTCTTCTTGTTTTGCTTTCTAGCTTGGGTATGGTGATGTCGAAATCAAAGAAGCCTGCGGACGATTGTGAGCTCACTTTTCTTCAGTAAATGCATAAGAAAACATAAAGAAATCAGCACGTGAATCGTATTATAAGTAACTTCATTTTATTTTTATCTTATGCGTTTATGTTTGTGAAGTAACTTGAACTTCTACGATCTCCATTCAGTTTTATTGCAATATTGATCATGGAATTGCACAATGCACAACTTTATGAAACTCACATAAGTCAATTATGTTCCACTAGAAGTATACGCCTCCTAGAGCCAATATGTTCTCAATAAAATTGAGAAAACGGATATTACCTCTAGAGATTTGAAGTACCTAGAAAATTGGTGTTAGTTTATAGTCCCTTGAGGAAGCAAAAAGAGAAGAATGATGTTCACATGTAATTAAAGATAGTTTTCTTTTCTCCCTCCTTTCCGAGAAACTCGACGACAACGCGGCCGAGTACGACAAAAAGAAAAAGGAACGACCACATCCAATGGCGAATATGGTGTATATTTCAGCAGTAGACATGCAAGTAGCAGTGGTCCAAACATGCTCCGGAAAACAATTACAATCAGCTGCAGAGATTTTTGAACCGGGAATTCGTGAACAATAGAAGGTGTTTACAAAAGCAAGTAAGTGGGCTATGCAGGAACAAGCTATTTTCCCTAATCGAGTTTCGGTGACGCAAGAACGCATACCGTCGGAAGTACCAGCAAGGCGAAATTTGGCTCACATAGTACCGGAGTCGATACCGAAGACCATACTGGAAACAACCAAAATAGATTCGATGTGGATGTTCTGTCTAAGGCATCAATTACTTTGCCCTTGGGTCAACTATTGGCTTTGGTCCCTGGAGTGCATCAACAGTTCCAACAATAGGTCAGTCCAGGATCCTCGAGTGCTCCCACAACAACCACAATCCAATCGGAATTGGACCCAATGGTGGACCATACGGTACCCGTGATTACGGTATGGTACAAAGACCATAACATTACACAAGTCTTAATTGATGGCAGATATGGGGTAAACATAGCAACAACAACACTTTGCAAATGGATGGGGTGGACATAAATTGAATGTATTCAATTCTTTGTATGTATGGTTGATCAATCCCGAGTCCATCCGGTGGGCTTGGTGCACGATATTCCCATTACTTTACAAGGGGCCATCTTCAAAATGACCTTCGTTGTGCTGGACTTACCAAAATCTAGCTTGGATTACAATTTGCTCTTTGGACGTCCGTGGCTCAAACAAGCTAAGGTAGTGCAAGACTGGTCAGCACATGAATTAGTTTTTAAAAATAACCACCGGAAATATGTTGTTCCACTGGATGATATGAAACCTTGTGACTCACATGCACGACCATATCTAGCGGAGCCTGTACACATGTTGGATGGTCTCTCTGATGATGAAGAGGAAGCTTTTCTTATAGCCAACAAGGATCTATGGCACTTGGCACTGTAGATTTACAAACGGTGGCTAATAACTGGAGTCTGACAGCCTGTACGGTGGTACCACTGATCGGTGAGCACAAGTCAAGTACAGAACAGACCTTCGATGATACGATGCTCCAACAATTACTTCAGCCCGGAGACGATTTGGAGATGCCCCGGCAATTCTACGTACCGGAAGATCAATTGGTTACCTGCAATTTAGGTGATCCCACTAACCCACGACTAGTAAAAATTAAGGCGGGACTATCCGAGACCTTCCAAGATAACTTGTTGCAGTTGCTACGAGAGTTCTCTGATGTGTTTGCATGGGATTATTGGGATATGAAGGGGTTGGACACGTGGATTTATCAACACAGGGTAGTGCTAAAACCAGATGCGCGGCCTATCAAACAGCCCAGTTACAGAATGAATCCTCACTATGTGGCACGGGTCGAAGCAGAACTTGATCGATTGTTGAAAGTGGGGTTTATTGTGCCTATCGAGCATGCAGAGTGGATTTCTCCCATTGTTATAGTCTCGAAGAAGAATAAGCAATTACGGATATGCATGGACTACCAGAAATTAAATGCCATAACCGTATCTGATCCATTTTTGCTGTCGTTCTTGGATACAATGTTAGATGATGTGGCCAGCCGTGAGATGTATCCCTTTCTGGATGGTTACAATGGCTACAATCAAGTCCAAATGGCGGAGCAGGAAATTCCAAAGACTCCATTTATTACAAACTGGGATGTCTATGCGTGTATAGTGATGTGGTTTGGTCTGCGGAATGCTCCAAGTACCTTTCAACGTTGTATGCAGGAAATTTTCTTTCCTTATCTCACAACCTTTATAAGAGTGTATTTGGATGATTTCTCTTTATCCGGTGATACTTCGGTGCATCTGTACCATTTACGGTGCTGTTTTTTGAAGTGTCGAGAATATCGTTTGTGTTTGAATCCAAATAAATCTGTATTCTCTGTATCTCGTGGCAAGTTAATGGGACACATTATTTCAAAACAAGGGATTCAAGTTGATCCAGATAAGGTGAAGGCCGTACTGGAGGCACCTGCTCTGAAGACACCCAAAGAAGTGATGCATTTCTTGGGACAAATCCGGTGGCATGGACGACACTTGTGATGGCTTGCTCATCTGGCCACACCCCTCAATCGACTGATCACTAGTACTCCTCGCCAATTTGAATGGACTGAAGCCTGTTATTTGTCTATCAACCGCTTGAAATCGCTGTTAACGTAGGCACCTATTCTCCAAGCTCCGAATTGGGAACTTCCATTTCACGTCTTTGTGGATGCTTCCAACATTGCTATTGGCAGCGTGTTGATGCAGCAAACAGAGAAGTGGTTCCATCTTGTGTATTACGTGAGTCATAGATTGGCTCTGACAGAGCATAATTATTCAGTTATTGAACGCGAATGTCTTGGATTAGTGTATTCGATGAAGAAATTCCAGCATTATTTGTTGGGATGACGTTTCACTTTCCATGTTGATCATGCAGCTTTGGTGTACCTTGTTCGCCAATAGCATTTGGGAGGGAGACTAGCAAGATGGGTCTTGTTGCTCCAAGAGTTTGACTATTCCGTAGTACATTGCCTAGGGTCAGCACACGCGCTTGTTGACTTCCTCTCTCGGTTGGATTCCGGTGAACTTTCGGAAGGAGTTGATGACATAACACCCACTATTTATGTAGCAGAGACAATACAAAATGATCAACCGGAATTGCCGGTTCCCTCTTCTTACTATGACACCTTGCTTTTGTTCTTTACTAGTGGATGTCCGCCTGGTACGACCTCTTCAGCTGCTCGTCGCAGATTAGCCATGTATAGTCGACGATTTCAGCTAATTGTAGGACAATCATATTATATGGATCACTCAGGTGTGTTGCTCAGGTGTGTTCCCCACACGAAATTGCTTTCGTTATTACAATGGCTCATTCTGCCCCAACCGCAGGACATTTTGCGATTGACCTGACACACCGGAAGATCCTCCAGAGTGGTTTATGGTGGCCTACGATGTACCGTGATGTAACCTAGTACGTGCGGTAGTGTGATGCATGTCAGCATTCCGGTCAACTCTTACATCGACATCTCTTTCCACTCCAACCAGTGGTGCCCCTTGAGCCCTTTCAAAAATGGGGTTTGGATTTTATAGGGCCAATTACACCTTCGACAATAGTCACCAATAACAGAATTATCCTGACCTGCACGGATTATGCGACTCAATGGGCCGAAGCTTGGGCTCTTTGGTCAGCTACAACTGTTGCAGTAGCTAAATGTTTGATGAAGGATATTTTTCCACGCTATGGGTTACCCTTAGAGATCGTAACTGACCAAGGTACACACTTTGCAAATACATTAATGCAAGTGCTTACTAATACTTTCCAGATTGTGCATAAGTTCTGCTCCCCGTATTACCCATGAGCGAATGGACTTGCGGAGAGTACAAATAAATCCCTGTTGACCATCTTAAAGAAACTGGTATTGGAATGCCCTGAAAGATGGATCAATTCCTACCTGTTGTATTATGGGCTTATCGGACCACATACAAAGTGGCATCCGGAACCACTCCTTTCAAGTTGGCGTATGGATTGGAAGCGATTGCTCCTATGGAACTGGTGGTTCCTAGTTTGCGGGTGGCCCTCGAACGGAAGCTATTACCAGAAGAATATTTCCCATTTCGATTGGAGGCTTTACGGTCTCTGGATGAACAACGTCTTGAGAGTTTTTTGGTGCTGCAGGAAGTGCAGCTTAGGCAAGCCAAAACCCATGATCATTTCCTCAAAACCCCTGTGTTTATGATAAACCAATTAGTACTCTTTTATAATGCTAAGTCTAATAGGTCCGTCGGAAAGTTTAAATTGCGTTGGTTCGGTCCCTACCGTATTACCAAACAAGTGGGACCTGCAACTTTTCAATTAACCACCTTAATTGGTGTCCTACTGCCTAAAGCAATCAATGGCTCCAAGCTTCGCCCCTCTTATTCATCGTCTCCGTCTTCATGATGTGTCATCGGTATTTTTATTTCTTTTCTTTTACAATTTTTCTCACTCAACTTTCTTCCTTCCCTCTGTGTTTTGGTTGACCGATTGACCGTAATCGTTGTGTTTTCCTACCTAATCACGATTAGTGGCCGCCTAGTGTCTTTGATTATGTTAATGTGTGCATGTCCCCATTATGTTGGTATATTTCCAATACTGCGTTGTGATTAGGGTTCTTACTGCCTGATTTTTCGAGTGTTCCTACTTAATCTAGTTCTCCCCGCTATTAGTCGCTATTGTGCCCTTGTGTGTTTGCGACCCTTGCGTGCTTTGTGCTTTCGACTATTTCTGAGTGCGCCATGGAAGCTCTTGCGAACATCGTAACCTTCGGTGCGGGTCTCACTCCGGATGTGAGTGAGTACTTGCGTGCTCAAGGGATCTTGGCCTTCGCTAAATTGCCTTGGCATTCAGTGGAGTGTCATCCCTTCTGTGCGCAGATTATATCTGCCATAGCCACCATGCCTGCTACTAAGCAATGCTCGCCATTAACGTGTTTAAACCCTCGTGTTGTCGTCACGTTCAACAATGTCGCTGAGGGATTTTGTCTCCCTCAAGAGGGGTTGGTCGATGGACCGCTTCTCCCTATGGCAACAATGAAAGAACTGTTTCCCTGGCACTCATCTAATGAGTTTTCCATTCTTTGTCGTCCTGAACCCAAGCGCACCGCGCTTCAATTTCTTGTCGCAACCTTAAATCTTCAGAAATGAACTTACGGTATCTCCCGTCCATTCTATTCCATGATAGACACTACTTCTAAACGATCAATTTTACGTCATTCTTCTTTCGATGCATTCACCGTGAATGCCAAGTAGTTACCAAGCAAATAGCCAAGAACGAGATTTCGAGAACTCGGCTGCCACATTTGCTCTCCCTTCTTCTTTCAGTGATACAAGCACGGCAACCACCTCCAATGAATACCATGCTTATGCATGAGGAGTCTACGCAGATGATGGAGGATAATGATGATGAAGACCTGCTACATTTCTTCCAGCAAAAACGCAGATATCTTAGCCCATGGCAAAGACAAGTGCAGAAGTCAACCGCAGTTCAGGAGGTTGAGGTCTTCCATGATACAACCATGACTTTACAGGGCACCTAGGCACAATCTTCTCCTAGCAAGCAACAAGAGCCCGATGTGATTATGGAAGGTGCCGTTGATGTTCACCTGCAGGAAGAACCGAAGCAATTGGCTGCTGAACCTCTAACGGAGATAGTGGAAGATACCGCTATCAGTGAATGCCATCCTCCTTCTCCACCAACTACCAATGCTCAAGCAGACATGGTCACGCAACCAACCTGTGAAGAAGAAGCGGTTACTGAAGTTGTTTTGTCAATACCTCAGAATGAGACCGGAATTGTACTAGTTTCGACTTCCCTTCTTCCCCTTCCTCCTCCAACCACCAGTCTTGCTGATGCTGAAGTTCCTCCTGCTGCACCTTCAACTTCCCTTCATGAGGCATCGGCCAATCTCCTATCCTCTCCCAACTATTCTCCACCATCCTCACCTCACCTCCTCTCTGCCTCATCGTCACAGCCTCCTTCATCTCTTCCTCCAGTAGTAATGTTCACTGAATTGGCATCCATGGGCCAATTACTTATTCAATTCTCTCGGCAGTTGCCTCTTCAGATAAAGATGGCTCAACAATCTCTTCAACAGGAGCTGCAGCGTGAAATCGATATCCTGGAAGCTGATATCACACCGCTTCAAGAAGAAGTGCTTGCTGGGAAGGCTGAGACCAGTTCCTGTGAAGAGTGGATTCGTCTTTTACAAGTCGAATTGAATGAGAAGGACATTCTCCTTGTTGCTCGCGATGAAGAAATTTCTCAATTGAAACAAATTATGCGTGATAAAGAAGATGACAGGGTTGCGCTAGGAAATCTGCTGGAGGATACACGTGCAAATCTTGCTTTGGTAGAGCAAAAAGGACAAGAAATGGCAGACCTTGTTATGCAAAACACTGAAGAATTAAAGAAGGTGTCCGAAGAACTTTTCCAGAAAAGTCGTGATTTGGAAGCAGAGATTGGCGTGACTATTCAGTTAAAGAAGGAGATGGAAAAAGAGAGAGAATATTTCTACAAAACGATGTAGTTTCAAGCTCAGGAACTCGAGAGAAGAGAAACGCAATTGGGCACTCAGGCGGACAGGCTCTCGTGCATAGATGCAGAAGTAGCAGAAATGAAGCTGTGACGAGATGCTGCTATTGCAAACAAATTTTATCTCCAGGAATCATTTTTGCAGACACAGACGGAATCACTAATAAGTCAGGTCATAGCTCCCAGTTCAGTAAGAACTGATGCACAATTGATTGAGCCTGACATTTTGAAGAATATGTTAGATTCCCTAAAGCAGAAGATTACTCATACATTTAAATTAGCTCGAACTATGAATGTATAGGGCATCATCGATGAATCTTCACTATGTAATTACCATTTTGGGTTCAAGTCCACCATGCGTGCTAGTGTAAGCCACCGCAAAGGAACTCCTAATTTGTAATATACCCTCAAAAGTTGCATGCATAAGGCGTAGTGCAAAAGTTGTAACGTTTGACAAATTAATGAAAGAAGAGCCGCATGATGCAGTGGGTATCGTGTCGCCGGACTGTTCGTCTGGGCGAGAGCCTACTGTGGAGCATGGGTTTGCCAAAATTCTGTGTAATTCAAGTACTTGTTGATTCTGTTGTTAAGCTTAATAGTTAATTAAGTCTTAACAAAGTATTAAAGATTGGTAGGTTAATGCGGTACGTGAAGAAGTACATAGTGAATTGTGTGGTAGTATTGAGATGTTTTGTAAACATATTCAACACAGTTAATGCGTGAGAGTTTGTGAAGTCGGATATAATGAATCTGTAGATTTGGGGAAATACAAACAGGGCCTATGTTTATAGACCCCTAACCATCCCAAGAACCCAGAGTTGAATTAACTTGAATAGTTAAGGTTTTAACACTGATTAACAAATGATTAACTTGATGTTTCACAACATTCATGTATATGTATCGCATAACAATATCTTCTAATTCATGTCTCTTGTCTCTTGTCTCTTAATCTCTTATATGTTTTTACATGTCTTCTACCTCTTTCTATGTGTGAGAAGGCTCCACAGTCATGCGTTGAACCAATGAGGATGATCCATTGAGATTGAGAGAAAAAGTTTCTATTCATTTTTACATCATGACCCATATGCATTCATACCACCCACAAAAACCCATGCATATGATTCGGTTTTGGAAGTGTATAAGAAGCTCCATTCTTGGACCATTCTTCCTTTCAAAAATTGATTCATGTGTGTGTTTTTCTTTTTGTTCTCATCATGCATACATCCACAAGAACCCATGCATATGAATTGATTTGCGAAAGTGTATAAGAAGCTCTATTGTTGGACCATTCTTCCTTTCAAAAATTGATTCATGTGTGTGGTTTTATTTTTTTTCTCATCATGCATACATCCATATGTTCCTCCTTCTCATAATCAAATCATGACATCTCTCCTCTCCATACCCAAGTTCATCTTCACCTTCACATTTTTATCACAAAGACCTTCCAACACTCACTAGCTTCATACACTCTGCATGTGCCGCGATCAGACCCGATCCACCCGGATTGCGATCACCTCCACATCGTGATATATCCAAGTCGATGCGAGGCATCCACTTTGGGCTCGAAGTCCATGCCTGGCCTCCACTTTGGGTTGGAAGCCGATGCTAGGCATTGACTTTCACCGGGAAGTCAATGCTAGGCATCAACTTGTAGCTATAGAACGATGCCAAACATCGACTTTCAGGTGCACGTTCATGCCAGTCATCAAATTTTGTCTATAAGTCGATGCCAGTCATTGACTTTGGGCAGGCAAGTCGATGATAGGCATCAACTATGGACTGTAGGGCAATGCTAGGCATCAACTTTGGGTTGCAGATTGATAGGTATCGACTTCTCTCACCAAGTTTGATTCCACACATCAACTTGCACATCAACTTGCATCTTAAAGTCAATGCCTGGCATGGACCTGCAGTTGAGAGTCCACATTCATAGAGATACAACTAAATTTTTGCAAATTTTAGGGACACTGAGGGAAGAGTGGACAAGAGTGTGAAGAAGCTAAGGGTGATTGTGAGCATAGGAGAACAAGCTCGTGAGAGGAGCATGGGTCACCCCATGAAAGGAAAGAAAAACATTGCTTCATTATCCTCTGAGAGGGCAAGGAACCTAATTCCCATTTCATTTGGTGGGCATAGCAACATAAAACCTATTGATGAGGATCCAATGAGGAAGGAAAGGTCGAAGGAAATTGAGGTTAATAGGAAAGATCAACCACGATGGTACATGACAGCTCTGGAGTAGTGTCTCTAGTACATTGAAGAGAAGAACACTACTCTTTTGGTATTTGTAGGAGCCTCTGGGAGGGGAAATCTCATGACCACAGAGACTTTTCAGTATGGCTTGGTGTTCAAAGTAGATTATGAGGATGAGGATTCAGAAAACCTTCTTTTTCTAGTGGAGACATCTAAAGGCTTAAGGAATGTTATCTGCAAAATGGAGCTCTTGTTCCCATAGTGTTGTGTGCCAGAGAAGCTTGCAGATCTTTGCAGGGACTCGGAGAATTTTATCAAGGATTCAATGCCGTGGATCTAAGGGAACATAATGCGAACATAGCAAAAGAAGACAACCCCTATAAAGGTAAAGGATAAGCAGCCTGTACAGAACAAACTACTAAAAAGTTGAAGAAAACCACAGACGAAGCATCCTCTGAGACAAGTTCTAACTCAGAGGATGTTATCGTGGAACCTGGTGGAGAACTTGCATCAGGGATCTTGGGTACTAAATAGAATAGGATGAGGGAGGATATTTCCAAGAGAAATCTTGTTAGAAAGGGACAACTTTTCCGCCTACCGATTAATATTATCCACATACCACCCATTGATCTAGTCACAGGGAGGAGGCCCCTTGAGATAAGGGAGCCACATAATCTGCATGTGTAGAACTAAAGAAAAAGATGAAGATAAATCCACATGCAATTGTAGTTCCTTTTCTGGTAATGGTGGACCCAAATGAATGTAGCTCTGTAGAATATTTCAATGATGCTTTTTTAGAGGACTACACATACTATGTGATTGGTGGATCACACTCTATAGAGGCACGTAGACAGCTGGTGAAGGAGCACCCCATAACATTCTTCTTTAGGTATGCAGAGTGCAAGATATATGTAGGACTTAGTACTGAAGAGGCCAAGCTCTTGGCTTGGGACCATAATAATGACAATGACTACAGGCAAAAAATGTCATCCATTGAGTGGATTCACTTCTTCCACCATGAGTATGAAGATTCTCTAAGGAAAGATGCCGGGAGAGTACATCCAAATCTGAGGAAGAATGTCTTATTGAGGTGGGGATACCTGTGGATGAGACACTCAAATGAGATGCCTTGAGGAATTTGACCCATGGTTTCAACTGGCATTCAGAGCAGGTGAAATATGGGATCTCCAGCACAAGATTTTTTGAATGTGGAAAAATAAGGAGGTCAAGGGCCCAAAACAGAGGAAAGCAAGGCCAGATCTTCAGGTGGATGTAAAGGGAAAAGGAAAGAAGCTTGATCTTTGCATTGAAGAGGCTACTGAGGATATAAAGCTGACACCATGGAGAGCCCTCCAAGGGATCAAGGATGATACATTGATAATATCCACTTTATCAAGAGTAATTTCTAAAGATTTAAGTCTTGAAGAGATGGTCACTGAGCTCAATAAGTAAGTAGGAGTTTTTAGAAGCTTCTTTGGCCTATGTTTTGCATTTCTGAACTCACTAGGCCACTTTTATCCATGGCAATATAGTCCCAAAGTCTATATGAAGATTCATGAGGTAATGATGAAGAGGCTGGGATGCTTCTCTTGGAGTGAAGTGCAAGCAGAGTATCCAACCACCTCATCATACAAAGCATTGTCAGAATACTTTATACTGTTCCGTGATTGGGTAGGTGCTGCAAACTCCACTCTATGTTCAGATAGTTGATTACACATTGACTTTTGCCAGGAACTCGATGCTTGGCATCGATTCTTTGTTGAATGTTGATGCCTGGCATCAACTTTTGGCAAGATGTCGATGCCTGACATCGATTCGCAGCTGAATCTTGATGCCTGACATCGAGTTCTCTGCTGAATCTCGATGCCTAACATCGACTCTCTCTTTAAATTTGATGCTTGACATCAAGGTCTGGCAAGAATTTGATGCCAAGCATCAAATATCAGGAGAGATGTGATGCCTCACATCAAGTTGTCAACAAAGAGTCGATGTGAGGCATCAAATTGCAGCAAAGAATTGATGCTAGGCATCAACTTCTTGTCGGAAGTTGATGGCATCAGCTATTAGCACCGAATCCATGCCAGACATTAATGTCTTGGCATAGGTTGATGGCAGGCATCGAATCATCATATGTGTTCCAATAATTATTATTCTTCTCTTATTTTTGTAGAAGCCAGAAAAGTCAAAGTATGTAGAGCTAAATGATGATTGCCCACCTACATTCTTGGCTCACATTCAAAGGGAAAGTCACAAGAATTCTAGGCTGAAAGCTAAGGAAACCGATTTTGATGATGAGTCATATTTGAAGTGTTTCTCAAGCCCTCTAGACCCCCTTAGACCTATATATTACAATGTATATCACACTAATGTAAATAATATGTGTATTGTTGTACCTAGATAACATTACTCCCTTATAATCGCAGATATACCCTACGGGTTTACGATGATGGGCTCTGTTAATGATGACGAGCCATTCAAGCACCCACAAATTCACAAGATGGTGATAGATTTTGCATTATCAAATGCTTTGAAGTCACGATGTCATGCCGTGGAGTGTCTTACATGGTAATCTATCTTCATTTTCATCTCTGACTTATGCATGATGAACTCTATTTTACTTATGATTTTCTTTTGCAAGGTAAAGAAAAATGTGAATCATACTCCTTTGCATAGGTTTATGAGTTCAAATGAATGCATTACAGTTAGGTATTATGATGAAGTAAGCAAACGAAGGGTGAGGGAACATTGCAATGAGAACGGAATCTCCAATGTACTCATGTTCCCTGTAGTTACAAAGAAACTTCATCATGTGGTTGGGGACAAGACATTGGTTAATCCATATCAGAATCCACAAAAACTGATTATGCAACTTCTTCAGTTGTTTTCCAATGATGATGAGTGGGTCCTAGACATTTTCTCTGGCACAGGTAATTGTAGTTCTAATGGATCTCATTTACCATGAATCATGATGTGCCTCTAATTGTTTTGCTTTCTTTTCAAGAACGACTCTTGCTTGTTCATTAAAGATGTTCAGACATTGCATAGATGTAGAGAAAGATGAAGCTCAAGTGAGATTCATAAGAATGAGGATAAATGGGTTGAATGAATTCCCAGATGAGGACCAAGAGGTAGGAAGGAAGCACATAACAGATACTGAAAGATTCCAAGCTACTTCAAGGGAGCCTGTTCCACCACTTGCAGATGAACCTGGAGATATGGCTGACCTTGAAGAGCCAATCTTGGAGCAAGAAAAATAGGCTATGACTTCTAAAGCTTAGGAAGATGATATTATGCTTGAAGCTGAGGACACATATGATCATCTTCTATTGCAGAAGCTTCTTATAATTGTAAATAATATCTTGATTGGAAAAAGCAAATTAATAGAAATACAATTCTAAGTGTTTGTTTCAAATTGTGCTTATTGTTATCTATGCTGAGCTTTCTTGTGTGATCAATGTGTGGATATTGTTTAACATTTATAATTGTTTAAGGTCATATTTTTGAAATGTTAGTTAGAAAATGCTTTGAGGTATTCAATATGGTATGCAAAAAGCCTACTCTCAATGTCTCTACTAGACAATGACATGATTATTATCGGAATTGCCCTAAGTCCGGGAGAGTAGGCTATTGCCGAACTTCCTTTATATTAAAAAAAAAAACAATAACAGTTTGTTCCATCTCATATAATGCAAATTATGAATAGCGTTTGGGTTCTTATCATATGTGCTTCTATAGATTTAAAAAGCAAATGAAGAGGTTTCACTTACTATTATTTGTATTGAATTTCATTTAGAGTCAAAGGTTATGATATGGGATAGTTGATCATAAAGATGCTTTTCTTGATCCCAAGCAAATTATTCTATCTAGTTCAGACTTCTAACGTTATGAAATCAAGCTTTTTTCTATTGTTTTTGAGCAAGAGACAAGTGGTTTTGACTAAAGGTTGTGAAATGGACCCTTTTTTGCATGATTTCATGATGTTTAGGTCCAAAAAAAAGAGAACATGTCTTTGTTCTCCTTTGTTGTGACTCGGTGTTTTGAGACCCAAAAGTGAATGGAGCTATGTTCCTAGTTTCTCCTACCCCAAAAGTAAAGAGCCTACCATGCTTCTCACCTCTAGATATCTTCTTGAAGCCTTGACATGGATCTTCCACAAAAGCTCCATGCTGGGTGAACCTAACTTGCAAGCCTTTTTCAACTATTTGGCCTAGAGTTATTAGGTTTTTAGTGATAATGGCACATAGAGAACCTTACTTAGAATGTTTGTCTTGCAATTGGAAGCTTTGAAATTACCAATCTTCTCCACATTGTGCTTTGTGTCATCCCCTATTTGAACTTCATGTCTATACTTTGGACTTTCCAAATCAGATAGAAGAGCAATGTTGCCTACAACATGATTTGAACATCCTCAATCTATGTAGAACAAATTATCATCTTCTTTACCTTCTTTGTGGCTTAGATTCATAAGAAGCAATGAGTCTTCATGTGGTTGATCTTCTGAATAATTGTCGAAGTCCCTTCTATTATAGCCTCTATTGTTATTGTTGAACTTGTGTCCACCTCCGCCTCTATTGCTGCCATATCCACCTCTTCCACTTCCTTTCTAGGTCTTCCCATTGAACCCACAATTCTGAGTGGTGTGGCTGGTCTTATCGCAGATGGCACAAGGTTGAACATTCTGACCTTTGGCTTTGTCATGCTTGGGTCCTTTCTTCTTCCCTTTCCACTTTCTCTTGCTTGCGAAGTTGGCTTGGGAAGTCTCTTCTTCATCTTCTTCCTTCTTCTTGCCTTTCTGCTTCTTATCCTTCTTATCTACATATAGAGCACTAGTTGAATTACCATGATAGGAGTTACCTTCCTTTAGATCAATCTTCTCGATCCTTGAGGGAAAGCTGCCACCCATCTTGATCTAGATTTGATACCACTAAAAGAGACTTGGAGAAGCTTGTAGGAGGTAGAAAAGTGAGTTGCGAAGCGATGAAGTTTTGTCCAGCCAACCGACACAAGACCAGCCCTTGAGCTTATGGAGATTCAAATAGACCTTATAGACATGCGAGAAGTGCAATAAAATGCACTTCTATATGTACTTTGGAGCATCAAGGAAAAAGAGTCGATACAAAACAAATAGGTTTGCACATTGACTAGCTCAACAAATTTACTATCTATGGAAGAGACAATGAACTTCAAATGCTCATAACGACCAGGGTGATTAAAATATAAAATCCTTTTATGGGAGTGCTACACATAGTGTTGAGTGTATAGAATACACAAAAGTATAAGGAATAAGCAAAATATGCTATAGGAATGAATCAGACACTCAATGGCAGTACTTCCTATTTTTGAGGAATACATAGAGATTGACCCTGAGATAGAAAAATGGAGATTTCTCCCAATCTACTAAATCCAATGCTATGAACATTTATCAACATAAACTAGACACTAGTGCCTTTCTAATGCACCATTGTTCATCAAATTTGGAGCTCTGTAGATAGAGCAACAACCTTTGCAATATTACTGTTGACAACTACCTTTCGGAGGCCATATCTTGCAAACTGGGAAGGCGATTGAAGTAATTTAGCTTTGAGACACTTTCAAATAATGTATATCAAATTCTATGATTATGTTCAGGATCTAAAGAAGATTTTTTTTAGTCTAGAGATGGATTGCATATGCATTTGTTTTAGCATATTTACATTATTTTTGGTAATCATTTGAACATGCTTGATGTTTTGGGAAGTGATCACTACAACATATCGAGGGTATACCGAGGTTGCTACCGAGGCGAATGAACGGGCGTGAATTCTTCGTGACGTCGGTGTTGCAGTCGGTGTAGGTGTCGGAACCAAAGCGCCGGTATGGGCGCCGGTATAAGCGTCGGTATAGGCGTCGGTATAAGCGTCGGTATTTCCGACGCATATACCGACAACCGCTGGGTGTACCAGCGCATATATCGACGACCATACTGAACCTACCGAAACATATACCGACGACCATACTGGACCTACCGACGTGTATACCGACGACCATACCTGCACAAATTTTTTTGGACAGAGTGTGTTGTCTTTTGCTAAAGCATGATGTTGTTTAGCAAAAGACAATACACTCTGCCCAACTGAGTACATGTGTTATGTACTCTAATGGCAACCAAAACATAAACTTATATGAACAAAAATGAACAATGATTCATGTACAGAAAGTCGTATATTCCATAAATGAAAAATGTACAAAAGTGTGGCAAAGCACTTACATATAGGAATCGAATACAAAACTATGGTACATCATTGCCACATAGGAGTGTAATACAAAATTGTGGCAATGTGACAAAACACTTCCATATAGGAATCAAATACAAAATTATGGTTCATCATTGTCGTATGCGAGTGTGATACAAAATTGTGGCATTGATCAAAATATTTACACCTACAATCCTGCAACAAAACATATGTATAAAATAAGACCAATTAACATGACATTTATAAACAACAACTAGAAACACGAAACCAAGATATAACTTTACCTAATCAAGAATATTCTCCCATGAGACGATTGCACCGCGTCCCTCTAAGTCTTGTAACAATGCAGTCAGTCCATGTCGATATCCATACGATTCTTCAGCTCGCATTGGAGGACGACCCACTCCCAACTCCTATAGTAAATATGCAAAATGTTAGATGAATATACATAATATACTTAACACAAACAACTTCAATAATTAACATCATACTTACAAATTGGTAGCGCATACTGTCGTATCCACCGCTACCTAAATGCGACGTTCCAACCGTATCTAACCGTGTGGCCGCCGCATCTCTTTGTTGACGATACCGATCAGGAGTATGTTGATGTTCATCTTGAATCGATTCCCATTCTTCGGCGTCTAGCCATACAGGCTTCGGTAAGCCTGCTTTGAAAGCATCGCGAGCTTCCGATCGTCGATGCGACATGACCTCGCGTGTTGTATGTTGTATCCAATCGGAACTCACAACAGCATTGCCAGGTGCTGGCCGGTACTCTTCATATATGCATTGTGTGGCCATTTTAGCATTACCGAATGACCGAATTCGATAGAGCAGAGTTGTCGTATCCGTTGTCACATTGACTTCCCCGCCGCATCCATAACTGGAGCTCCATTACGGATATGATATATCTTCGATTCATCATGATCATGTGCACCCCAAGGTGTACGTGGAGATCCCATCTGATGCAATATGAAGATCTCATCTCATCCAATGTATATATATGCATGCTTAAGCTTGTATACATATGCATTCATGTATGCATATGCATTCATGTATGCATATGCATTCATGTATGCATATGCATTCATGTATGCATATGCATTCATGTATGCATATGCTTGCTTGTATGCATATGCATGCTTAAGCTTGTATACATATGCATTCATGTATACATATGCATCTGCATATGCATACATGTATACATATACATATGCATATGCTTGTTTGTATACATACATGTACAAATACATGTATGTATATGCATACATGTATGCATATGCATATGCATACATGTATACATATACATATACATATGCTTGCTTGTATGCATATGCATGCTTAAGCTTGTATGCATATGCTTGCTTGTATACATATGCATGCTTGCTTGTATGCATATGTAAGCATATGCTTGCTTGCTTACATATGCATATGCATGCTTGAGCATGTAAGCATATGCATATGCATGCTTAAGCATGTATGCATATGCATATACATGCTTAAGCATGTATGCATATGCATTCATGTATACATATGCATTCATGTATGTATATGCATATGTATGCTTAAGCATGTATGCATATGCATTCATGTATACATATGCATTCATGTATGCATATGCATTCATGTATGTATATGCATATGCATGCTTAAGCATGTATGCATACGCATTCATGTATACATATGCATTCATGTATGTATGCATATGCATACATACATGAATGCATATGGATGCATGTATGCATGTATGCATGTATGCATATGCATGCATGTATACATATGCATTCATGTATGTATGCATATGCATATGTATGCTTAAGCATGTATGCATATGCATTCATGTATGTATGCATATGCATGCATGTATGCATATGCATGCATGTATGCATATGCATGCATGTATGCATATGCATGTGTATGCATGTATGCATGTATGTATGTATGGATGCATGTATGCATGTACGTATGTATGCATATGCATGCATGTATACATATGCATTCATGTATGTATGCATATGCATATGCATGCTTAAGCATGTATGCATATGCATTCATGTATACATATGCATTCATGTATGTATGCATATGCATTCATGTATGTATGCATATGCATTCATGTATGTATGCATATGCATTCATGTATGTATGCATATGCATTCATGTATGTATGCATATGCATTCATGTATGTATGCATATGCATTCATGTATGTATGCATATGCATGCATATATGCATATGCATGCATATATGCATATGCATGCATATATGCATATGCATGCATATATGCATTCATGTATACATATGAATTCATGTATGTATATGCATTCATGTATGTATATGCATTCATGCATTCTTGTATGCATATGCATGCATGCATATGCATTCATGTATACATATGCATGCTTAAGCATGTATGCATATGCATTCATGTATGCATATGCATTCATGTATGTATATGCATATGCATGCTTAAGCATGTATGCATATGCATTCATGTATACATATGCATTCATGTATGCATATGCATTCATGTATGTATATGCATATGTATGCTTAAGCATGTATGCATATGCATTCATGTATACATATGCATTCATGTATGTATGCATATGCATGCATGTATGCATATGCATGCATGTATGCATATGCATCCATGCATGTATGCATATGCATGCATGCATGTATGCATATGCATGCATGCATGTATGCATATGCATACATACATGAATGCATATGGATGCATGTATGCATGTATGTATGTATGCATATGCATGCATGTATACATATGCATTCATGTATGTATGCATATGCATGTGTGAAGAGAGATGGTGGATGCAATCCAAAGATGAGTAGGTGCTGCTACAAACAACTTCACAACATCCAACTGAGACTTCAAAGTTGATTAGTAGACCCTTTGAGCTTCCTTAATCCACCAAAATATCAGCCAAGTACTTTGGAACATGTATCCCAAAAGTTTAAGTCAAGACAGACTAGTTGCGAAATGACTAGCTCCCAAAACTTGCTATTTTTGGACATACACCTGCTGGAAAAAATGAATAGTGCTCTCAACCTGGTAAGAATTTGAAAAATTCCTTTTGGGCGTAGCAAATAGACTTAGCAAACTTCCCAATACAAGTTAAAACACTTCAAATGATGGACGGAGCACTGAGAACAAGTTTCATCAATTTCTGGAACATGCCCACCATTCTCGGGGCTCTCCAGAGATAGACCAGTGAGCAGTAAAATGCAGATATCTTCAAAACTATCAAACCAATGACCATGAAAATTTATAGGTACAAATTAGATAGTATGAGCTATCCAATGCACATTAAATCACTGAAAAAGGATCAGTAGAACTCGAGATATGACCTTCTGAAGGTACTGCTCTGAGTGAGTATAGCAGAGAACAAAACAGAGAAGTAGATGATGATAAATGTATAGACTCACATATGATTACAACCACATTGGCAATGAAACTTTGCACAATGGGAGTAGAATGATAGAGCTATGGCGCTCTTCAATCTCTACAAAATGACATGAAGTGGTCACGTACAAGGCTTGCTAATCGCCTCTTCCTTCTTGCTCCTTTTATAGCTATTCTTGGAGTGATCCCCAAGGCTCACTCCACCTAAAAGTTTTGAATTCGAATTCGAATGGCTCCACCTAAAAGTGATCCCCAAAGTTAGGAGATATTCCCTCAGCTCAAAAATTTGTGATTTTGGTAGTTATAGCCACGAATTTGCTTTTACATCATGCATGAGGTAAGCCATCCTTTTCCTTTTTTCTTTTTTCAAATACAAGAGATAAAAATGAACTCTTTTACAAGAGGTGTTCACATGACTACTCATGTGACTTACAAATGAGGATAATATCAAGCATATCAAGCATGTAGGCTTGGGTAAAATGCACCAACAGCTCCCCCTCAAGCCTAACATGCTTGGCCTCCAAATAAGTCTTCAATTGTCCTTGATTTCCTGCAAGCCAATCATCAACTTGAATCTACTTAACTTTGTACCATCAAGAGCTTTAGTCAACATGTCTGCACATTGCATATCTGTAGAGACATAGGATAGTTGAATATCCTTGCTCATAAGCTTCTCCCTTACATAATGGTAGTAGACTTCAATATGCTTGGTTCTAGCATGGTATACCGGATTAGCTGCTAGATGTAGTGAGCTTGTGTTGTCACCAAAAATGTGAGGTGTTGAAGAATGAAGTCAAAGATCTGTGTACAAAGACTTTAACCACATGATTTCTTGAGTTGCATTAGCCAAAACTCTATATTCAGCTTCAGTAGAAGATAATGCCACGGTTGGTTGCTTCTTCGATGACCAAGAAATGATTTTTGAACCTGCAAATGATATATACCCGGATGTGCTTCTTCTATCATCTCTAGATCTGGCCCAATCTGCATCTGAGTAGACCTTTAGCTCAATATTTGAAGTATATGAATAGAACAAACCTTCATTCATGGCCCCCTTTAGGTACTTGAGGACTCTCTTGGCCGCTTCCATATGTGGTCTTCTTGGCTTATGCATAAACTGACTCAATATGCTAACACTATAGCATATATCCACCCTTGTGAGTGTTGCATAGTTCAAACTTCCAACCAAGCTTTGATAGCTTGTGATGTCTTCAATTGGCTCTCCTTCATAAGCACTAAGCTTATGATTTTGCTCCATAGGTGTACCTGCACACTTGGTATTTTCCATCTTGAACTTGACGAGCATGTCATGGACATACTTCCTTTGTGTGATGTATATACCTGAATCTGTGTAGATCAACTCCAATCCAAGAAAATAAGTGAGTGGTCCGAGGTCACTTATTTTGAACTCCTCCTTCATTTGATTCTTTACCTGTTTAATTCCTTCAAGATCATTGCCTGTGATAATAATATCATCAACATACACACATAAATAGATCACTTCAGATCCATTCCTCTTTATGAACAAAGAGGTATCCGCCTTGCTAGCTTTGAATCCTTGGTCTTGCAAATAAGTCACCAATCTGAAATTCCAAGCTCTTGGAGCTTGCTTCAATCCATACAAAGCTTTCTTTAGTTTGCATACATAGTTAGGATGATGTGCATCCTCATATCCAGGAGGTTGTGCCATATACACTTCCTCAGAAATCCGTCCATTCAAGAAAGCATTCTTTACATCAAGTTGATAAAGATTCCAATTTCTAGATGCAGCAAGACTAATGAGAACCCTAATTGTAGGCATTTTTGCAACAAGAGAGAAAGTCTCCTCATAATCAATACCATGGGTTTGAGCAAACCCTTTAGCAACTAACCTTGCTTTGTGTCTATTTATACTTCCATCTAGATTCCTCTTGATTTTGTATATCCATCGAGATCCGATTATCTTCATAGATGGCTTGTTAGGTACAAGCTCCCAAGTGTCATTCTCCTTCAAGGCTTCCATTTCTTCATCCATTGCATCTCTCCAAGCTTTCTTGCTTTGTGCTTCTTCAAATGTGGTAGGTTCTTCATTGGTTGAATCCTTTGCAATGTAGATTGAGTGCTTGGTGACCAAAGAAGTATCATAACCAAACCTCACTGGTTTCTTCTTCTCCCTTGAAGACCTTCTAAGTGGTTGATGTGAGCTCTCGGGTCCATATGTAGCATCCTGCATCTTTGCTTTACCTTTGTTCTTCCATAGCTTTAGTCTTTCCAAGTCTTCTAGGTAAATCTCCGAATCACTTTCTTCAATCTGCTTTGGCTCCTTTGGTTGAAGTGATGGAAAATCTTCATCCAAGTCATAAGGCAGCTTCACTTTCCTGTCATCATCAAACCATGATTTGTTTTCATCAAAAATTACATCTCTACCCATAGAAAATCCTTTATTGGTTGGATTGTACAATCTATATCCTTTTTGGTTTTGATCATAACCAATGAATACACACTTCTCTCCCTTGGGATCCAATTTCCCTCTTACTTGAGAAGGAATTTTACAATGCTCTAGACTAGGTCTTCTTCCATTCCACACTTCATATGGAGTGGTTCCATCTAGTGACTTAGATGGAAGTCTATTTATGAGATATGTGGCTGTAGACACAGCCTCTGCCCATAGGTAGTTTGGCAATCCCTTTTTGTTGAGCATGGACCTTGCTGCTTCGACACTAGCTCTGTTCCTCCTCTCTGCTACACCATTGAGTTCGGGTGTATACCTTGTAGTGACTTCCCTTTTAATGCCTCTTTCATGCAAGAAGGCATCAAATTCAAAAGAGAAGTATTCTCCTCCACCATCTGATCTGAGTCGTTTCAAAGTCCTACCTGTTTGGTTTTCAACAAGAGCAATATACTTCTTAAAGCAATTAAACACTTCATCCTTGTGCTTCATGAAAAACAGAATGGTCCACCTGCTACAATCATCTATGAAAGACACATAATATCTTGAGCTTGATATAGATGGCTCCTTACTTGGACCCCACACATCCGTGTGCACTAGATCTAAAGGATTTTGATACATATATCCTTTCTTATTGAAAGGTTGTCTATGAGCCTTGCCGAGTTGACAAGCTTCACACTTATAAATCATATGTTGCCTTGTGATATTAGGCAAACCAAGTACACTTTGGTCCCTGCAAATCTGTTTGAATGTCCTCTCACCAATGTGAGCAAGCCTTTTGTGCCATATCTCCAACTCTATTAGAGTTTGAGATCCATAGCTAAACAAAGCTATGTTTTTTGTATCTTCCACTTCAAAAGTGAAAAGCCTTCCTGTCTTTTCTCCTTTGGCAATCCTTCGAAAGACTTGCCTTGGGTCTTCAACATATGCTCCAAATCGGTTGAATCTAACTTGCAATCCTTTTTCAATAATCTGTCCAACACTTATTAAATTTTTGGTAATTGTAGGGACATACAAGACTTTGCTTAAGAGGTTCATATTCCCATCTGATGTCTTCACATTACCTATCTTCTCCACTGAGTGTTTTGTATCATCTCCTGTCTGCACTTCATGCTTGTTATGAGGATCTTCCAAATCAGAAAGTAAAGCCACATTTCCTGCTACATGGTTCGAGCATCCCGAATCAATGTAAAATATGTGATCAGCATCCTTACCCTTCTTCGCTGATAGATTCATAATCAATAATGAATCTTCTTGACTTTGGTCCTCTGCATAGTTATTGTAATCTCTTCTTCCTCTATGGCCACTTTGATAGTTGTTGTTGTTGTTGTTGTAATTGTTGTTGTAGTAGTTGTTGTTGTTGTAGCCTCCATTGTATCTACCTCTATTTGATCCATAGCCACCTCTATTGAATCCTCTTCCTCTTGAGTTCCTCGGGTTCCTGAAACATTCTTCAGTAGTATGGTTAGATAAGCCACATATGTTGCAAGGTTGAGATGATTGGAATCTCCCCCTGCCTTGCTTTCCACCTCTGCCTCTTCCTCTAGCTCTTCCTCTACCTGCAAAGTTTGCTTGGAAAGAGCTTCCTTCATCTTCATTCTTCCTATTCTTTGACTTGTCCTTGACCTTAGCTTTATCAGAATATAAGGCAGAAGTTTGATTACCTCTTGAGGACTCACCACCTTTGCTAATCTTTGCTTCATGAGTGAAGAGTTGGCCCATGAGTGTCTTGAGGTCGGGTATATGCATATCCATGTATAAATCCATGGCTGTTGTGAATGACTCCCACTTGTCGTCTGCTTTGATTCCATTCATGATTTGTCTTATGATTTGCTCCTCTTCAATTACCTCTCCAATGCTTCCAAGTTGGTCGGAAATCTCCTTCATCTTTGTGACATAATCAGTCACATTTTGCTCCGGGCTTTTCTTCATTGTTGTGAACTCCATCCACAATTGGTTCTTCCTTGCTCGAGTGTTGGAAGAGAAGAAAGAAGCAAGTGCATTCCAGGTCTCTCTTGATGTCTTGCATCCCTTGACATGAGGTAAAAGAAAATCAGAGATTGAGTTTAGAATATAGGACCTTGCAAGTGCATCCTTCGAACACCAATTCGAAAGTCCTTCCACTTCTTCATGTGATGGTTGCCCTTTGTTCCTCATGGTTGGCATTGCTTCATCTTCGGATATGAATCCATATAGATTCCTCCCTTGAAGGTAAGCCTCCATCCTTAGAGACCATGCCGGGTAGTTGTTTCGATCCAATTTGTCAATTGTTGATGGAAATCCATCTCCCATGTTGCTTGACTATGCTCTGATACCACTGTGAAGAGAGATGGTGGATGCAATCCAAAGATGAGTAGGTGCTGCTACAACCAGCTTCACACCAGCCAACTGAGACTTCAGAGTTGATTAGTAGACCCTTTGAGCTTCCTAAATCCACCAAAATATCAGCTAAGTACTTTGGAACATGTATCCCAAAAGTTTAAGTCAAGACAGACTAGTTGCGAAATGACTAGCTCCCAAAACTTGCTATTTTTGGACATACACCTGCTCGAAAAACTAAACAGTGCTCTCAACCTGGTAAGAATTTGAAAACTTCCTTTTGGGCGTAGCAAATAGACTTAGCAAGCTTCCTAATCCAAGTTAAAACACTTCAAATGATGGACTGAGCACTGAGAACAAGTTTCATCAATTTCTGGAACATGCCCACCACGGAGGGGGAGCATATTTCTCCAAGGAATTCACAAAGTACTTGCAGGACAATTGCATAAAGATGCACTGTACATATAGGTACACCCGTCAACAAAATGGTGTTGTAGAGAGGAAGAATAGGCATTTGGTTGAGGTATCTAGATGTCTCATAAACTAATGTATGTTACCATTCTCTTACTAGGCTCAGGCTATGAATACATCTTATTACTTGATAAACATGGCTCCAACAGGTGGTGTGCACGACTTGACTCCACACAAAGTCTATTATGGAAAGAAACCAACCTTGGAGCACCTCAAGGTATTTGGATGTGTATGCTTTGTTCATGTTCCTATTGATGTGAGATCAAAGTTACAGCCCAAGAGTGAGAAATGCGTGTTCATTGGCTACTCAAATGAGAAAAAAGGATATATGTGCTACAACCCTGTCTCAAAGAAGCTATATGCATCAAGAGATGTTCTGTTTGATGAGTCAAGGTCATGGTATGGAGACAAGGGCAAGGCAAAGTTGGATGAGGAGGAACAAGAGGAGTATGCAGACCTTGATGTGCAGATTCAACCTCAAGAGTGAATCACAATCAATGGACCAAAGGCTTTTACATCTAAGGTACACTCGAATGATCACTCTTACACATGATTATGAAGGAATATCGCCTACTTCAAAGTATAGAAGACTGCAAGAGATAGATTATGACACTAGGGAAGCTAAAGAGGAGCCAGAAGAGGAAGAGCTTGAGGAGGTCATTACTCCTAACGCAAATCTCAATAGACTCAAGAAGCAATATCCCAAAGGTCAAGATAGGAGGTCTAGAAGGAAGAAGGCACACCCACAAATGTATACATATAGTTCTTTCATGGCAAAGCACTATGCATACATGATGAATGTCATTACAGATCAAGAGCGAGATTCTTATGAGGAAGCAAAGACCAAACCAGAGTGGAGGAAGGCTATGTATGAAGAGTTCAAAGCTCTTAAGGAGAACAATGCTTGGGAACTACTACCCAAGAAGGAAGGCATGAAGATAGTCCCAAACAGGTGGGTGTAAAACACCAAGAGGAATGTAGATAGTAGCTTTGCAAGGTACAAGTCTAGAGTAGTAGCCAAAGGCTTCACAGAGACACAAGGGGTGGATTATGAGGAGAATTTTAGCCCTATGGAATAAAAGCTACCATTAGAGCTCTCATAGCCCTATGTGCAGCAAGGAGGTGGCCTATCTACCAATTGGACATAAATAATGCATTCTTAAATGGTGATTTACAAGAAGAGGTGTTCATGGAACAACCTCAAGGGTATGTAGATCCACAACATCCTACCTACGTTTGCAGGTTGAAGAAGGCCTTGTATGGCCTAAAGCAAGCCCCAAGGACTTGAAATCATAGGCTAGTGGATTTCTTGAAGAGATGTGGTTTCTCTCCAAGTGATGCATATCCATCCTTGTATGTGAAGAAGACAAATGACAAAATATGTTTGATATGAATATATGTAGATGATCTCCTTGTGACAGGTGATGATGATGTAGGGATGAACATCAAAGAGCAGCTTAGAAGAGATTTCAGAATCTCTGATTTAGGTGTGCTTAAGTACTTTCTTGGCATTGGGTGATTTAAGGGAAAGGTATCTATCTCTCTCAAAAAAAGTATCTTCTAGATGTGTTTCTTAGGTTTGGCATGATAGATTGCAAAAGAATAGCTCAACCTATGGATTCAAATGTCAAGTCAAGTAAGGAAGATGGTAAAAAGCTTGAAGACCTTACACTATATAGGAGCATTGTGGGATCATTGATTTATGCTACACTCAGAAGACCTGACTTGTGCTACATAGTTGGAGTTCTTTCTCCGTTCATGCATGCAGCCACATATACACATCTCAATCATGCAAAGAGAGTGTTAAGGTATGTGAAGAGTATAGTTAATTATGGGTTTCTATATAGTTATGATGAAGAACTTCAAGTAAGAGCATGGAGTGATGCACATTGGGCAGGGAGTGTTGATGATAGGTCAACCTCTGGATATATTTTCATGCTAGGTACAAAAGCAATTTCATGAATGAGAAAAAAGTAGCCCATAGCTGCATTGAGTTCAAGAAATCTGAATATAGAGCTTTAGCCCTCACTACATGTGAAACAATGTGGTTTAAGAAGGTCTTAAAAGATCCTGGTATACAACTTGGACCAATTCCAATTTATGGAGATAATATGTCCTACATCTCTTCCAAAAATCCCATGTATCATGCGAGGAGCAAGCACATTGAGGTGCATTAACATTATGTAAGGGGAAAGGTTGCAAGTTAGGACATAAATGTTTATTGTGTAGGTACAAAGGACCAAGTTGCAGATATCTTCACCAAAAGCTTGGATGTGACCAAGTTAACAAAGTTTTCAAAGGCTATGAGCTTACCTGATATGTATAATACCACATTGAGCTTGAGGGCAAGTGTTGAAAGTGTGAACTATTGAAGCTTTAGGTGGAAAAAGAGGTCAACAGACCTTAATATGGACAATATTCACGACTTGAATCACTTAGGGTGGTATCAAGGTTGGGCAAGATCAGGCAAGGTAGTCCTAACAAGGTGGAAAAGTCAGAAGAGGCATCCAAAAGCTATAAAAGGAGATGAAGAGTCATCAAATGCATGGAAGTCTTAGAATAAGACACATATACTCAAGCAGGCTCAAGTAGAGAGTCATCGAAGGCTCAAGGAGCTGAAATCCAACAGTCCAAGCTAGGGAAAATGCAGAGGAGGGTGTTACATGCACAGAAGAGGAGTAAGAAGGAGCTATCAAGCCCACATCCCCTCTAGTCTCTTGTAGGTATAGACATGGTCTGCTTATAACAATTGTAACTCTTTGTGAACATATCCAATTCAAAAGATTTAAAGTGCATTTTGTAGCTTATACATGTCTCACTTTCCCTAAGAGGGCTTCTTGAAGTGCGTTTTATGTGTATGAAAATTGGTGTATCTCTATAACCCTAGTAGGTGAATCAAAGTTTTGCTATAAGGTAGCAGAAAAGGTGTATGAAGGGACCTAGGTATTGGGTTCATTTCACCTCTAGTGTGCAAATATGAGGGGTTCAATTCCATCACCACAGATGGTTACACCTCCGATCATACCATCTAAGGTTTGCATTTCCCCTCACCTTCAATTGGGCATTACTCTAGGATCAATGACTCCACATTTTCCACTCATATCTTCGAGAGTCCACTTAGCTCATAAAAAATAGCATTATGAGCATATAATGCTCCATTCATGGAGTCCAGTATCTTTCCATTTTCCACAGGATACTCTTGCATCTACTTGTATAAATCACTTAGTTGGATCCTTTTTTGAGCCATCCACTTATTTTAGAGGGAGATTTCATGGTAATATCAACACACATTAAGACTTTGTACACTCCATGGAGGACTACATCATACTGATGTACTACCATGTGATTATGATTTCATGCTTCATGTTTTACATGTCATTCTTGTCATTCTTGTAGGACCTACTTCTTGGTGCTACAAATCTCATGGTGGATATCGTCAAAGTTTTGGAGGCTCCCACATACCACATGGAGTCATCCTATCTATCTTGCATAAAGGTGATCTCATCCAGTGAGATCTTGTTCCATCTCTGTACTTCATTGGTAGCGTACCTATGGAGCATCTGCTTGATCCATCTCATGGAAATCTTATGGAGTACTTGGGAATAACACATGGTTGATATCACTTGGAGGCTATGGATTTCCACATGGAGACTTTCCTTTTTGGTGCTCACATTGCTAGTATTACATTCTTGGTTGACCTTTCTCTCATACCCTAGGAGCCTACATACTCTACAAAATGGAACTGTAGAGGGGGTGTTGAGAATTTGAGAGTGCATCTCCCTTTTGTATCTAGGGGAAACTCTATTTCCATTTCCATTTTATATGATATCTCTTTGTATTTGGGTTCTATGCCATTTGCTTCTAGCTATGTATTCATTCTCCTTCAAGTGGAATTATCCCACAGACAATGTACTCTCAAGAGACCACTCCAAATTTATATAAGGAGGGCCTCTCCCCCCATTTGTACTTGGTTAGAAGCTTGAGGAGCCTACTTCATGCTCTTGGCAAGGTCACTCTAATCCATGCGAGTTTTCACATTTCATGGTCTACTGACTTTTGAGTCTTACACTCTTTCATTTTGTGAGTACACTCTTCTTTTCATTTTACTTCCATGCATGTACTCTCTACACTTTATGCCTTCTTCATGATTACCTATAATACTCAAGCCATCTATGTACACACATAGACAAACACATGCTTCACCTTCTCTCTTGTAGAACAATAATGGATTTGCTTTGCTTTGATTATATCCACATGTGATTCCCAATGAGTGAAGGATCAAGAATATTAGGCTTGAGGGAGAGATGTTGGAACATATGGAAATCCTAAGAAATTGACCATATTTCTTGACTATTTTGGATTTCAAGGATCATATATATGTACTTACATTTACCCCTAGTTAAGGCCTAGGGAAAATGCTCAACTTGTTTTTACATATTGTATAAAGGTTTAAAACCTCAATGCTGAGAGTTAAACTAGAATAGAAGGATCCAAAAACCATGAGTCTATTTGAATTCAAAAATTCATAAATATAGGAAAGGATGATTGGAATCTTTGGTAGAGTCATCAACACCTACCAACTAGAATCATGGGAAAATGTTTATATATACTTCAGTGAAGAAGTCATGGTAGAGATAGATTTCTCACAAAATTCAAGAGTGTTTATTGTCTTTAATTTGTAGCCATATGAGTCGTTCAATACCTCCAAGCATTTGAATTTACATTAAAATAATATATCTACAGTTCCGTTATCATCTTGAACTACTCTGTACTACTGACTAACTTCTATTCAATTCTGTTTACTTCTCTGAGTCATTGAAGTGAACATATGGTTTCAATCTCTCAATCAATATGCGCTAACATCCTTGTGAGCTTGTGTATACAAGTATTTGATGAGTGGAGCTCTCTATGCATGTAAATGGCTCAATCTTTATGACTATGTGCATTGCCTTCTTCTTGCAATGTGAGGATCACACCTCTCAGTTCTTAAGCATCTTGCTCACATTATTATTTATATCTCTATTAAACTAGTATTAGAAGCTATGCAAAAGGATTTTGTTTCAATGCATAGCTACTTAAGAGGTGTGAACATTTTTCTAAGTGCCTTCTTCCATAAATAGAAGGTTTTTTAAAAGTAGGTTTTTGCAGAGGCCCTCTCATCTATGTACTCTACAATCACCTCCTCACATATATGCTAAAAATGCACTAATATTGTATGTATATATGTATCTACATATGTAAATACCCACATATGTATGTATTTATGTGAGAGCTTCAAACCTTCCCTATACATCTTGAAGCATAGATTTCCTCACAGTATACTCACAAATACCTATGTTCACTCAAATCAATGTTTCTTTGAGTCCCTATGGAATGAACCTGAGATGTTTTGGTCACTCAAAGAAGACTATAAGATCTTAGTAATGCAATTTATTCACTCAAAATACTTTCTTCTACTCAGAGAATCAATTCTGCCAAGACATACTACTCACTAGCTTCACTATACATAGAGTGACCACTTATTACTCTAGACATGATTTCTCTCAAAATATGCAAACTTAGTACTAGAGCTCTAATGAGACTTTAGAATAATATATTAGATTTTCAAAAAGAAAATGATTATACAAATGGATACCATATGAAGAAGAAGTTGTATTCTACTCTCATAGCTATCTAGCTCCTTGTCTACCAAAGCAGAGAATGAGATATGGCTGCCTTAAGTAGGAAGAAATCACTTGAGCAAGCATGGGGCTTAATCTTGGAAAAGATTCACTTGAAGGTAGGATGATATTTTCTTATAAATTAGGATTCATCACACCAAAGTGTGATAGGTGATTGATTGAAAGATATGAGGGGATTAAAATTCAAATTTTATGTACAAGTTCATGTGTGTGGCTCCTTGCTTCATGATTCTTCAATTCTTAAAAAAAATGAGGATTTTATGCTCCTAAGGTTGGAGCTTGATTTTCAAAACTACCCCTTAAGCTTCAACCTTCAAGTCTTCATCCATACTGCATAATTCCAATGCCCACTTTAAAATCTATTAGCTTGGTTAGTTGAGTGCTTTGCTGAACATGTCAACACATTTATCATTTGTACTTATGTGTTGGACTTGAAACTCCTTAGTGTTAACCTCTACTTTCTTCTGCTTGAGGATAGGAATAGGTCAACTTAGGGTTCTTGGGTGGGATGACCTAGATTACTCTAAGTCTCTAGATTTCTCCCAATAGGCAACTTCTCAAAGTACAAAAAACTTTAATTATAACAACCAAAAAATAATGCGGACACTAGTGATTCTGTAAACTTCACTACCACACTTATGGAATACATAGTTATTGATGAACACATTGAACACTGTTAGGCTTGAGGAAATCATGAGTAGATGGAAATCATGAGTATTTCTTTCTGCTATTTCTTGTCTTTCCTTGCTTTTCAAGAAGCATAATGATCATCCATACTTGTACTGGTGTACTAGAATCATTTCTATACTATCGATTTACCCTTCTGGTATATTAAATACACGCTAAAATTCTTTTTCAGATCGAAGCATTATTTCAATAGCCATAAACTTCATTCTTCAGTTTCCCTGTGTCTCATTTGATGAAGAGGAGACTTCCTCAATGGAAGGTCAATGGAAGGGAGGTAGGGCTCAACTCCTATCAAAATGCATGCACCGTTTGGGATTTTATGTCTGGTAGGAATTTCAGGCAGCTACGTCTTTGATTTCATGATGAATCCTCATGCTGTTGTAATCCAGTGAAGAATTTCTAGGGCCTGTTGAGCGCTCCTAATTTAGGGCCCTCTTGAGTGCGAGTGACAGAAAGTGTTGTAGAAATTCTTGAAGGAAACATGTGAAAAGATTTTCATAATCTACTAAAATATCTATCCACAAAAAATTTCATAGTACCTAGGAAGAAGATTCAAGAACCTAAAAGAAAGCAATTGTTTCAATATAAAAATATTTTTGCAATAGACGAAAGAAATATGCTTCCTTGAATAATGAAGTTAGGTTCAACTTTCCAACATTGAACCTGCCCTTTATGAATTGGAAGCTTTGACTTATCTTATAAGCTTCAATTCAGTGCAATGAAACACCTTGTATTCTTTGTAACATCATTATGAATAAGATGCATATGGTGCAAAATAGACTACTTGCACATGAAGCGACTACGAAAGACTTTCTAATTATGGATGGAAAGTGTAATTTTAAATGTAGTACTCACAACCAATTTACAATTGATCAAATTCCTCTTAAAGGATGGTACCTTATAGATTTAAGAAGCTATTATGACCATGAGTACAATTAATTAATAAGGCATGCTCTAATTATGGGGTTAACATCCAGAGGTGGTCATCCCAACTTGTTATTAGGGAATAGTAGTAATAGACCTTGAGAGGGAAAATAATCTGTCTCTCACTATAGAAGAATCAAAATAATGAAAGATTTGACAAATTAAATTAGATACAATGAATCATTAACCTTGATCATTGGAATCTTGTGTTTAAAGAACCAAGCTCTGCAAGTTTGCTATCTTTGGAGAAGATGACACAAAGAAAGGGGCAATGGGAAAAAAAATAAATCAAACTTGATTGTATTCTCTATATTTTCTTAGTACAAGTTTTGTAGAGGGATTTAACACTCATACATGTCTCCTCCTAATATTCCGTGACTCTTACCAACCAATTTTAGCTCATAAACTTCATGGGCATGAGTTTGTTGTGACATATTCCCTTTTCCTACAATATAGGAAATAAGATATCAATTCCAAAAATGTTTGACGTGTTGCCATAGAAGACTTCAACAACTTGAATCATGCCCTAAGGCTTCAATTAAATTGTCAATTAATGAACTAATGCTATGGTACACGAAAACATTTCTCAAGTATGTGAGTATACAAAGGGTGTATGTGAAACCATATAATTTGCCACGTGAACAAAATTCATGAACTTGATTGTCCTTGATGAATGCTTCATCTTCAAGCATGTTGAAAGCGTGTTTGTTCTACAAGCTCCCCCTCAAGCTAAAAACATGCTTGATTCTTCAATTTTTAATGTTTTGTGTACCTGCGATAACTTTAAATCTACAAATCTTTACTCCTTCTAAGGCCTTTGTCATTATATCTGCCATTTGTTTGTCTATTGGAACAAATGATACATCAATCTCTTTTGATAAGAGTTCTCCTCTAATAAAGTGATAATGAACCTCTATATGGTTGGTTCTTGGATGACATATAGGATTAGCTACATAATACATTGAACTTAAATTGTCTCAAAAAATGTGAGGTTTAGCTTAGGAGTCCTAAATCTTCATACAATGTTCTTAGCGATATTGTTTCTTGTGTGACTATTGTTAAGACTTTGTATTTAGCTTCATTATTATTATTATTATATTTTCATGAAATATTATTATATTTTGCAATACCACTAGTGGTTTGAAGTAGGCTCCTAATTTGATAGATTAAGCTTCTTAATTCCTAAATATTAGGGATCCTTACAAGGCCCATGTAAGTTCTATTTTTTTCCCTAATGAGCAATGCCATTATGTTGTGGTGTGTACTTGCATGAAAACTGTCGTCGAATTCCATGACTTTTGGAAAGCTACTAAACTCATTTGACATGTATTTATCTCCTCCATTAGATCTTAATGTCTGAGTATACTTCCCTATCTACTTTTCCACTATACTCTTAAAATTCTGGAAGTGAGTGAACACCTCACTTTTCTCTTTCATGAAATATACCCATACTTTCTGTGTATGTTCATCAATGAAAGTTACATAAAAATTTCTTTGTTATATTCGGAACATGCAGCACGTCAACAAGATGTTTTACCTTCCCATCCTCCATAGATAGTGCTATGTTTCCTATATGTTGGATAGGATGTGGTGTGTTATCACCTATTTCAAAATACCAAAGAACTTGCAATTTTTGCAAACTACCAAACCATTCTACATGAATGTTCATGTGATTTGAAGCACCTCCTGATTCCATTCTTCAACACTCTTAACTGCTCCGCATTTTGATTCCTCTCTCGTAACTATGGAGCGTTCTTGTTCTCTCCTTGTTTGTACCTCCAGTAGCCTTTTCCCATTAGGAAATTTGTCATTCTGAATTTGCAAGCATGGAAGTTTTTCTTCTCTAACTTATCGCTCATAAACTCACTCATTCCATCTGCATTTTCTATTTTTGTAGCAAATGACAATATTCCAAAAACACTACAAGCACTACTTCTACTTGAACACTGTCGCACTATGATGTGACAATTTGATCTCAGAAAAACACAGTTTTTGTGTACCAACAATACACGTAATCACTTCAAATTCTAGACCTGGAATATTTGAGTGTTGCTGAACATGATGGAGGTTATAATTTTGCAAATTGGCTTGGTTTTTCTGTGGCCACACTTTGCAGGCTCGAAGTGGAGGTCGAAACGGCTCTGAAATAGAAATCTGACAAAAACGAGTGACCCTAAAGGGATAACTTCTGAAATTATTTTGACACCTTCTACCTTCATGCAAATTTTCATAGCAATCTCTGGTCGTTTGTGACTTGCGCTTTCTGCATGCCTTCTCATGTACTCTTCATCATTGGCCTTCTCCATGAGTTGTCTACAACCACAGTGGCTCTGATACCATTTCAAGAGGAAGGAGATGAAGAAAAGAGCTCACTCACACACTCTCACACTCAAAGAGGAGCACACATACATATTGAGGTAAGGAAGAAGAATCTTCTTCATCTTCTTCTTCTTCTATTACATAAAAAGAGTGTGCAAGAATGACTTAAAACTACAATACCAAAAGTCTAATATATAAAGAATAGTCCATAAGAAAATATTGATGTCTGTGAATGAGTGAGCTAGCAAGAAAACAAATGTGCCATTACTCTCAGTAGATACATCTAGTAAATCTCAATGAAGTATCCCTCACATATACTGGCGTGACGACTATGCATGTGAGAGAAATGAAAAAGTGATACGTATCATCTTGAATCATCAGATGTTGAGCTTGATATCTCAACATATATGCAAATACATCAATATTGGACACACACACATACATACATACATACATACATACATACATACATACATACATACATACATACATACATACATACATACATACATACATACATACATACATACATACATATATATATATATATATATATATATATATATATATATATATATATATATATATATATATATATATATATATATATATATATATATATATATATATATGTGTGTGTGTGTGTGTGTGTGTGTGTGTTACCACACAGGCATAGCCTTGCCTTTCTCTACACATAGTTAGATAAACGTTGATCAACGAACACGCTATGGAGTTGAATGTTGTGTACAATATATTTTGATGTAAACATACGTGTTCTCATTGGTAATCGTTTTGTCATTTGTTTATCAAAGCATGTAGTATATATTGTGTTTAGAGCATCCAAAGTCTTGGCTCTATTCCTTACGTGGAACGAGGGAAACCACATGCCGATGTGTTCCTGTCAAGGGGTCTATCTTAGTGCACTGGGTTGATTGATAAGAACGAATCCAAATGAAGGAAACTTTGGAGTATTGAGAGGTTGTTAAATCCAGTTATGGTTTTTGAGTTCTCTAGAGTATTCTTTAGCTCATTGAAGGCAAAGATCAAATCACAAAGTCTATCATTGTGAAAAGAGGTCTTAAAAATGTAATTCATTTTGGATTTATTTAAAATTAGAAACTACCCATAAATTCTACAAAATTCATACGTTTGGATTTTGAAGAGTTCAGAAGGAAGCTATAACAAGAAGTTTTCTTAGATGAAGTAGTAGAAATGAAGATTTAAAACAAAATGAGAAAATATACAAAACTGCAGGTTTTGATTTGAGCTGTGCTAAAAGGCTTTTCAGATGGAAGCATTATTTCATAAGCCATGAACTTCATTCTTCAATATCTCTGTGTCTCATTTGATGAAGAAGAAACGTCCTCAATGGAAGGTCAATGGAAAGGAGGTAGAGGGCTCAATTCCTATAAAAAATCACGCACCGGTTGCGATTTTATGTCTGGTAAGAATTTCAGATGACTACGTCTTTGATTGTTTAATGAATCCTCATGTTTTTGTAATCCACTGCCATGTAGGATATACAGATGCCATGGCCATCTTTTTTTATGTATATTTCTCCAGATTCTAGCCACTTCATTCAGTCATGTTATTGCCTTTCTCTGTGAGATACTCATGCTGTTGTAATCCACTGTCGTGTAGGATATACATATGCCATGGCCATCTCTTTTTATGTACATTTCCCCAGATTCCAGCCACTTCATTTCTCTTTTTATGTACATTATTTCAGTAGCCATGAACTTCATTCTTCAATTTCTCTTTTGTCTCATTTGATGAAGAAGAGACTTGCTCAGAGGAAGTTCAATGGAAGAGAGGTAGATGTCTCTATTCCTATCAAAATGCATGCACCGTTAGGGATTTTATGTGCGGTAGGAATTTCAAACAGCTACGTCTTTTGGTTGCATGATGAATCCTCATGCTATTGTAATCCACTGCCGTGTAGGATATACAAACGCCATGGCCATCTCTTTTTATGTACATTTCTCCAGATTTCAGCCACTTCATTCAGTAGCCGTGTAGGATATACAGACTCCATGGCCATCTCTTTTTATGCATTTCTCAAGATTCCTTGCACTTCATTTCTCTTTTTATGTAAATGATTTCAGTAGCCATGAACTTCATTCTTCAATTTTCCTATGTGTCATTTGATGAAGAAGAGACTTCCTCAATGGAAGGCCAATGGAAGGGAGGTAGAGGGCTCAATTCGTATCAAAATGCACGCACCATTTGGGATTTTATGTTCGGTAGGAATTTCAGACAGCTACGTCTCTCGTTGCATGATGAGTCCTCATGCTATTGTAATCCACTGTCGTGTAGGATATACAGACGCCATGGCCATCTCTTTCTATGTACATTTCTCCAGATTCCAGCCACTTTATTTGGTCATGTTAATGTCTTTCTCTGTGAGATATTCATGCCAAAGTTGGAGTGAAAATGATGGAGTAGCTAGACACAATTAACCATGTGTTTGAGAGCACGCAGTTGATAATCTTTTTTTTACTTTTTCTTTTTGGAAAGTACAATGAATTGAAAACACACTCACACACCCAACCTCATAAGGTAGAGGCACCCATCTCTGAGGAACTCATAGATACATGTCCAGCCAAGACTTGAACTCAGGACTTCCTCTTTAAGATTCAAGGCATCAAACCAGTTGGTTACGCGAGCTTGGACGAGTTGATAATCTTTTCTCTGCATTCAACTTCCATGAGTCTACCTTGACATCATTTCTATGTGACCCCTGCAGGCCGCCATGATTAAAAGCCAAAGGGAATATTCAATCAGCATTCTTTGATCCCACAAATGCATGCATATGTTCTCTACTTTCATTGCAGCATATTCTGAGCAACCTATCATTCACCAACATGCGCATTGATGCCTTCACTAAGATCACTTTCTGGAGAAGACATTTCCCGCTGATAACGATTGAAGGTCTGTACTCGGATGGGTCTTCCGTTTCTACAGATAATCGGCGTTCCGTTGATCGTCTTTCTTTTGTGCATTCAAGCTCCATGAGTCAACTTTGACATCATTTGGATGTGATCAAAGATTGAAAACCAAAGAGAGCATATTCAATGAGTATTCTTTGATTCCGTAATCTCAATTGTTGTCTCATACAAATACATATCTTTTCTACGTACGTCCAAATATATTCTCAACACGTTATCATTCACCCACATGCGCATGTACGCCTTCCCTACTATCACCTCCTTGAGAAGACATTTTTCTGCACATAATGATTGATGGTTTGTACTCACATGGGCTTCTCGGTTACTCATTCCAAATCGCGATTCGCTTCCTCTGCCTCCACAAAATATCACGTTCAAAGTTCCTTATTATCTGTTGAGAAGATTATAAAATGAAATTAAATTAAAGGGAATCCCTAGACTAACAAAACAGCTAGAATTCGACCTCCAGTTGAATAAAGAATGCTGCAAAGATTAGTCCTTGATTATATGGGAGTTGAAGTTTCGAAGCCATCGGTTGGTTGTATGGTGCAAATTCTTTAACGCAACATTTACATCAATTGCAAAGCTTATGGGTTGTTTAAGGCCATAGACTTAACCATGCTTTAAGAGATGTGTGAAGGCTATAAAAGATATTACGCATCTTTTTTTCTCATGATCAAATAGATCGAAGGTGTGGAATATTTAGGATCCGTGATCTGTGCAAGTTGACTATATGTCAAACAAGAACTTCTAGGGCTTGTTGTGCACTCCTTTAGGGCCCTCTTGAGTGCTACTGATAGCAAGTGTTGTAGAAATTCTCGAAGGAACATGTGAAAATATTTTCATAATCTACTAAAATATCTATCCACAAAAACGTTCATAGCCCCTAGGAAGAAGATTCAAGAACCTAAAAGAAAGCAATTGTTTCAATATAAAAATATTTTTGCAATAGATGAAAGAAATATGCCTCCTTGATTCTAATAATGGATGGAAATTGCTACTTAAAATGCTTCGTACTCACAACCTATTTACACTTGACCAAATTCGTCTTGAAGGATGATGCTTTACAGATTTAAAAAGCTATAATGACCATGAGTACAATTAATTAATGAGGAATGCTCTAGTTAAGAGCTTAATATCCAGAGATGGTCATCCCAACTTGTTAGGGAATAGTAGTAATAGACCCCGAGAGAGAAAATGATATGTATCTCACTGTAGAAGAATCAAAATAATGAAAGATTTGATAGCTTAAATTAGATACTAATACCTTTACAATGAATCCTTAATCTTGGTCATTGGACTCGTGTGTTTAGAGAACCAAGCTCTGCAAGTTTGCTATCTTTGGAGAAGATGATGCAGAAAAAGAGGCAATGAGAAAAAAATAAATCAAACTTGATTTTATTCTCTATATTTTCTTAGTACAAGTGTTTTAGAGTGATTATACACTCATACATGTCTCCTCGTAATATTCGATGACTCTTACCAACCAATTTTGGCTCATAAACCACATGGGTGCCTCCTCTACGTGATGCGATAAAGAAGCTAATGTCATATACCCTTCCCCACAAAACCCAATGAAGTTCACACTCACCCAATGTGGTATATGAAATCCCAATCGGCAAATCAAACCCAATGAAGTACCCTAATATGGCACACTAAATGTTTTATGTAAATGTCCAATGTGACATGCCCAATGTGGCAACCAACTATGTACATTTATTATTTTCCAATGCTTGGAAAAAGGGGGGGAATTGAAACCTCTTTTTTCATTAAAAAAAAAAAACCCCGTAGCAACCTAGAATGGTGAATCATAATCACCATACGTATACAAACCCAATGGAACATAACAAGTCCATCCCCTTCTCTCCGCTGTGCTAATTCTTTGGCCATAGCTCTGTCAAATCATCGCCATGGCCTCTCGCTTAATCCTTCAAATGAAAAGGACAATTTTACGTATAGTTGCCTTTGGTATTCATTCAAAGGGTAACAAAATTTTACAAAAGTATTTCCTGAATGTTTAATTTTTATCCATATTCATTAGAAAGAGGCCTTCTTTGTGGAATCTCGTTATTAGATCTCCTTTGCTTGAAAGTTGTACCATTTATCAAGAAATTCAAAAAGGCTTTCAGGAGAATGAAAGATTGTAAAAAATGAAAAGTGAATCTACAGTTTCGAGAGAGTATTTGATAGCATTTATCTGTTTTTCTATTCTATTTCTAGTGATTCAATCCTTCCTCTTGTTTCTTGATTTACGTTATTCCCTCAAAGAAAAGGGATCTTCATAATTCATATTTAAAGGTCATATTTGATGGTTTCCACCACCTTCACTGGACATTATAACTTCACTGGGCATTGTGGATTACATATTATTATTTAAGATTTAAAGTGTACGAATTATTCTTCTTAAAAACAATGTGTTTTCTCTGGAGAATCGGGGACTGATTAGTGTTTTCTGGAGCATCGCTGTATTTCTTCTTGTCTATTTCACCATGAAACATGCATTGTTCCTCGCCGTATTGCCCTTTGTATTCCAATAATTAATCGTTGATACCAAATATTTAGATTTCTTCAAGCCTTTCTGTGCAGAAATTCACATCACCTTTGGCTAATCTATGATGATAAAGATCTTTGGCTAACATTTCCAGGTAGTAGATGTAAATCATCAGTATTTCTTTCTTCTATTTCTTTTCTTTCATTGCTCTTCAGGAGGCATGATTATCATCCATACTTGTATTGGCGTCCTAGAATCAATTCTATACTATCGATTTACCCTTTTGATATATTAGTTACACGCTAAAAGGGCTTTTCAGATGCAAGCTTTGTTTCAGTAGCCATGAACTTCGTTCTTCGATTTCCCTGTGTCTCATTTGATGAAGAAGACACTTCCTCAATGGAAGGTCAATGGAAGGTCAATGGAAGGTAGGTAGAGGGCTCAATTGCTATCAAAATGCACGCACCGTTTGAGATTTTATGTCCGGTAGGAATTTCCGCTAGCTAGGTCTTTGGTTGCTTGATGAATCCTCATGCTGTTGTAATCCACTGCCGTGTAGGATATACAGACGCCATGGCTATCTCTTTTTATGTACATTTCTCCAGATTCCATTCCAACCACTTCGTTCAGTAGCCGTGTAGGATATACAGACGCCATGGCCATCTCTTTTATGTACATTCCTCCAGATTCCATCCACTTCATTTCTCTTTTTATGTACATTTTTTAGTAGCCATGAACTTCATTCTTCAATTTCCCTGTGTTTTGATGAAGAAGAGACTTCCTGAATGGAAGGTCAATGGAAGGGAGGTATATCGAGGGTTCAATTCCTGTCAAAATGCACGCACTGGTTGGGATTACATGTCTGGTAAGAATTTCAGATGGCTACGTCTTTGGTTGCTTGATGAATTATCATGCTGTTGTAATCCACTGCCGTGTAGAATATACGGACACCATGGCCATCTCATTTTATGTACATGACACCTTGGCCATCTCTTTTTATGTACATTTCTCCAGATTCCAGCCACTTCATTCCGTGGCCGTGTAGGATATATAGACGCCATGGCCATCTCTTTCTATTTACATTTCTCCAGGTTCCAGCCACTTCATTCAGTCGTGTTAATGCCTTTCTCTGTGAGATATTCATGCCAAAGTTAGAGCGAACATGGTGGAGCAGCTGGACACAATTAACCATGCGTTTGAGATGAGGATGATAATCGGCTGTTTCAGTCGATAATCTTTTCTCTGCACTCAAGTTTCATGAGTCAACCTTGACATCATTTCTGTGTGACCCCTGCAGGCCGCCATGATTAAAAACAAAAGGGAATATTCAATCAGTATTCTTTGATCCCACAAATGCATGCATATATTCTCTACTTTTGTTTCAGCATATTCTGAGCAGCCTTGATCTCACATATATTCAATCAGTATTTTTTGATCCCACAAATGCATGCATATATTCTCTACTTTCATGCGCATTGATGCTTTCTCTAAGATCACTCTCTGGAAAAGACATTTCCCGCAGATAACGATTGAAGGTTTGTAGTCAGATGGGTCTTCCGTTTCTACAGATAATCGGCGTTCCGTTGATCGTCTTCTTTTCTGCATTTTTGTTTATCTTTTGGAACAAATAATACATCAATCTCTTTTGATAAGAGTTTTCCTCGAATAAATTGGTAATGAACCTCTATATGTTTCGTTCTTGCATGATGTATAGGGTTAGCTACATAATACATTGAACTTAACTTGCCTCCAAAAATGTGAGGTTTAGCTCAGAAGTCCTAAATCTTTATACAATCCTCTTGGCCATATTGCTTCTTGTGGGGCTATTATCGAGCCTCTATACTTAGCTTCATTTGAGAAGATTGTTGCTGTAGGTTGTTTTTTAGAACTCCAAGAAACAAGTTTTGATCCTACAAATGCTAGAAATCTGGTGTTCTTCTCCTATCATCCTTGGATCATGCCCAATCTAGATCTCAATATAGTTTGAGATAAAAATCAGATGTATAAGGAAGAATATACCTTTACTAATAGTTCCTTTAAGGTACTTGAGTAATCTTTTAGTTGTATCCATGTGTGGTTTTCTTGGATAGTGCATAAATTGACTAAGTACTCCAACACTTTAGGATATATCTACCCTTGTAGGTGTAGAATAAATTGTTGGAAACAAGTCATAATGAGTCCAAAATCTTCAAGTAACTCCAACATAAGTTGTCTTCTTTAGAGTATCCTACAACAAAGAAGCACACGCGTAGGTGGTCTAGACAATTGGCTTCTCACACAAGCCATGCGAGTTCAAGTCCGATCAATGAGAGTAGGACAACACTTCACGAATTCGTGTTCAAAAGGCTATGAATAGCTTTTGCCAATATTGTGACAGCATAGATTTTAAGCTTTTTTTTACTTACAAAATTAATTTAGGACTTATATTTATGCTTTTATGATAAACACATCCCTGGAGCAGCCATGGGCACATAATTCCTATATATTGAAGGGTTGGCTCACTTGTTGAGCATTACTCAAGAAGTACTAGCAAGTGCCACACACTCTTGAGGTGATCAAGGAGGAGGTCATCTTGGAGGAACTCTTCTCACAAACTTGGAGGAGGTGTGCTCTACATCTCGAGACATCTAGAGGATTTCGTGTCATCTTGCCATTAGCATCAGTTGTTGAGCTACTATGATTAATAAGTCTATTTCTGTTTCTACTTTTTAGTTCGCTCATTTCTGACTTAGGATAGTCAAAATTTGGGTTTGGTTTAAAACAATTTTAAAGTGCTCATATTCTCCATATTCTCTCACACACACTCTTCATACCTCTTAGGCACATAGTTTCTTGTATCTAGTTCCTATTTCTGCCTAGATTCAGATACTATCAATTTGTATCATATTCACACATTGTAATTTGACATTGGAATATAAATAGTGTAGGTGAGCATCATAGCTTACTCTTACACTTGAAGATGTTGTCTAATCTCTCTCTATCTCTCACTCATCTCCTTTTGAGTCTTAAGGTGTGTATGCTAAGGTTCATTTGTTGGAAGATCCTGTAAACATGTGATCTATTGTTATTGAGGCCCACCCCACTTCCAACATTTGGTATCAAAACATAGTTGACATACACCCTTAACAAGATGAGTGATTATAGACTTGAGAATGAAGAAAATTTTGAGGGAATGTATAATTATCCAATGTAGAGTTTTACGATGATTAATTTGTTAGTAACTAAGGGCTTGTGTATTTTTGTCAATGGCACTTATCCAAGGCAAAGACAAGCTGGAGAAGATGTTGCTTCATCTTCTACAAGACCCGCTATTTCTATTTCTACTCAATAGGAGGTTAGTGAAGAAGAAGGAACCACTTCATCATCAAAATACTAGATTAGTTCCTATAGAAGAGCAATAAAGATGTGATTCAAGGGATGCACAAGTACTTTCACATATTGATATGGGAGTCAAGATGCATATAATACCCCAGATCAGGTCATGTAGAACTTCTCGATAGGCTTGGTTGGAGTTGGAGAATCTCTATCAAAGTAGAAACCTTGCTAGCAAATCTCATCTAAGGAGATAGCTAGCCAACACAAGGATGAAAGTTAATGAATTAGTTTAGACACATATTTTGAAGCTCAAATATTTACGAGATCAGTTACTCAATTTTGGCATCAACATTTCAGATGAAGAGATGGTAAACACACTTCTTAACTCACTCCCACCTACGTATCATGCTTTTATTACTTCTTTATCTTTGTCTACAAGAGATAGTGAACTTTCATTTGAAGAGCTACATTTCTTGTTACTTCAAGATGAATGTCAACAAAAGGGTATGGAAGAGAGTGATGAAGCCATCTTATCATCGCCGAAGGGAAAGAAGAAGAAGGACACAAAGAAGGAGAAGAAGAGTCAACAATCCAAGAAGGAAAGTAAGTCTTCTAATCCTAAGTCTTCCAATCCTTTGCCTAGTAGTTCCCCTACACCCAAAGAAAAGTCTTCAACCTACATTTGATTCAAAGAAAGGAATATGCTATTTTTGCAAGAACCCAGGTCATTTCATAGCAGAATGCAATTTTCAATGAGAAGTAGAAGGCATTTCATCAGCTAATAGTGCCAAAGTTGATCCAAAACCTAAATCTTAAAAGGTAGATTCATATGCATGTGTTACTATTGAAGAGATAGCTTTTGATTAGGTAGCATTAAATGCAATGTCTGATAAGCATTAGATCTTTTATTTTGGAGCTATTAAGCATATGATAGGTTGTAGAAAGATATTTTCTTCCCTTTCTAACTCTTTAGGTAGAAGAGTGTCCATTAGAGATGGTCATGATTTAGATGTTTTTGGTGTTGAAGAAGTGAACCTAAAGTCAAGAGCATGTGGAAATTTCACAATTTCCAATGTTCTTTATGTTCCAAACACGAACAAGAATTTGCTCTCTATATCTACTTTCTTGTTAGATGGTTTCAAAATTGGTTTTAAGAAAGATTCATGTCAGATCCTCTCATCTGATGAGGAGCATTTTCTACTTCAAGGTGAAAACAAAAGTGGCATGTTTGTAGTGTCCAAAATAAGTCATGCTAATGTTGCTAGGTCTATTACACCTAAGGATAACATGAAGTTATGGCATGCTAGATTTAACCATTTCAATAACACATCTCTCAAGCATATCAAAGATCAAGATATGGTGGAGTGTTTGCCTACTTTTGCATTACTAGATGATGCAGAGTAATGTGAAGGATTTCTTGAAGGAAAGTTTGACAAACTACCTTTCAAGAAGCATGGATACATCACAACTACAAGGAAGTTGTAGATCATACATTCAGATGTGAATGGTCCGATGAGAATAGATTTGATTTAAGTTTTCAGGTACTTTTTTGTGTTCATTGATGATTTCTCAAAATATTCATGGATTTACGATCTTAAATGAAGTTAGAGGTTTTTCCTACTTTAAGAAATTCTTAGCTATGTTTGAAAAAAAAACCTATCAAAGATCCAAATTTTGAGAAGTGATAGAGAAGGAGAGTACATGTCTAATGACTTAAAGTCTTTTCTTGAAGACAAAGGTATCTCTCATCAACTCACTATTGTTGGCATGCTAGAACAAAATGGTGTTGTAGAAAGAAAGAATAGGATACTTATTGAGATGATGCATAGTATGATATCATCCAAAAATCTTTCTCCCAAGTTTTGGTTTGATGCAGTACATACAACTAATCACATTCTAAATAGGTCTTCCACAAAAGCTTTAAAGGTTATCACACCTTATGAAGTTTATCATGCAAAGAAACCCAATGTGAGTTACTTTAAAGTTTTTGGTTCCCGAGCTTATGTTCACATTGAGAAGAAGGATCATGGTAAGTTCGATGTAAAAGCCATTAAATATTTATCAGTTATGCAATTGAAAGCAAAGAATACAGATTCTATGTTCTACATACAGGTGATATCCTACTCTCATGCAATGCATATATAGTAGAAAGTTAAATTTATGATAAGAAGGAAGAGATTCCAGAATTCATAAAACCTGATTACTATGCATTTTTCAGATGGAATTTGGATTCTTATATTCATCCATACAAGGGGATGATGAACCTTCTCAAACCTTAAGAGTTATAGGTGAAGAGAGAATTTCATTACCTACATCAGTACCTAGTCCATCATCAGTACCTCTTGAAGTTTTGACTTATGAAGTTGGAGAATATTCTAGAGTATGAGAAGAAAGAGATATTGAAGGAATAGAAAGGATACCACCCCTTTTCAAGAATATGCCAAAGTGATTATATCAAACCTCATAGGACAGTGGTATAAAGGAATACACTAGAAGAACCAAAAGTCAAACAAGGAGACTATAAATAGACTAGTAGATTATGTAGAAGAGTTTGAGAGTCATAATATTTTAGCTCTTACTTGAATTAAGGTTGAACCAACTAGTGTTCAAGATGCACTACAAAGTGATATGATTATCAAAGGTTCCAAAGCTTCAGATCTTCAGTTGTTTAAAGGACACCTTAAGCATACATTTGATGTAAACTAAAGCATTTTGCATTATTATCTTGGGATTGAATTCATATACAGAGATGAATGTATCTACATAACACAACAGAAACACATAGTGAAGTTATTGAAAAGGTTTGAGATGATAGATTTTAATTCTATGCAGAGACCTATGGATGTCAATGTGTCATTACAATCGAAAGCAGATTTAGAACCCTTTGATGTCACATTATATAGTCAAGAAGTTTGTTGCTTGATATGTCTATGTAATACACATCCAGACATTGAATTTGTGATTTTTGAAGTATTTAGGTTCATGCACAATCAGCTCAAGATTCATTAGAAATCAGTCAAGGGAAATATTTCCAGAAAGACACAGGTAGTTTTGCAGGTTATTGAACCTTGTACCATTGTGACAATGAAAGGGGGTTGTTGGAAACAAGTCATAATAGATTCAAAATCTTCAACTAGCTCCAACATAATGTGTCTTTAGAGTATCCTACAACATAGAAGCATGCAAGTAGTATGGTCTAGACGAATGACTTCTCATAAAAGTCATGCGAGTTCAAGTCCCTCCAATAAAAGTAGGGCAATGCTTCACGAATTCTTGTTCAAAAAGCTATATATAGCTTTTGCGTAATATTATGATCACATAGAATTTAAGCTTTTCTGGACTTAAAAAAAAATCATTAACGCCTTAAATTTATGCTTTTACGATAAAAACATCCCCTGGAGTAGCCATGGGCACATAATTCCTATATATTGAAGGGTTGGCTCACTTGTTGAGCATCGCTCAAGAAATATTAGCAAGTGCTACATGATCTTGAGGTGATCAAGGAGGACATCATCTTGGAGGAAGTGTTCTCACACACTTGGAGGAGGTGTGCTCTACATCTAGAGACATTTGGAGGATTTTGTGTCAGCTTACCATCAACATCAGTTGTTAAGTTACTCTGACTAACAAGTTTATTTCTATTTCTAGTTGTTAGTTCACTAGTTTCTGATTTAGAATAGTCGAAATTCGGGTTTGCTATAAGAAAATTTTATATTGTTCATATTATTCATATTCTCGCACACACTCTTCATACCTCTTATGCACACAATTTCTTGTATCTAGTTCCTATTTCTACCTAGATTTAGATATTATTAGTTTGTATCATATTCACGCATTGTAATTTCACATTGGAATATATATAGTGTAGGTAAGCATCATAGCTTACCATTAGACTTAAAGATCTTGTCTATTCTCTTCCTATCTCTCGCTCATCTCCTTTTGAGTTTTACTGTGTGTATGCTAAGGTTCATTTAAAAATATTTGATGAAAAAACAAACCAATTAAAAAATGGCATAAAACCAAGCTCTTTTTGAGTTTCAAGAATATCAACTCCTAGTACTCCAATACATACAGTAGGTATTGCTAACACTATTAGAGGAATTTTCATAAAAAAGTCCCATTCTTTAGGTTTTAATAAGACTCAACTTGTTGGATTATCTGTAAACCTCTGATTTATTGTTATCGAGGCCCACCCTACTTCAAACATAAATCAGACTACCCACAAGGCTTTGATATTATTTCACATCTTCTATGTTTTGTCATTCATATGCACTGACTTTATGTCATCTCCATACGTGTTCTTGCAAGTTTGGCATTATCCATGTTGAACTTTAAGATTAGATCTTGAATATACCTCTTTTGGGTCATGTACATTCCTTGATCTTATAGATACATGCATGCCTAAGAAGAATGTAAGTTCTCAAAGATGACTGATCTTGAACTCCACCTACATATGATTTTTAATTATTTCTATTCTAATCCTATCATTATTTGTCATAAGTATTTCATCTACATAGGCACATAAGTAGATAACTTCATCATGAATTTCTAATGAATAATGATGGATCTAAATTACTTGATTTGAATACTTGAGCCTACAAATAGGTTACCGACCTATGAAAGAGGTAGTGGAAAGCTATGTGGCAGTGTGCTCGATTGCTCCAAATGCCAAGGGAGTGGGTTGTTACATGAGGAGAGAGAAAGTATAGAGAGAAACCTCTAGTAAAATTTAGAGACGAAGATTGAGAAGCATAGGTTGAAGAAGTCCCAATCAGGTTATGAGAGATTTGGGACCAAGTCTTATTGATAAGTGTCTTTTAGGTCAGTTGGGCACGTTCACACATGGCGAATGCCCAAAAGTCATAAAAATAATGTAGATTCCTATAACTCCCTAATTTGGGGTCCAAGAAATATAACAAACATATTTATGGAAAGCTCTGAGAGAACTTTCACATGGTAGGGTCAAAATATACACAAGGAAAGTCCTTGGGGCCTTTGTCCCCAACAACCCCCCACTTAAAGGACCAAGGAGGCTCCTTTAAGCTAACTAACTCCCACCATTTGTAAACATAGTTGATGTTGTGCCTTGGGTAGACACTTTGTGAGAGTGTGCCAAACATATGGCACTATGGCCATCAAATCCAAGCACAAATTCCTTTTTAGGCATCTAAAATGCATTGCACAAGCAGGCTAACCAAATGGATTCTTTGGAAGCCTCTATGGCTGAAATATATTCAGCCCATGTAGTTGATAGTACAACCTTTGTCGGAAGTTTAGAGCACCATGAAATACCTCCACTTGCAAGAGTGTATACATAGCCACTTGTGGAGTTGGAAGTGTCCATATCATGTACCACATTTGAATCACATAATCCTTTTAACTCCAACGGACACTTTCCATAATATAATCATTTATGTTTGATCCCTTTCAAATATCTCAAGATAGATTTGACTGCCTCCTAATGAGCTTTCCCAAGGTGAGCCATGAACGTGCTAACAACTCCCACTACATGAGCAATGTCTGGCCGAGTCGCGGCCATAGCATACATAAGTGAACCACAAGCTGATGCATATGGAACACCCTTTATGTAGTTGGCTGCATCATCATCTTTGGGACAGTCATCCTTATAACACTTAACATGTGGCTACAATGGACTCCAAGAGGCTAAGCATTAGCCACATTAAATCTTTCCAACACTTTTTAAATGTACTTTTCTTAGGGTAAATGCAACGTATACTCTTATTTATCCCCTTTTATTTGCATATGAAGAGTATGCTCAGCTTCCTAGGGTCTTTTGAAAATGTAGAGTTCAACCGCTTTTTTAAAGCATTCTGAGTGCCCTTTTTCTTCCTCGCCAATAGCATATTGTCTACATACAACACTACAATAATCAAGCTACCATCTTCATCCTTTTTAGTGTACAAACAATGGTCTCCATGGCTTCTTTTGAACCTATGTTTGAGCATAAATGCTTCGAACTTCTTATACCATTGTCCAATGGCTTGTTTCAACCCATATAAGCTCCTTTTTAGTTCGGATATTAGATGCTCTTTTCCAGGAACGGTAAATCCTTCTAGTTGTTTCATGTACATCTCTTCATCTAAATCACCATGCAAAAAGTTTTTTTTAACATCTATCCAAGGCAAGTGTGAGAGCAAATAACACACATAATGTGGTTATTTTAACCACCAAAGATAACAGCTCTTAAAAATCAATGCCCTATTTTGGGCATATCCCTTAGCAACTAGCCTTGCCTTATAATTGGGTTTATCATCAATAGTTTTGATTTTGTATACCCCTCTGTTGGGAATGGCCTTCCTAACTTTGGGCAACTCAATGGAATCCCAAGTATCATTTGTGTGCAAGGCCTTTATCTCCTCCTCCATGGCTAACTCCCACTTCTTCGTCTGCTCACATATCTTTGCCTCTTTGTAAGTGAGAGGCTCACCCTCATCTAATAACATTATGTGATGTACATAGGGACTATATCTGTTCATAGGCCTCCTAAGACATGTAGATCTCCTTATCAAATGATCTACATTTTCTAGCAATGGATGTACATCAGCAGGTACATCAACTTCCTCATTGTGAATGGGCTGTTATACATCATTTCCAACCCTATTTTCAGCATGAATGGGTGGTTGCATATGCCCATCAGGAGCCTCATTTTGCTCTCCAACATCATCTGGCTCAATTGTGAAGAGAGATGGTGGATGCAATCTGAAGATGAGTTGTTGCTACTACAACCAACTTCACACTAGACAACTGAGACTTCAGAGTTGATTAGTAGACCCTTTTAGATTCCTAAATCCACAAAAATATCAGCCAAGTACTTTGAAAGATGTATCTCAAAAGTTTAAGTCAAGACAGACTAGTTGCGAAATGACTAGCTCCCAAAACTTGCTATTTTTGAACATACACATGCTATAAAAAATTAATAGTGCTCTCAGCCTAGTAAGAATTAGATAACTTCCTTTTGGGCATAGCAAAAAGACTTATCAAGCTTCCCAATCCAAGTTAAACCACTTCAAATAATCAACTGAGCACTGAGAACAAGATTCATCAACATCTGGAGCATGCCCACCATTCTCGGGGCTCTACAGAGATAGAAAGTGAGCAGGAGATATGAGCTTCAGAAGTTACTACTCTGAGTGAGTATAGCAGAGAACAAAACAGAGAAGTAGAGAATGATGAATGTATAGATTCACATATGATTACAACCGCATCGACAATGAATATTTTTACAATTGGAGTATAATGATAGAGCTATGGAGTAAGCTTTTCAATCTCTACAAAATGACATGAAGTGGTCACGTACAAGGCTTGCTAATCACCACTTCCTTCTTGCTCTTTTTATAGCTACTTTTGGAGGGAGTTTTGAATTGGAATTTCGAATGGCTCCACCTAAACATGATCCCCAAAGTTAGGAAATATTCCCTTAGCTCAATAATTCGTGGCTTTAGGTAGTTAGAGCCATGAGTTTGCTTTTTACATCATGGATGAGGTAAGCCATTCTTTTTCTTTTTTCTTTTTCATAATTACAAGAGATAAAATGTACTCTTTTACAAGAAGTGTTCACATGACTACACATATGAACATAAATCAAATAATATCAAGCATGTAGGCCCGAGTAAAATGCACCAACAGCTCCCCCTCAAGCCTAACATGCTTGGGTTCCAAATATATCTTCAATTGTCCTTGATTTCTTGCAAGCCAATCATTAACTTGAATCTATTTAACTTTGTACCATCAAGAGCTTTAGTCAACATGTCTGCACATTGCACATTTGTGGAGACATAGGATAGTTGAATATCCTTGCTCATTAGCCTCTCCCTTATATAATGGTAGTGAACTTCAACATGCTTGGTTCTAGCATGGTATACCGGATTAGTTGCAAGATGTAGTGAGCTTGTGTTGTCACAAAAAATGTGAGGTGTTGAAGAATGAAGTCCAAGATCTATGTACAAAGACTTTAACCACATTTCTTGAGTTGTAGTAGCCAAACCTCGATATTTGGCTTCAGTAGAAGATAATGCCATGGTTGGTTGCTTCTTGGATGAAGAAGAAATGATTTTTTGAACCTGCAAATGATACATACCCGGATGAGCTTCTTCTATCATCTCTAGATCGAGCCCAATCCACATCTGAGTAGACCTTTAGCTCAATATCTGAAGTAAATGGATAAAAAAAACCTTCATTCATGGCCCCTTTTAGGTACTTGAGGAATCTCTTGGCCGCTTCCATATGTGCTCTCCTCGGCTTATGCATAAACTGACTCAATATGCTAACACTATAGCATATATCCACCCTTGTGAGTGTTGCATAGTTCAAACTTCCAACCAAGCTTTGATAGCTTGTGATGTCTTCAATTGACTCTCCGTCATAAGCACTAAGCTTATGATTCTGCTCCATAGGTGTACCAGCACACTTGGTGTTTTCCATCTTGAACTTCATGAGAATGTCATGCACATACTTCCTTTGTGTGATGTATATACCTAAACCTGTGTAGATTAACTCCAATCCAAGAGGATATCTTTGCTTTACCTTTGCTCTTCCATAGATTTAGTCTTTCCAAGTCTTTGAGGTCAATCTCTGAATCACTTTCTTCCATTTGCTTTGGCTCCTTTGGTTGAAGGGATGGAAAATCTTCATCCAAGTCATGAGGGAACTTCATTTTTTGCAATTAATGAAGAACAATGGACCCTCCATTGTGACAAAGATGGTTATGATATATCCATCTTCACTGTAGGCCTAGTAAAAGAAGAAATAGAAGCAGATCATCTTAAAGAACAAATCTCTGAATGCAGTAAGCAAGTGAACGACATGGAATGGGACGTAGATTCGAACAGACCCCAATGTTCATCAAAAGACGAATTCCTAGGCTAGGTAAAGGCCATGTCCCTAGAACTCACCACCCCTAAGAAGAAAAAGGAAAATTCAAGTTCCAGTCGACGAGATCAAAAGGTGAGGAAGAAAAAGAGTGTGAATACTGAGGAGGAAGAACCCTTGATGGAAATGCTAGAAAACTTTAGGAAATATGCAATGGAAGATCGAAAAATCATGATCTGAATGCCCAAAAGAGACAAAAGTTCGGGAGAAGCTTACGAAAATAAGGAAACCACGAAGAAAGTCATAGTGGCAATCGAGGAAGGAGAAGAACGATGCACGTACGTATGACATGATTTAACTGAGGAGGAGGAAGAAAGTTTGATTGATCTATTGAAGCGGTATAAGGATGTGTTTGCATGGAGTTACAAAGATTTGAAAGGAGTAGATCCGGAGGTATGTTCCCATAGAATACCCATGACCACTGAGGCAAGACCCACCAAGCAAAATCCATATACATATAATGACAATTATGCATTGAAAATCAAGGAAGAAATAGACAAACTTATAGAATTCGGATTCATCTATGAAATAGAACACACCGAATGGGTTTCACCCATCGTAGTCATGCCTAAGAAGAACGGTAAGTTGAGAGTATGCATAAATTTAAAGAAGGTCAATGCCACCACCATTAGGGATAGTTACCCTCTACCCTGTACATAACACATGTTGGAAAGATTCACATGCAAGAAAGTGTACAACTTCCTTGATAGATTCTCAATCTATAATCAAGTTGCTATTTCCCCCGAGGACCAACACAAGATGGAATTTGCCACTAAGTGGGGTATCTTTGCATTTCTCGTAATGCCTTTTGGGCTAACGAATGCACCCGCAACTTTCCAAAGGTTGATGTGCCATGTGTTCAAAGAGTTTTTAAGAAAGAACCTAGAAGTGTATGTGGATGAACTATGTGCTCACTCAGTACTTAAACCACAACATATTCCTGAGATCAAACACATCTTCCAAAAGTGTAGGGAATATCAAGTCTCTTTAAACTCAAAGAAGTGTGTCTTTATGGTCAAACAAGGCAAGATACTCGGCCATATAGTATCAAAAAATGGAATCTCCACGGATGAAGATAAAGTACGAGTAATCAATGAATTACCTAGGCCAAAGAACATCAAAGAAGTACGAGCATATGTCTGCAATCATTGCTAAACCACTCGACAACATGCTAACCAATTTTGAGTGGACAAAAGAATACGAGAGCTCCTTTAGTGAGCTTAAATGATGATTGTGTTCTACACCTATTCTAGCGGTACCTGATTGGAACAAACCTTTTCATGTACACATAGATGCTTCTAATCATGCCATAGGATGTGTGTTGGCACAACCCACAGAGGAGGGAAATATAGATTTACCAATTGCATACGCCAGCAGGCAGTTGAACGCTGCAGAGAGAAATTACACCACTACAGAGAGAGAAGGACTAGTAATGGTCTATGCAATGAAGAAGTTTCACCATTATTTATTGGTAAATAAGTTTAAATTCTTTAGTGACCACCAAGATCTTTTTTATTTGGTCAACAAACCATGCAACATTGGTAGATTAATACGTTGGTTTTTACTCTTGATGGAGTATGATTTTGAAGTTGTAGTCAAAAAGGGGAAAACACACTTAAGAGCGGACCACCTGTCTAGGATAACTTCCAGAGAAGCAGCTACTAGGTAGCAGATGAGCTATTAGATGCAAATCTCTTCAATGTTGAGATTGTCCCTGAATGGGCCAAGTCATTAGTCCTAATATTGACATACGGGCCTAAGAACCCTCGAGTAAAAACCCAAGAGAAAGGGGTAGTGAGAGCACAGAGATATCAACTTCTTGCAGGAAGTATTTACATACAAGATCAGCACAATATCCTTGCCTGTTGTGTAGAAGAACAGGAGTATAACAATTGGTTGCAATTAGCGCATGTAGGTGCATTGGAGCAACACCATTCTAGACAAGAGACACTATCAAACTTAAAAAGGTTAGGTGTGTGTTGGCCATCAATGGAAAAAGATGTCCGACGACTGTGTGATGAATGTCCTAAGTGAGGTAATAGACCACCAATAGAGCATGCTACTTTATACTAGATGCACCTAACACTAGACTGGAGTGAAACTTTAGCTACTTACCTAAGGATACATACCTTTCCAGAGGACATGACGATAGCACGAAGACGAAGCCTAGAACAAGTGGCCTTAGAGTACAAACTCATTGGTGATAGCTTGTATAAGTGAGGATGAGATGATTATCTGAGGATATGTGTACCCAAAAGCGAATATCTTAATCTATTGGAAGTACACACCACGGTGCAGCAGGAGGCCATTTTGGACCCGATCGCGTTATCAAAGCCATATTATTTTTAGGATTATGGTGGCCCACTCTGCATATGGATGCCAACACCTAGGTACAATGATGTGATGTGTGTCAAAGCACTCAGTATCCCACACGCAGGGATGAGATGCCCCTATGGCCCATGATGGGAGGGCGCACATTCTCAAAATGGGGAATAGATTTTGTGGGACCTATTAATCCCCCTGCAAGGAATTCCCTTGCTAAGTACATAATAGTTGCCACTGACTATCTTACAAAATGGGTAGAAGCTAAGGCCACCAGGAAAAACGATACACGCACCACTACTAAGTTTTTGTTATAGAATGTCTTCACAAGATATGGACTTTCTATCGAGCTTGTAACCGATAGGGGTACTCACTTCTTAAACGAGGTTATTGAATATCTATTACAAGACTTTATGGTTGTACACAAGAAATCGGTACCATATCATCCACAAGCTAACTGACAGGCTAAGAGCACTAATAAGATTTTGTGCACCATTCTCACCAAAATTGTGAACAATCAACGTTCAGATTGGGATCAACAATTACACCACGCTTTGTGGGCTTATCACATAGCCTATAAAACAATTCTTAATACTACACCATTCCAAATGGTGTTCGGTCATAATGTCATGTTGCCTTTAGAATTTTTGATACCCACACTCAAGATCGCTCAAGAGCACGAATGGACAGTTCATGAGCTTTCCTCAAGAATTCTTGACTTAGAGCGTTTGGGAGAGACAAGATTGCAAGCAACAACAGGAATTTATGCCGCTAAAAAGAGACAAAATTATTACTTTGATGCCCGTATTAAAGATAAGGGATTACGAGTAGGAGATTTGGTGCTAGTTTACACCTTGACACAACATGCTCACAAGTTAGAGAAACGAGGTTATGGACCCATGATCATCAATAGGATATCGACTAGCAGTGTAGTTTAGTTAGCAACGCTTGAAGGAGAAGTATTGCCTAATTATATTAGCAGATGCCGAGTTAAGCTATCTCAGGAACCTTTAACCGTAGACATGCTTAAATGACTAACTCTTGCCAACATGCAAAAGGAAGAAGAGGAACGAATCAGAGCTGAAGCCCAAGTAGAAGTGTTGGAATGCATTAAGCGAATGAGATTACGAAGGAGATTTTTAGATAGAGAACCTCAATCGGTGGACGCCCCACGATACCCTGTAGATATACGCCAACTTGGAGGAAGAGATGTCTCGAGTATCATTGATAGGAGACCATTCATTAATATCACTCTAGGCCTGGTGAGTTAAACTGATACTTTCTGCTCAATTGTTGTTGCAATAAGATCAGTTTGAGTTGAAATAGGACATGTTTGAGTTGAAATAGGATCAGTTTGAGTTGAAACTGATATTTTATTTAGTCTATTTTCTTTTGGGGCATCTTTGTGCTCAACTTTTGTTGCAGCCTGACATTGACTTGCTGAGGATGTAAGACTGTCTTTTGCAGCAACTGTGGATGGAACTTTGTTCTTTATCTGACCTATAAGCCAAACATCATTACACCTTACAATCAATGACACTTTTAGTCTATCAAAAATTGTACAGAATAGGATAAATACAATCAATAACCTCATTACAAAATAGGCTAAATACAAAATCCTATGAGAGCTAATCGATTTGGACAATGTCACGTGTGGATAGTAACCATTACAAAGAGGTGTTGTAGGAAGGTGAACAGTAGAACTAAATAGTGAAATCAATTTCCTCACTTTGAAACTATTTACTACTATCCAAATCATATCATTGTAAAAAGGCATCATGAAAGGACCGATTGTAAAATTCATAAAAATGTGTTCCTAATGTTTATGATGGCATTAAGACTTCAAATTATTTCCAAATTGGTGCTTAAGTTATGGACAAATGCCATTTTGCCCATATAATACCAAAAGAAGAATTGTTTACATCATTACAATCAATGACGCAATTGAGCTATCAAATATGTACAGGGTATGTAATACGAGGTAGAGACAAAAATATTTTAATAACATCGATACAAAATAGGCTGATCACAAACTGTGATGATGGCTAATAGATTTGGATGATGCCACACGTGCGGATAGTAACCATTACAAAGCACAATGATGTAAGAGGGTGAACACTGATACTATTCTTTCAAAAGATCCTCTATATCAGGTACAACGCCTCCGTTCAAGTGTGACCGAGTAGTCTGCCGCCTTGTAATTGGGTGCAAATGGCTTGGATTCTTCTATCATTTCACAGGTACTTGCAAATTTCTTTTTGCATTTTCCATAGACTGTGCTAGACTGGCATCCTCTTGTACATGAACACCTACAACCTTTGTTGAGGATCCACACATGTCAAAATCTGAGGCTGGGTTACAATAGTTTTTCTTCAAGGAGGTTTCATTTGTAGCATTTGTTTGAAGAACATCTCTATTTGGACTCTGACTAGGATCAAAAGTTGTATTCTATAGATGACCTTTGTTTGAACAAACAACGAGATCATTATCAACTACAGAGTTGTGACTAGCTAGATGAATATCTGAGCTGCTAACTGGATCACGAACATTCTCAGTCATTTCATCTAGACCACTATGAAAGTCAACGCATGTGGATTCCGCATCATGCATGTTGTCAATTGGACAAGGATCCACACTAGCATTCATTACAGACAGTGTTTGGAGGAAGGATGGAATATTTTCTTTCTCTTTCGATGATGAAGATTGGGCATAAGTCTTACTTTTAGCAAACGGTGTACGTCCAATATTCTCACTTGTCCCAAGCTCCCTATCGCATGCAGCATCAGCATTGTTGGTAATTGTTCCTATTGAGTTACGAGCAACTACTTAGCACAATGTAACAAGCTAGATTAGTGTTCCACTAGAGGGTTAAAGAGTAAGGAAGAGATAGTTGATGGATGACTTATTGCAAACAAGTAACCAAAAACTAGATCCTTAGTAATCACGAATTAGTAACAAGCTAAATAATAATAGCTAACTACTAACAACTATCGAACAATCAGCTACTTAGTAATAGCTAATTAGTAACAAGTAATAGCTAATTACGAAACACTAACCAAGAACTAGTTACTTCCTAATAGCTATTTAGTAAAAAGATAATTAGTAATGGCTAATTCGTAATAGCAAATTAATAATAGCTAATTAGTAATAGCTAATTAGTAAGAGCTAATTAGTAATAGCAAATTTGTAATAGCTAATTAGTAATAGCTAATTAGTAATAGATAATTAGTAATAGCTAATTAGTAATAGCTAATTAGTAATAGCTAAATAGTAATAGCTAATTAGTAATAGCTAATTAGTAATAGCTAATTAGTAATGGCTAATTCATAATAGCTAATTCATAATAGCTAATTTGCCATAGCTAATTAGTAATAGCTAATTCGTAATAGCTGATTCGTAATAGCTAATTAGTAATAGCTACTTATTAATAGCTGATCAATAATAGCTAATCAATAATAGCTAATTAGTAATAGCTACTTATTAATACCTAGTTTGTAATAGCTAATTCGTAATAGCTATTTCATAATAGCTAATCAGTAATAGCTAATCAATAATAGCTTATTAGTAATAGCTAACTCATAATAGCTAATTTGTAATAGCGAATTCGTAATAGCTAATCAATAATAGCTGATCAGTAATAGTTAATCAGTAATAGCTACTCAATAATAGCTAATTAATAATCGTGAATTAGTAACAAGCTAATTAGTAATAGCTAACTACTAACAACTATCGAACAATCAACTAGTTAGTAATAGCTAATTAGTAACAAGCTAATTAGTAATAGCTAATTACAAACAACTAACCTTTCGTAATAGTTACTTAGTAACAAGCTAATTAGTAATGGCTAATTTTTAATAGCGAATTAATAATACCTAATTAGTAATAGCTAATTCATAATAGCTAATTTGTAATAGCCAATTCATAATAGCTAATTCGTAATAGCTAATCAGTAATAGCTAATCAATAATAGCTAATGAGTAATAGCTAATCAGTAATAGCTAATTAGTAACAAGCTAATCAATAATAGCTAATCAATAATAGCTAATCAATAATAGCTAATTAGTAATAGCTAATTCATAATAGCTAATTAGTAATAGCTACTTAGTAATAGTTGATTACTAACAAACTAAATATTAATTTGTAGTAGCTAATTCATAATATCTAATTAGTAATAGGTGATTAGTAACAAGATAATTAATAATAACTTACTAATAAGCTAACTAAGAACCAGCTACGTAGTAATAGCTACTTAGTAATAGCTAATTAGTAATAGCTATGATGAATTAGCTACTTAGTTATAGATACTTAGTAATAGCTACTTAGTAATAGCTACTTAGTAATAGCTACTTTGTAATAGTTACTTAGTAATAGCTACTTAGTAGTAGTTACTTCGTAGTAGTTACTTAGTAATAGCTACTTAGTAATAACTAATTATTAATAGGTAATTGGTAACAAACTAATATATTAATAACTATTTCTAACAGCTAACTAACAACCAACTACTTAGTAATAGCTAATTGATAATAATTTAATTATTAATAACTAATTACTAACAAGTAACCCAGACTTAGCAACTTAGTAATAGCTAACTAGTAACATGCTAATTAGTTACAAACAACTAACCATAACCATATACTTAGTAATAGCTAATTAGTAACTAGCTTATTAGTAATAGCTAATTAGTAACTAGCTTAGTAGTAATAGCTTATTACTAACAACTAACTAAGAACCAACTACTTTGTAATAGCTAACTGATAACAAGATAATTAGTAATAGCTAATTACAAACAACTAACCAAGGACTAGCTACTTAGTAATAACTAATTGGTAACAAGTTAAATAGTAATTGCTAATTACTAATGGCTAACTAGGAACCAGCTACTTAGTAATAGCTAATTGTTAACAAGATAATTAGTAATAACTTAGTAACCTAGTAATAGCTAACTAGTAACAAGCTAATTAGTAATAAATACTAACAAGTTACTGAGAATCAGAAACTCAGTAACTAGTAATAATCTAATTAGTAATAGATACTTAGTAACAAGTAACTAAGAACCCACTACTTAGTAATAGGTATCAAGTAGCAACCTAATTAGTAATATCTACTTACAAACAACTAACCATGAAGCCACAACCATGGATAAAAAGTAATATTATTAATATTAATCAACACGACAAGCTTGCCTCTGTGAAAGTTGAATCCACCATCAAAGAATCCAGAGATTGTTTGCCGCACATGTTCTAGTATTTCAGCGCCACATTCAGGTCCTAAACAGTTGACTGACACATGATAATGTGCTACAAAACAAATATCGTGATATGCATGTTTGCATGGGATAAGGTGCACTATAAAACTCACCCTCTCCTCAATATTCAAACCACATGCTATGCACATGGATGAAACACTAAGTAAGAGGGCTGATGGTAACTCTGGGGGAGGTAATGGCAATAATGGTAACAATTCATTTGAATCCACCATGCTTAAGATGTTCTTTACAAAGGATAGATGTCGATTTGCACTCTTCAGCCGATTCTCATGAAACTTATATTCAGCCTGTGTATGTAACAATCGAAATGATCAGTATTGAACCTTAGAAAAATGTTCCAACCAATGTCAATAAAGCTAAAAATTACCTCCAGTTCAGGCATCTTGTCATTCTCATCTGGCTCAACCCCTAACAACTCCAGATTAACAATATATATCTGAATTTGCATCTCCAATTGAATCCTCCTCTCAAGAGACATTCCGACATCACATTTCAATTCATCTATGGATACATGTAACTTTTTTCTCATCTTAATGACTGCTGTAGTCACCTTAGACTCAACAGCCTTTGATAGTTTGGCTTGATCCAAATCAAGCTTGACCCTATCCAACTTATTCTGTTCACTATCAATTAACAATTCTAAAGTATGTATAACCGTAGTACCCTCCACTCGCCTCATGGCAGCAACTGCCATACCTTGTCGAGCATTTAACTCAACATCTTCTTTCTGTTCCTACAAATTCGCATCCAAAGGTTCTAAAAGTGGTGAAGCATGTTATATTCCAGAGATGTACATGCTTGGAGGAATGAGAAGTTCCTTGCTCGGGGGATAGCCAAGGCCAAAAGCCAGAGAGTTCATACGAGGTGCCTACTCATGATGGCCAGATGAGTAGAGGGGCCTTAGAGAGAACTCTAGATGGTGACTAGGAAAGGGCTATAAATAGGCTAGGAGGTGAGTTCTAGGCATGTCATTCTCCACTTCTCACATTTGGTATCAGAGCCTTAGGGAGAGAGAGAGACCTTGGGGAAGAAGAAATGGGCACAACTATGGAGAGCTCGAGGTCATCATCTTCTCAAGAAAAAAAAATGAACGTAGATCGTGGATGGGATAGAAGCACATCATCTCGGGGCCTGTGTCGTCATAACAGCAACATAAAAGAAAGTGTTTTCTTCAAATTCAAATCAGCTCTATCTGTAGACTTCACCACCGCCCAAGGGTATTGAACCCACGACCTATGGCTAAGAAGTAAGTGTTCTAACCATTCAGCCAAGCTTGCTTGATGAATTTCATTCGCAGAGTCATAATATACCCAAAGTGTTTTGCGTGCAATGAACAAAAAAAGAGAGAGAAATAAAGAAAGAAAGAGACAAAGAATGAAAGAAGATAGAGAGATAAGAAGAGAATGAAGAGAGAGGAATAAAAAGGTAGAGAGAAAGAGAGGGAAAGAGAAGGAAAGAGAAAGAAAGAGAAAGAGAAGAAGGAGAAAGAAAGAAAGAGAAAGAAAAGAAGGAAAGAGAGAAAGAGAAAGAAAGAAAGAGAAGGAGAAAGAGAAAGAAAGAGAATGAGAAAGAGAAAGAAAGATAAAGAGAATAAGGAGAAAAGAAAGAGATAGAAATAGAGAAGCCAAGAGAGAGAAAAAAAAGAAAGAGATGGAGAGAGAGAGAAATAGAGAAAGAGATGAAAAAAAAAGAGGTGGAGAAAAAGGGATAGAACAAAAGAGGTAGAGAGAAAGAGATAAAAGAATATGAAGGAGTATGAAAATGGATGAACAAAGAGGAAGAGACAAGATGAAATAGAAGATTAGAGAGAGAAGTAAAAGAATAGAAAGAGAGAGAAGAGTAAAGAAAGAGAAAAAGAAAGATAGGAAATAGGAGAAAGAGCAACATTAGCATACATACCTTCACGAAAATGGCCATAACTCTCTCAAATGAAACCCAAATTGGATGATTCCACTTGGGATAGAAAGTAGACTTCAAGCGCTTCCAAATGAGTGGCTGGAACCTATCATTGGATAATTATAATCCACCTGCAAAGAGCATTTAATTCTCTGTATATCATTTCAAGGAGGTATGCTGCCCACTCACCTAGCTTCATTGTTTTGGCCATAACTTCCTCATAGAATATCCAAATCAAGTAATTCAACTTGGCATAGATTATACACTCTAAGAATTTCTTTTGACTGGTGATAATCCATATTTTAACCGTTGGAAGCCATCTCTGCACAAGCTTTTAGATGGCTGTTGGCTGGCGAGAACCTTTTTTTGAGTGAATTGAGTGTCCAATTATGATAATTAGGAGTTTCTAATAATATTTTGAGCCATTTTGGATAGGAAAGGATTGTTTTTCATACATCGACATCATATTTTTGCTTTATACTAAATTAGTTTGGATACCTCTCGCATCAAAGTTTATAATTTTGCATTATATTTTCTTCTAGTTTTATGAAATCAACATTGGAAGGTGCATGAAAGATAGTTTTTACATGAATTTATCTATGCACACCAAGTTACATTAACTTATGTTGATTCATAAAAGCATGCACAAATCTTGTTTGTGTGTTTTAGAATCTTTTGCAAGTATTGAAGGCAAAAAAAAGACATTGTAATGAGGGCGTGTAGTGCCCAAGAGCACATTTTGGCAAAGTTTCTTATTCGCAGGTTTCTGGAGTAAAGAGAGTGGTTTGCCAACCACTAGGCTGATGCCTATCATTGTGAAGATTATTATTTTTTTTTTTTCAGGCTTCATTTTCCTAGCGAAATGCTGTCGGAAATTTTGTAGCCACATGGCGTTATATGCCATGTGAGAACTAGAGTGATGTTGTGTTGTGTGAGAGAGGAAGTCTTCTGTCAGCATAGCTAAAAATATATAATTTTATTGAAGTAGAGAATAATATGCATGAATGAATGCATGCATACATAGACGATATGATTGCTAGAAAGTTGAAGTGCATGATGCATTTTCTGTTTATGGAAGCTGATCACTTTTATGTATCACCACGACGAGTTAGGGTGAGCATGAGGTATGTGATCGAGGTATCAAGCATAGGCTAATTATGCCTTTAGAAAGTAAAAGATAAGGTATTTACATCAAGAGCAACTAAGATGTGTTTTTGACTAGTAACGCATGAGCACATAAACTGCTTTTCATGCGAGTATATGTACTTGATATAGACGCTTATCTCGAGTCCGCACAAGAGTGCTATGGATATGATCATCAATACAAGTATTAAGTGCTTGTATATGCTTAGTTCTAATGAGATTAATGAATGTGCAAGAAGCACAATAATTAGAATGATATCCATACATGTTCACTTTCACTAAAAGGTGGATACTATGTAAAGAGTTGATTTTTTTTTCAACGAGATGATTTGTGATGGTTAATTGATTTGCATTGATCAAGAAGATCATTATATGCATGGATATATATCCATGACATAATCCATACAAGATAATGAATACGTTTTTTTAATCATAAGGATTAACATGTTTTGTCATTTTTAAGTTTGAAAAAAATGATCAAGCAAATAGTTAGTGAGGTAGTAGCCTCATAGAGATTTGGATGCTATCCTTTGTGGGAATGCCCAAATTTATTGAAATTTTGATAGAAAATAGCTCTTTAGACTTTATTTAAGCTGACCAAGTTTCATGTAATTTGGAGACTTTTAGATAGGTCAAGTGACCTCTGCACTAAAAGTGCTGCTACTAGAGGTAGAGGCCTGAAACAAGTGACATAGGCCTGTTGCAAATACCATTTCTCTTACTTGATAGATTCAAATGGAATAAATTTTGTTGGAAATGAAATATTAATAGATGCACTTTGTGCATACCAAGTTTCATAATTTTTGAAGATCATTTGATAAGTCAAAAGATCTCTGCACATCAAAGTTTAGCCTCTGGAATTTATGAAATGATCAGAGACCATGTCACCTAGAGGTGATTGTTTCTCTTAGCTCATTTACTCAAATTGAATGACTTTTGTTTCTAACATTAGCTACATAGCTCCATATGGTGTGTATAAAATTTCAAGATGAAATGTTTCTCTAGTTAGGAGATATAAAGAAAAGCGTAAACGTTAGCCTCTGCAAATGTTTAAACTTTTGCAGGTATAGAGGCTTAGTATTTTGGTCATTGTGAAAGATCCAAATGTCCAAATACTATGAAACTTATATCACTAAAATTAGATAGATGTAGCTATATGTTATTAAAATGTGGAACAACTTGGACATCATGTGATAGGTCAAATGATCTATTCTTCTCAGACCAATCTCGGGCGAGGATTTTCCAAAGAGTGGTACATGTGTCTAATGCGCATATGATATTTTCATATTGGAAACTCCAATTTCAAAAATTCGTCTTGGAAAAGCTACTCCAGTATAGACCCTATGACATACCCAAAATTCAAAGATTTTGGAATTTAGCTTCATAGTTAGAACATATTATAAAAGTGGAGCAGCATTATTTCTAGGCTCACCTAAGTGTAGGTGTAGCAGAGATAGAATTATACTTTTGAATAAGTATTTGATTTCATTTTGACTTGAAATTTTGTGAGACCAATCTAGATAAGGGATCTAGATTTGGGCACAAAGAAAATGAAATTTTGAATTTGTTTGAGTAGTCTAAGGGCTTCACGAAGATGACCCTGTACATTTTCAGAGTTGGTCGTCAAGTGTTCGACCCTTCTAGTAAAATGGTTATACAACTCTGAGAAAATATCCAAATCAAGTGAATTTTGTGCCTAATGAAAGCCTAAAATCTACATAAGGTTGGAAAATTTCATATATTTTTCATGATCAAAAGTTAGTAAAAAGTAAGATTTAATGTGCTGCTGTTCAAAATTATTTATGCAGGAGACATTGTTGAAAGGAAAAGACTTTTCACATGTCTTTTATGATATTTTTTGAGATGGTGTGATCACCATGGGCTAGATATGCCCTAGATATGTGTTTATTGAGCATTGGTTTTTGGTGACCATTCTCAGTAGGATAGAGGAGACTCTGTCGAAATTTTCATGATTTCATTACATTATTTATGGTTGTGAGTACTCACGAAGTTATTCTTATCATTTTTTGAGAGAAGTGTTCGACTTTAATCTCACACACGCATCTATGTGGAGTATAAAGTTGGTGGTATGGGACATCGAACTTTGTATTCTACCTAGGTGTAGGACAGATGGTATGGGAGAGAAGTATTTGAGATTGTTTTTTTTTATATATGATTTGGAGTTCATTTATATGATCTTCTGGTATCATCTTATTAGTAGACAACAGAGGGGCAGTTGAGACAGTCACTCTGTATGTGATTGCAAATAAGGCAAGTCCGCAGGCAAGTGGCCTAGAAGCAGAAAGGCAAGGTTTGCACATAAGAACTATGAATAGGCAATTGCATTAAGAAGAAATTCAAAGAGTACGTACTAGTTTATTTGATATGCTTGAGAATAGGCCATGGTTCATAGATAGTGTGTATGAGGTGAGCTAGATGCTTAGCCTAGTGGGCTATGAGTGTGCACATATCTACTTACCATTTTTCAGAGTATTTAGTGGACTTACATTTTGGTTCTCATCATATTTGGGAGTGCCAGATTATTACAGTAGTTTACTTGAGACACCTCACTCCTAGTTAGGAATGATTTGATCATAGTGATGATCAGATGGTGGTCAGAGATAAAGCAAGTTTCATCCACTTGGAACATCTTACATGTTATTATTGAGAAGACAGTGGTAGTTCCACTAGTTGCTATACTTTCTTAGCACATCTTCACTTGGCATGATGGACTTAGTTCCACAGAGTGGATTGGGATTCAATTTGTATGGGAGAGATTTCGATCCATAGTTTGGATTATCATATATGATAGATTTTGATCCATAGTTTGGATTTCTATATCATTGAGGAAAATGATCTTTAGAAGGGGGAGAGAGTGTTATATTCCAAAGATGTACATGCTTGGAGGAACGAGAAGTTCCTTGCTCCGTGGATAGCCAAGGCCAAAAGCTAGAGAGTTCATACGAGGTGCCTACTCATGATGGCCAGATGAGTAGAGGGGCTTTAGAGAGAACTCTAGATGGTGACTAGGAAAGGGCTATAAATAGGCTGGGAGGTGAGTTCCAGGCATGTCATTCTCCACTTCTCACAAAGCATCATCGTTCAAACAGCTGTAAAACCTTTGCATCTTTGACTGCAATGTACCCATCTTCTTGCATCTTTCAATAGAAGCTTATGTAGCTACAACCCATGCCACTTGGTACATAGCTAGATTTTTTGATGCTTGAGCAGTGGTACAGTTTTCAAATGCAAAGGCTCTAGTGAATTGTATAGACAATTCGTAGTTTGTTGGTACCTCCAGGTAGACTTTCTGATGTAACACCATCAGTGCGTCATAAAACTCTTGCCTGACATATTTAACTTTCATCTTCCCCTTGAAGACAGACAACCAATCTGCCTCACTAACCGATTTTTCTGATATAGTACCTGGATCTATACTAGCGATAGACAGGCCGTAAACGGTGTGGAGATCCTCCTTCTTCAGGCAGAATACACTGAGGTCTAACACTTTTGGATATGCTGGATATATCCACCTGCATCAACAAGGCTGTAGTACCCCTTCTCTTTTCCCTTTCTCCCTTTGTGGCATGTGAGCAGTGAGCAGAACCCACTAGCACTCAGAGCATGAAGTCCGAAGAAGATAGAAGAGAAAGAGATTACAAGGAGAGCTCTCAGATGCCCTGGGCTGCATTGGGCTGCAGCTTCAAGGAATGATCCATCCCATTTCATGGACATAATGGTGTTCCGGGCAGTTGATGCTTTCACTTGTTGATTTCACTCTCATTGCCACCTTGGTTGATTTGTTTATCTCTCTCTTTTTCTCTCTCTTCCTATCTCTCTTCCCCCATCTTTTCTCTCAGCTCCCCTCGGCCCCGCAAAACCCCCTCAGCCTTCCCCGCAAAGCCCCCTCTGACCCCCTTCAGCCCGCAAGCCCCCTCTCGTACCCTCTCTCTCTCCCCCTCTTTCTCTCTCTCTCTCTCTCTCTCTCTCTCTCTCTCTCTCTCTCTCTCTCTCTCTCTCTCTCTCTCTCTCTCTCTCTCTCTCTCTCTCTCTCTCTCTCTCTCTCTCTCTCTCTCTCTCTCCCCCCTTCTTCTCTCTCCTCCTCGCCCCCCGCTACCATCCTCCCCCGCCCCCCGCCTAGCCTCCTCCTCCCCCGCCATCCCGCATCCCGCAGCCCCGCAGCCCGCCTCCCTCCGCCCCGCTCTCCTCCCCCCGCCTCGCGGCCCTCCTCCCCCGCCCCCCACTGCCATCCTCCCCCGCCCCCCGCCTAGCCCCCTCCTCCCCCGCCATCTCACACCTCCGCCCTCCGCCCCCGCCCCTCACACACCCGCCCTCCGCCCCCCGCCCCTCACACACCCGCCCTCCGCCACCCGCCCCTCACACCTCTGCCCCCCGCCCCTCACACACCCGCCCTCCGCCCCCCGCCCCTCACACCTCCGCCCCCCGCCCCTCACACACCCGCCCTCCGCCCCCCGCCCCTCACACCTCCGCCCCCCGCCCCTCACACCTCCGCCCTCCGCCCCCGCCCCTCACACACCCGCCCTCCGCCCCCCGCCCCTCACACACCCGCCCTCCGCCCCCCGCCCCTCACACCTCCGCCCCCCGCCCCTCACACCTCCGCCCTCCGCCCCCCGCCCTCACACCTCTGCCCCCCCTCGCGCACACACTCCACCCCCTCACTCTCTATCTCTCTCACATACCCGCACATACACACGCACAATAACACACATACGCACATACATACACAAACACACACATGCACTCACACACACACACTTCCACACACACCCTCAAGCACACTTCCACACACATCGGCTTACACACACACCCACATACACTCCCACACATACACAAACACATACATGCACACCCACACACACACACACACCCACACACACATATGCCACACACACCCGCACCATTACACACTCACACCCCCATACAATCACACACAAATCACACACACCCACACTTACACACATGCACCCCTATGCGTACAAACACACACACACACCCATACATATGCACACTCCCCCCACTCATACACACACTCACACACATACTATCACACATTCTCACTGGCACACACACATGCAACACACACACTCACCCACATACACACATACACCCACACACACATTTTTGCATATACACACCCACGATTACATTGGGACCTCTTCCTTCAGCAAGGTTATCAAGATGGACTCAGAAGTATATCATAATCTAAAGAGCAATTATGGGCAAGACTTTTATCAAGAAGAACCCAATCGTTCAAGCAAAGACCCCTTTGACCAGGATGACTAAAGAATGCAGGAAAAAAGTGAAAGTGGAATCGCCAGCAACCATTCACGGCGACTACCTATTTTGTGGATCTAATTCAAATCAAGGGGAATAATTGACCTACCCCTCCAATCTTGGGTAATCAACCGGCGCGTGATCAGTGGACGTGAAGATTCGGCAAGGCCCTCTTGGCCTATTGGGGCCTATAAAATCAAAGGATTTGTGCTCATTTGGTGTTACATGTACACGGTACACACTTTTTGGTACATATTTGGAGTTACTTTGACGCGTGTATACGTGCAGAAGTTCTCTCTTGCACTTGGTGGTTTCAAGCCTATTGTAGGAGCTACTCTGTAGTGTGGATACAGAGGGTAGGCTTCTCAGTGGAGGGCTATGAGCACTATAGTGTAAGAGAGTGTCTTGGAGTTTCTTTCTTTTCTGTGAGACCTATTGGTGTTAAGCTCTATTCTCTTGAGCAATTCCTTCATCGTTTGTATTGATCTGTATTTATCTGCATAGAGTACCGCGAAGCTCTGAGCATTAGTTTTTGAGCATTTCCTTGACAAACCTTGTAATCACCTGATTTGAATCAAGAAGTGTACGGTCTTCTTTGGTCATTTGTTGTCCATATTTTCCGAAGTATTTACCACTCTGTGCAATCCGTGTTATCTACCTGCTCACAGAAATGTTAAAGGGTATACTTCCCTAAAGAGAACCCCCCTTGAGTAGGCGACGTACTGGAAGTGTTAATCTTTAATCTTTACTCTTGTTAAAAGCGGATACCCCAGTACCTCCTCTACAGTTTAGCACGCACGGTGGGACCTTTGCATTTCTGTGAGAGGTATTTTTGCCCTATTACATTTGCAAGTAGGTACATGACCCATACACGGGCAGATAAGGAGTCTCTTCGTGTTCGGAGGAGCCTTAACACCATAACCACGACTAGTGAGTCTACCTCCCCTCTGCCCTCCCTAAATTTATCAATTGATTTGGGTGTGACACCTTTGTCAAAAGAGGGGTATAAGAGAACTCTAGACTTCTCCTCATATACGTCCGAAGAAACACCAGTACAAATGGAGGATCTCTCTCATTTACTCTCCAGATTAAATATCAAATTCCCTACCTTCAAGGGACAAGCCTTTGAGGATGCTGATGATCATGTGAGAAGATTCATCTCTTTATGCCGTGGACGAGGTTTGCAAAATAGAGAGGATGCAATGCTGGCACTCTTTCCATCCACATTGGAGGGTCTTGCAGATAAATGGTATAGTCAATATGCAGATGGCCATTTCACTACATGGGAGGCTTTGAAGGCAGCGTTCTCACAGACATTCCGACCAAGTGATTCCTCGGAAAGAGCTCTAGATCAGCTAGAGAATTTGAAGCTAAGATCAGGTGAATCCTTTCATGAACTTCACACTAGAACAAAAGCACTTGTTGCACGTCTGCCACATGCTCCACGTGACTTTTTGGTTAAAAAGTGGATCGAAAAGGCTCTGCCTAGGTCATCTCAGCAGAAGCTTCGTGAATCTCTTAGATTGGATGCGACCCTCAATGATTTTGTTGCAAGGGCATCACGCATTGAAGAAGCAAGGCAACATTTTGCAGGGGATACACAACAAAAGTATGCTGCAGATCTGGATCCTATTGAGCAACTAAGGAGGGAACTGGAAGCATTGAAGATGCAACAAAATCAACAAGAAGAGAAGGTCTTGCCACCACTGCGTCGCACTGATGATGAAGTAGCTCAACTTCGCCGAGAGTTAGAAGATTTGAAGACCACTCAGGATATAAGGAGACAAATTTGGTGTACAATCTGTAACAACAATGGACATTCCAATGCTAATTGCCCTATTAAGGTAAGCTGTCAATTTTGTGGAAAAGATGGTCATGAAGCCAGAGATTGTTATTACCTCAAGGGTACACAGCAAAGAGGTAACCCTCAAACTTTGGATTCATACTATGCTAGTACTTCAAATACATCTAATAGAGAGGAGAATAGGCCTGCAAAGCCTAGATATAATAGACCCTTGATGTGCTATCGTTGTGGTGAATATGGCCACATGCAAAATAGGTGTTCCCTCCCAGAAGATGCACCTCCTTGTCAACATTGTCCAGAGGCCAAGGATCATTATACCAAAGATTGCCCAAGAGGTTGTCCTGCTCCAATTCATATGATTGCAGTCTCTCCACATGAAGAAGGAAAAACCACTCAGACTTATGCTGTTTCATCCTCTGCAATGCCCATGATGACTAGAGCTAGGCAAGCAGCTGCAACCCAGAGAGATGAACAACAAGGGTTTCAGGATAAAGAGGAAGAAAAGGAGTCTGGATGGAAGGACCAAGCACAAATTGAAGGAGCTTATAATAAGATGACTACTTCTCTAAAGGGCCAACCAACAAGTCTGCAAGAAAACACTCAGGAGGTAAACATTGAACAGATCTTGAAAGGTATTCATCACAAGGTTAGTCTATATGAACTTATAAGGATGGATTCAAAAATAAGAAGTGACTTACTGAAGATTATACACTCTGCTCACTTGGTCCAATCACCTAGTATAGATGGTTTCATGGTTGATTTTCCCCCTGCACCCTTAGCAGACTACCAAAGCTCAAGATTATTTGTTTGTATAAAGGATGAAACTCTCACAGGTGTGATCATAGATGGAGGCTCTGGTATAAATTTAATGCCAGATTTTACAATGAAGAAGCTGAAATTGAACCCCACCAAGTTGGCACCATTCACGGTTACATTGGAAGATCAACATCGGGTTGCGCCACTGGGCATTATTGAGAAGGTACTGATGGTAGTACAGGGCTGTCATTTTGTTCTAGATTTTGTTGTTATTGCACTTCCACAGGAGACTTCTTACCCTCTACTCCTGGGGAGACCTTGGCTGAGACAAGCAAAAGCTTTGCAAGATTGGGGAAAAAATAAACTATGGATTTCAACAAATACCAATAGCCAACTGCAACTACATTTGGAAGAAGGATTCGACTCAGGAAAAACTACTGGATATAGTGTGGATACTCAGGTAATGCCCTCTCTACCCCAAGAAGATGATGCATTGTTAAATTGGATGATGGGAAGTGCAGAGTGTTGCACAGTGGAGATCAATGAAATTGAGGAAGAAGTTGCAGATAAGGAAATTACAGAAAAGGGCAATGAAGACCACAAGGTGTTGGAGAATGAGCAACTGAAGGAAAATACAATCTTTGAAGAGGCTACCAATATAAAAGTATCAGAGAGGGAAAATTATGAACCTAAGAGTAGAGAAGATCTCCCTTTTGCATATATACCTCAAGGTTGGATGAAAGAACATGTTGCAGAATATAAATTAAAATCCACTCCTACATATAGTGGAGATGATTTCTCAAGCAAGACCAATTCTGAAACATTGGTTCAAGAAGTAAATTTAGGGGATGAAGAGAACCCACAAATAGTTCACTTGGCATCCTGGTTGTGGCATTATCCTCCTTTGCTACAAAAGGTAACTTCTTTGCTTTTTACTTACAAAAGTGTCTTCGCATGGTCCTACAAAGATTTAACAGGAATACCAGAAGAGCTTGGGTTACATCAGATACCCTTAGTTGAGAGAGCCGCGCCAGTAAGAAGTAGGCCATATCGACTCAATCCGAAGTATGCAGAGGCGGTAAAGGTAGAGATTACAAAACTAGAGGAAGCAGGTATAATTGTGCCAGTAGAACATTCCAGGTGGCTCTCCTCTATGGTTATTGTGCCCAAGAAAAATAGCGGAAAAATAAGAGTATGTGTTGATTTCCGTGCTTTGAATAAAGTGACTATTCAAGATGGATTTCCTCAGCCCTTCATAGAGCAAGTACTTGAAGAAGTAGCTAGTCACACTTTGTATAGTTTCTTGGATGGTTTTAGTGGCTACAATCAGATAGTGATCCATCCTGATGATAGGGACAAAACAGCCTTTGTCACTCCCTGGGGCACCTATGTCTATAATCGAATGGCTTTTGGTTTGAAGAATGCACCGGCTTCATTTAATAGAACGATGTATCTGATATTGGGCAAATGGTTAACAACCTTTCTACGCATTTTCATGGATGACTTTTCAGTATTTTCAGGTACAGATAGAAGAGCAGCAGTTCAAGATTTCCATGATCATTTGGAAAATCTAGAAGAAATTTTTGGGCAATGTCTCAAAACGGGGTTGAAATTGAATCCTGATAAATGTCACTTTTTGGTCACTAAGGGTACTCTTCTTGGTCACATAGTATCTGCTGAAGGAATAACTGTTGACCCTGCAAAGGTTACAGCTATTCTTTCCATGCCAATTCCACAAAGCCCAAAGGAAGTGCAAAGTTTCTTGGGTCATGCAGGGTATCACAGAAGATTCATTAGGATGTATTCAGAAATTGCTAAGCCCTTGTCAAGGCTTACCAGCAAAAAGATCCCTTTCTCATGGAGTGCTAAAGTTGACAAAGCATTTGGTGAACTAAAGTTGAGGCTATGTACTGCTCCACTTTTAAGTGTTCCTAATTGGTCATTGGAATTTCATGTGCATACAGATGCTAGTCTTCATGCTGTTGGTGCAGTTCTAGCTCAACCATCATCTCACAAAGTGGATAGACCTATCTCTTATGCAAGCAGACTACTCAACCAAGCTGAAAGAAATTACAGTACAACGGAAAGAGAAGGTTTGGCTATCGTATTTGCTCTTCAGAAGTTCCGACATTATCTCCTTGGTGTACATTTCATTGTTATTTCCGATCATCAGCCCTTGAAGTATTTGATAAACAAGCCTAGAGTAGCTGGAAGGATTTGGAGATGGTTACTCCTATTTCAAGAATTTAATTTTGATATTCATATTAAGCCAGGAAAAGAGCACTACATGGCAGATCAAGTGTCTAGGACGGCAATGAGCGAAAAGGCAACAGGAATTGATGATGAGTTGGTGGATAGCAATCTTTTTCTAGTAGCAATCCGGACTGGTTGGTATGATGAAATTCTTCATGTTCTCACTACTGGAAAGATCCCAGAACACTTGACACCTGTAGAAAAGAGAAGATTGCTCCTGAAAACCAAAGCATATTCTCTTATAAATGGAAATTTATATAAATACTGTCAAGATGATATATTGAGAAGGTGTGTCTATCCAGAGGAGGTAAATCTTCTGCTGGAGGCTGCACACAGTGAAGGACATCTAAGGGGGGAAGAATTGGCTCATAGAATCATCCACAAAGGTTTATGGTGGCCTCGTATTTTCAAGGATGCCATCAAGTTTGCAAAAGAATGCCACATCTGCTAGAGGTGTGCTCCCGCGCCAACCAGATTAAATTACCAACCATTAGTCATATCTACCGGATGGCTTCCATTTGAACGATGGGGTCTTGATTTCATAGGACCAATTAGTCCAACTGGTCAACCTGGAGGAAAAAAATATATTTTGATGGCCACATGTTATGCCACTAAATGGATAGAGGCTAAAGCTACTGTGGACTGCACGGCTTTAACAATAGCTAAATTTATGTATAAACGTATTTTCTCAAGATTTGGTTGCCCATTGGAAATTACTAGTGACAGGGGCACACATTTTGTAAATCAATTGCTCCAGTTTATATTTGACAGAACCACGAAGAGGGGAACCACAGGCGAGACTCCATTTCGGTTGGTATATGGGAAAGAGGCATTGGCACCGTTTGAGTTCATTATCAGAAAGGAAATAGGAATCAAAGCCATTGGGATTGAACCCCCCATTCAGAGATTGGTGGCATTAGAAGAATACAGAGAAGGAGCAATGCAAAAACTTCAAGTAACACAAGAAGAGCGCAAGAGATTGCATGACAGGTATCTGAGATCCAATGAAGTTCAGGAAGGGTCTATGGTCTTAGTGCATCAAGTCCCGGCAATTACAACAAAATTGGCACCTAAATGGATAGGACCTTATAAGGTACTCAAGGTATTGCCACATGGCGCAGTGCATCTGGAAGATTTGCTGGGTAAAAGGATTCCCCTAGTCAATATTTCCAGGGTGAAGAGTTATTTGAATTAATGCAAGCAGATGAAATTCACTCCCTGTACATACCATAGTTCTTTCATTTTCTGCAGTTCATTTTGAAGGAATAAGCAAATAAAGATATTGCACCGAGACGGTGCAAAAGCTTGATGTGGGGGTCTGTAGTACCCCTTCTCTTTTCCCTTTCTCCCTTTGTGGCATGTGAGCAGTGAGCAGAACCCACTGGCACTCTGAGCATGAAGTCCGAAGAAGATAGAAGAGAAAGAGATTACAAGGAGAGCTCTCAGATGCCCTGGGCTGCATTGGGCTGCAGCTTCAAGGAATGATCCATCCCATTTCATGGACATAATGGTGTTCCGGGCAGTTGATGCTTTCACTTGTTGATTTCACTCTCATTGCCACCTTGGTTGATTTGTTTATCTCTCTCTTTTTCTCTCTCTTCCTATCTCTCTTCCCCCATCTTTTCTCTCAGCTCCCCTCGGCCCCGCAAAACCCCCTCAGCCTTCCCCGCAAAGCCCCCTCTGACCCCCTTCAGCCCGCAAGCCCCCTCTCGTACCCTCTCTCTCTCCCCCTCTTTCTCTCTCTCTCTCTCTCTCTCTCTCTCTCTCTCTCTCTCTCTCTCTCTCTCTCTCTCTCTCTCTCTCTCTCTCTCTCTCTCTCTCTCTCTCTCTCTCTCTCTCTCTCTCTCTCTCTCTCTCTCTCCCCCTTCTTCTCTCTCCTCCTCGCCCCCCGCTGCCATCCTCCCCCGCCCCCCGCCTAGCCTCCTCCTCCCCCACCATCCCGCATCCCGCAGCCCCGCAGCCCGCCTCCCTCCGCCCCGCTCTCCTCCCCCCGCCCCCGTGGCCCTCCTCCCCCGCCCCCCGCTGCCATCCTCCCCCGCCCCCCGCCTAGCCCCCTCCTCCCCCGCCACACCTCCGCCCTCCGCCCCCGCCCCTCACACACCCGCCCTCCGCCCCCCGCCCCTCACACACCCGCCGTCCGCCCCCCGCCCCTCACACCTCCGCCCTCCGCCCCCCGCCCCTCACACACCCGCCCTCGGCCCCCCGCCCCTCACACCTCCGCCCTCCGCCCCCCGCCCCTCACACACCCGCCCTCGGCCCCCCGCCCCTCACACACCCGCCCTCCGCCCCCCGCCCCTCACACCTCCGCCCTCCGCCCCCCGCCCCTCACACCTCCGCCCTCCGCCCCCGCCCCTCACACACCCGCCCTCCGCCCCCCACCCCTCACACACCCGCCCTCCGCCCCCCGCCCCTCACACCTCCGCCCTCCGCCCCCCGCCGCTCACACCTCCGCCCCCCGCCCTCACACCTCCGCCCCCCCTCGCGCACACACTCCACCCCCTCACTCTCTATCTCTCTCACATACCCGCACATACACACGCACAATAACACACATACGCACATACATACACAAACACACACATGCACTCACACACACACACTTCCACACACACCCTCAAGCACACTTCCACACACACCGGCTTACACACACACCCACATACACTCCCACACATACACAAACACATACATGCACACCCACACACACACACACCCACACACACATATGCCACACACACCCGCACCATTACACACTCACACCCCCATACAATCACACACAAATCACACACACCCACACTTACACACATGCACCCCTATGCGTACAAACACACACACACACCCATACATATGCACACTCCCCCCACTCATACACACACTCACACACATACTATCACACATTCTCACTCGCACACACACATGCAACACACACACTCACCCACACACACACATACACCCACACACACATTTTTGCATATACACACCCACGATTACATTGGGACCTCTTCCTTCAGCAAGGTTATGAAGATGGACTCAGAAGTATACCATAATCTAAAGAGCAATTATGGGCAAGACTTTTATCAAGAAGAACCCAATCGTTCAAGCAAAGACCCCTTTGACCAGGATGATTGAAGAATGCAGGAAAAAAGTGAAAGTGGAATCGCCAGCAACCATTCACGGCGACTACCTATTTTGTGGATCTAATTCAAATCAAGGGGAATAATTGACCTACCCCTCCAATCTTGGGTAATCAACCGGCGCGTGATCAGTGGACGTGAAGATTCGGCAAGGCCCTCTTGGCCTATTGGGGCCTATAAAATCAAAGGATTTGTGCTCATTTGGTGTTACATGTACACGGTACACACTTTTTGGTACATTTTTGGAGTTACTTTGACGCGTGTATACGTGCAGAAGTTCTCTCTTGCACTTGGTGGTTTCAAGCCTATTGTAGGAGCTACTCTGTAGTGTGGATACAGAGGGTAGGCTTCTCAGTGGAGGGCTATGAGCACTATAGTGTAAGAGAGTGTCTTGGAGTTTCTTTCTTTTCTGTGAGACCTATTGGTGTTAAGCTCTATTCTCTTGAGCAATTCCTTCATTATTTGTATTGATCTGTATTTATCTGCATAGAGTACCGCGAAGCTCTGAGCATTAGTTTTTGAGCATTTCCTTGACAAACCTTATAATCACCTGATTTGAATCAAGAAGTGTACGGTCTTCTTTGGTCATTTGTTGTCCATATTTTCCGAAGTATTTACCACTCTGTGCAATCCGTGTTATCTACCTGCTCACAGAAATGTTAAAGGGTATACTTCCCTAAAGAGAACCCCCCTTGAGTAGGCGACGTACTGGAAGTGTTAATCTTTAATCTTTACTCTTGTTAAAAGCGGATACCCCAGTACCTCCTCTACAAAGGCAAATTGTTTCATAAATGCATGCCCATTACTCTAGTCATAGCACCAAAGATTAAGAGTAGAGTCCCTATATCTTTGTGGTTCGTGGATGTAGAAAAGAAGGGTCCTACATAGGCCCACATATAACACAGAGATACACATAACAACTTCTATATGTATTAATGATTCAATATAGCAGTTACATACATGTGAGTCATTACATCATGCGACACATGAGTGAGCCGCGGTTGTTAAGCCATTATTTCTGCGACATGGTGTTTGGCCACATGGTTCATACATGGCACATCCACATAATCATAGCTAAGCCGCTTCAACACTCCCTTGTAACTAGAGTACTGGAATGTGACACATATGTTACTTGATTTCAACGATTCAAAGATGTTTCCTGTAGAAGATGAACTTATCTGCTCCCATAGGCTTTGTAAGCATATCAGCCCACATTAGATGAGTTGATACATATGAGAGATGAAGTTTTTCTGCTCAACAAGACCACGTATAAAATGAAACTTTAAATCAACATGTTTTGTTTTCTATGTCATCGGTAAGAGCTCTTGCATGACCGTTTGGATCCAGAGGCATTCTTTTGCCATGAGAGCTAAGGCCACAAATTCAGCTTCTACTGATGACAATGCAACTGTTGTCTGCTTCTTAGAGAACCAAGTGCTACTTGCCATTTAACTGGCTATAAAACTAGCCTATTAAATTACACAGCATTAGACACACCGATTGATATCAGATTTGGAGCTTACCTGGTCCATTGCTTCTGCTTCAATGATGGACTCTTAACGGACGATGCCTGTCCTCTACCAAAAAGTGTGGCTCTTACATTAGAACCATAGAAATTACTCCTAGCCATGTGTGCACCTAAATGTTGCATGCATGGATGCTAGACCCCATACCTACTCATACTCGTTCCCAAAGATTGCGTTTCACCTTCGTCGTCTGATGGAACACCTTCATTGATGGTAGTTTTCTCTCGCAACTGACAAAGTCGTGTGGACCTTCTATGCTCCACTGGCGCAGACTCCATAGACTCGCCAGCTTGTGGAGTACGTGAGAAATAATGACATTTACTATCGATGTTCTAGCCATGATACCCAGTGGGCCGCCACATGAGTAGTGATCATACATCTAGTAAATTGAAATTTTATGAATTTATTTTTTTGCTATTTAAAACGCTTTTGAAATAGCTAAAAAGTGACGGGCTTAAAAGCGATAAAAACTCCTAAAAAGTGTTCACATTAACATGCTTTTACCCTACAAAGGAGGAAAATCAACATTTGCAACAACAGAGTCGTGAGAATTTTGAATCTACATTGGACAATCTGGATACACCTCTTAGTCCGTCTCACTTTCAAGCTGTCCACCTCGAATTGATGCAGATCCTATTGGAAGACCATGCATGTGTGCTTGAGGACTATGAACATTTACAGGAAGAATGCCGAACCCTCCAGGACACCAATAAAAATTTGTTGCTTAAAGACTCTTTGGGACCCACTATTGTACAAGAAGTGGCACCACCGACTCTCTTGGAAGAATTGACCGCGCTACATATGAAAGTACAAGAGTTACAGACTCAAGTATCTAATATGATAGAACCCCCTTGACCAGAGTCACCACCTGATATATCAGAACCGGAGGAAACAATACCTATCCCTGTCGAGGAAACATTCGAAGAAGAATATGTACCCTTACATGTTGGCGGCCACTCATCCCCTGAAGGATAGGACACCTACAAATTACCTCCGCCAGCTTGGTTAAAGACCATCGAAGAATTGGGTAAGACACACTCTGCTCGCATAGATGCGCAACTCCACGCAATGACAAATCTCGAAGAAGTTATTTTGAAGTCACCCTATTTTGCTGCTATCGCCCCCTGTAGACATATAATGTCCAATGAATTATAGTATAAGCCATATTTCCTTTTGCTAGATGAATATAATTTTCAAGTTGAGCGAGAGACTCAGAAGCACCCCACGCATGCCAAACAATTGGAGCCCAAGGATGTTCCACCAAAAGCAGAGCGAGGCAACAGATATCAACCCACCTAGCATGTAGGTTTACTATGAAAGTACCCGGAAATGATGCATACATGGATGCGTGCACCAACACACTTGAAGTACAACCCATGTTATGGACCGATTGTGTGTAGACGTACTTGGACGACATTCACTATTAAGGTTCAAAATAATCATCAATGCAAGGATTGGCTCAATTATCCCTATCTCATGCCTCCCACGAATCATACTCTGAATGTCGGCTATATGAACGCCACCATTCCATTCACCTTTGGTTACCACGTCTACACCCGATGACTGATATTGCTTCTCAAATGACTGTAAAGATTTTTGATATTATGCAGATTGTATTCAAGACCTTCCATTGTGTTAAGAATCCCACTGTAAATACAACACGCTTTGAATATGGGAATTTGGACTTAGTGTACGACATGAGCACGACACCTGCTCTCAAGGTAGGCTATGCTTGGCACTGTAGATTGAAGTATATGCCCGCCTACTACAAGTAGATGTTTGAAGAAATGTTCACCACCGATTCTGGGAATATCACTCAGAAGTGTTTATCAGTCGTCCAATGCATTTGCTACACATGTTTGCTTGTGAATGAATCATGTATTTAGAACATTATATGTGCCCACCTCCTGATGAACCCCAGTCCATTAATTGGGAGAAACTTGAACGTGATCTTATCCGGGGACTTCGCATTATAGAACACACCTTAGCAACGGACTTGCTCACTAACTACATTACTCACGCTAAATCAGGTTCTATGAGGTGACAGAAACGAGGAGGAGGAAAGTGTTCAAGGCAAAGGTTCGAGTACTGGTTCTTGTCATAGAAGAAGAGGAGGCACTTAAAACTACTCAGAAGATTGCATCTTGGCAACAATGATTTTTATCACTAAAACAATGTAATATATGTACATACACCCAATTATCATGAATGCGACTCAATTTTGTGCAAGCCAAGGAGTCCTCAAGCTTGAGGATTCTAGAGAGAAAGCAGAAACCAATTTTTGTAATTTTTGGAAGCCGTTAGATAGTTCAAATTAGAGGTAGAACCTATTTTTTAACTATGCCGGTCACTAGATGTGAAACCGGTCAAACCTAAGCAAAAACTATAAATAGAGCTAGAGAGATCATTTTGAGGTTGTTGTTAGATTATGTTTGAGCCTATGCTAGAGCTAGAAGAGCTATTTTAACTAGATGATGATGAATATGATTATGAGTTCCATTCTTGCCTTCCATTGATCTCCATTGCGACTTTCCTAGTGTGTGTGTGTGTGTGTATGCATGTGTATGTATGCTCTTGCATTTCTCACCATCTTTTTCATGCACATCATTTGCTCTTGATCTTCATATCGGCCTAAACTCTCCGTGGATTGACAATTACGAGGTGAAGCTCCTCGCGTTGGTACTTTCCATTGTGCTAGATTGACATTTGTCTTCTTTCTTCTTCTCTCTTCGCTGCCTTACACATCCATAGTTGGGTGTCCTCATGCATCCAGGATTGGTCTTTGGATCTCGCACTATGGATTGATAGTTCATCCTCTTCTTTATGTATTGAGTTCCATTGTAGAGGTGGTACATCTTGATAAGCATATGTATGGAGGTTTATCCTTGTGGTTGTGCCCCTATGTTGTAGATATACTACATCCCTGCCCAGTCCTGCACTACCCTTAGTTGTCTCATAAAAGGTCTTCCCAAGATCATTTCATAGTTACTCGCTCTCTCAAATTGACAAATAGCTAACATGTGTTCGAAGTCTACTCCACATGTAGTAATTATAACATTCTCTAGCAACCCCAAAGGTTTTTTTATATGACCATCAGCTAATTGTAGTTTCATTCCTGTGCGTCGTAATGCTAATTTTCCCCACTTCTCCCATATTTCTTTTGTGGCTATTCTTATTCCAACTCCTCTGTCTAGGATTGCTTTTGTGGTGTAACCTCAGAAAGTAATGGGTAGACATGTGTTAGCTTCATCTCATTCACTAAAATCTCCTACTTTATCTATTGAGATTTGAATTGTATGTGTATCTTCGTTGGCCTCCTTGTTGCCTGCCTTTACTTCTTTTTGCCCGAGTTGCTTGGCCAATTTAGTCCATACTTGTGGTTTGATTTTCAATAATTCTTCCAAAGTTATAGAGCACTGCACTTTTGTCTCCTTCAACTTTCATGCTATATCTGATGTTTTGCTTGAGATTCCTTTTCTTTTTGTTCTTATTGTTGGGGCATGATAAAGTTCTGAATTCTTCGTACTCTCGAAATGTAGTTTGCTAGAGTGTCTATGCTTTTAATTCCTCCGAACATTCCTCACAATTTATTCCTTCATTCATAATTCCTCGGTCCTTATTTGCATCTAATTCTTCAAAAGGCAGATCAATGCCCTCACTTTTCCTCCATCTCTCTTCTTGGACTCTAGCCCATAGATCCTCATGCCAATTAGCTTCAACTTGAGGGATCACAGAACTTCTTTCATAGTTTCCAGTGGTTATGCTTTCTGCTCTCTCTATAATTCTGCTGTCTTCGGAAGGGTCATGTGCTCCTAAACCTTCTTGAAATTCTCTATCATGTATTCTTGTTTCGGGAAGGTTTTGGATAGGTTTCTCTAGTGTGTTTTGAGCAATTTCAATCAACCTTTTGCAGATTTCTAGCCTTTCGTTTTCCAAATCTCCTCTCAAATAACTTACTTCGTGTTGTTCCAAACTTGGTCCTGCTTTGATCCTGGATTGATATGCTTTTATCCACATGGATATATCTTCGGGTATTAGATCAGCTAAAACCGACCCAATTTGTTGTTTTCGTTGCTCTTTCTCTACTTTAATAGAATCCTTACTAGCTGTAGGATTCGTAGGTTGATTTGGCTCTTCTTTGCTCTTCTCTTCCTCCTTCTTTTGAGTCCACTTGTTTCTCAATTTCTCTCATCGAGCTTTCCATCTTTGAGTCCATTTTACCTTAGAATTTTCTTCAGATTCTTTCGAATATGGCTGGTGAAGAAATGAGTGAGATATGCTCTCCACAAGCTCACAGACTTTCAGACACTATGACAGAGAACTCAGAAATGAACAATGTGGATATATGTATTAATGAACACTTGTATACAATGCCATAGGCATAAATATCATTGCCTAATGGTGTAGATAGGTGTGGGCTAGAGTGTAGGCCTCACAGACACTCAAAAATGACAATGAGGAGCTCGAGATTAATGAGTCTTACCCGTGACTTTTTGATGATCACTTTTATAGTAGTTGAGTTCAAAGTTTGAATTTGAATTCAAAGTTTTGGCTCTCTATAATCATGCTCCTACATCCTAGGAAATATTCCATCAATCAAAGCTAACTTTTCACGAGTTCTTTTTGGTAGGTGTTTACAAAGATTCCAAGTCAAATGTGACTTTTATAAAAGGATAAAGTTGTAATTATTTCCTAGCATTGGTTCCTATGCTTCTCCATATGTGCATGGACTTCAAGCCAAATGTGTAGGCTTGTGAATTGCACCAATAGTTCTGCAGTATATGGCATTGGATGGTCATCATATTCATCTATAGCCGGCTCCCTTATCGATGAATGAACGATTGGGGGAGAAAGAGGGTGTACCTCAGTCTCATCAGTAGCCATCTTGGATGGTTGTGTTGGAGCAAGTCTATGACAAGCCTAGGTATTGGCTTGAGTCCCACAAAGTCATAGAAGATGATCTATCTTTTTGAGAGTGATCCTCCAAGGTACATAGGGTGTCTAATACAAGCATTGGCAAGCTAAAAGAGCCAACCATATACTCCTGGAGTTCATTTGGCTGGTGTAGATCAAGGATTTTGCAACACCTCTTCATCTTCAAGCACATACCTATCCATCTCTTCACAGTGGTATCAGAGCAAGGTTGGACAACATGGCAGATGGATTTCCTTCATCAAATGACAAATTGGACAGAGGTAACTACTCAGCTTGGACAGAGGTAACTAAGAATGGAAGCTTATCTCCAAGGTAGAAGTTTATATGGTTATGTGGCTGGAGATGAAGTTATGCCAAGTTTCAGGAACAAAAGTCAACCAACACAAGAAGAGCAAGAAAGATTGAGCACATGGTGCTCCAAGGATGCACTTGCAAGGTCTTATCTCCTCAACTCTATCTCAGATTTTTTGTTGCCTCACATTAGAAGTTGTAAGACATCTCAGGAAGTGTGGGATGCACTTGAAGCTTTCTTCTCTTCAAGTACTAAAGCTAGGAAGCATCAACTATGGCTGGATTTCACAAATCTCAAGAAGGCTCCCAAACAAAATGTGAATGATTTTGTCACAAAGCTCAAGGACATAGCAGATCAGTTGGGAAGCATTGGAGAGGTAATAGATGAAGAGAAAATTGTAAGGCAGGTCATCAATGGCTTGAAGCTAGATGACAAGTGGGAAGCATTCACCACAACTATGGATTTGTACATGGACATGCATGTACTTGATTTCAATACACTCATTGGACAACTACTTACTCAAGAGGCAAAGCTTATAAAAAATGCAGAAATCTCTAAAGGTAATCAATCTTCAGCTTTATACACTGATAAAAGCAAGTCCAAAGATAACAAAGGAAAGGCAAAGAAAGTGGATAATGAAGCAGGTACATATCAAGCTAACTATGCAGGTAGAGGAAGACATGGCAGAGGTAGAGCAAGAGGAGGTAGACAAGGCAGGGGGAGATCCCAAGACTCCAACTCATGTTCTATTTGTGGATTAACTAATCATACAACTGAAAATTGCTTCAGGAATTCTAGGAATCAAAGAGGCAGAGGATACAATAGAGGAAGTTATGGCTACTCAAGAGGAAGGTTCAACAATTATCATGGCAACTACAACAACTAGAATCATTCAAACTATGAAGGGGGCTACAAAGGAAGGAGAGACTTCAATAATTACACAGAAGACTCAAACAAAGAGGATTCATTATTGATCATGAACATGGCTATGCCACAAGGTAAATCTGATGAGCATGTTTTCTACATAGATTCAGGTTGTTCAAATCACGTGGCAGGAAATGTGGCACTCCTATCAGATTTAGAAGATCCAAGGAATAAGCATGAGGTACAAACAAGAGATGACACAAAACATCATGTGGAGAAAATAGGCAATGTCAAAGAACCTAATGGAAACATCAACCTACTCAGTAAGGTACTCTATGTCCCTACCATTACAGAGAATTTGATAAGTGTTGGGTAGATAGTAGAGAAAGGGTTGCAAGTCAGGTTCGCAAAAGCAGGAGCATTTGTTGAAGATCCAGGTCAAGGATTCAGAAGAATTGCAAAAGGTGAAAAGACAGGTAGATTATTCACATTTGAATTACAAGACACTAGAAACATTGCTCTCTTTAATTATGGTAGTCAGACACTCACAGAATTGGAAGTATGGCACAAAAGGTTAGCACATATTGGTGAAAGGTCATTAAAGCAAATTTGCAGGGACCAAAGTGTACTTGGACTTCCTAACTTGTCAAAACAACATATGATTTATAAGTGTAGTGCATGTCGATTTGGAAAGTCTCACAGGTTACCATTCATGAAGAAAGGTTATATACATGGAGATCTCTTAGAGTTGGTTCATACAAATGTACGGGGACCTAGCAACGAAGCTTCAATATCTGGATCAAGGTATTATGTCTCTATTGATGATTGCAACAGATGGACTATCCTATTCTTTATGAAACACAAAGATGAAGTTTTTTCATGTTTCAAAAGATATTTGGCTCTTGTGGAGAATCAAACAGGTAAATATCTAAAAAGGCTAAGGTCAGATGGAGGAGGAGAATACTTCTCCCATGAGTTTGATTCTTTTCTTCAAGAAAGAGGAATCAAAAGAGAGGTAACTACAAGGTACACTCCTGAGCAAAATGGAGTGGCAAAAAGGAGGAATAGGATAATTGTTGAAGCTGCAAGGTCCATGTTAAATGAAAAGCATTTGCCTAATTATCTATGGGATGAGGCTGTATCTACAACCACTTACTTGATTAACAGGTTGCCTTCAAAATCCCTTGATGGGATGACTCCATATGAGGCTTGGAATGGAAGAAGACCAAGCTTAGATCATCGTAAATTTTTGGATGTATTGCTTTTGCTCATGTTCCTTCATAGGTTAGAGGCAAGATGGATCTAAAGGCAGAAAGGTGTGTATTTATTGGATATGACAACAATCAAAAGGGCTACAGGTTATACAACCCTACCAACAAAGGATTCTTCGTAAGCAGAGATGTAGTTTTTTATGAGAACAATTTAGGGTATGAAGATTCATGCAGGAAGGTGAATTTACTATGTGATCTTGAAGAAGATTTTCCAAAGCTTGGTAGAGAACAACCAAAGATTGAAGAACAAAACACCTCAGAGGATGATGAAGAATCTCAAATGGAAAAGATCAAAGCATGGAAGTCTAAAGGTAAAGCAAAATTGCAAGAACTTGGACATGAGGCAGAACCATCACATCATGGCCTAAGAACAGGACATAAACCAAGAGGAGCCATCATCATTTCAAGAGGCCAAAGCAAAATCAAAATGGAAGCATGCAATGAAGGAAGAGATTGAAGCACTTGAGGAAAACAACACTTGGGATTTGGTGCCCAAGACTTCATCCATGAAGGTAATAGGCTCAAGATGGGTCTATAAACTCAAGAAGAATTCTGATGGCTCCATTAACAGGTATAAGGCAAGGCTTGTAGCAAAAGGCTTTGCACAAACTCAGGGAATTGATTATGAGGAGACCTTCTCTCCTGTGGCAAAGATGCCTACTATTAGGGTTTTTCTTAGTATTGCCTCTTCCAAGAATTGGAAGATACTTCAACATGATGTAAAGAATGCATTCTTGAACGGTTGGATAACAGAAGAGGTATGTATGGCACAACCACCTGGTTTTGAAAATCAAGTTTATCCTGATTATGTGTGTAAACTTAACAAAGCATTGTATGGTCTCAAGCAAGCCCCAAGAGCTTGGAATTTTAGACTTGTTTCATTCTTGCAGGACAAAGGCTTTCAACCAAGCAAGACAGATCCTTCACTCTTTATTAAAAAGAGTAATTTTGAGATCATCTACCTATGTGTATATGTAGATGATATTATATTGACAGGAAATGATGCAGATGGTATGAAGAAGATCAAAGATCAGATGAGAGAAGAGTTCAAGATAAGTGATTTGGGTTCACTTACCTACTTCCTAGGTTTGGAAGTTGTCTACAAAGATCATGGTTTGTTTCTCACTCAAAGAAAGTACATTAAGGACATGTTGGCAAAATTCAAGATGCAAGATTGTAAGATTGCAGGTACTCCAATGGAGGTCAATCACAAATTGAGCTCACATGAAGGTGAACTCATAGAGGACATCACATCATATCAAAGTCTAGTGGGTAGTCTCAACTATGCCATATTGACAAGAGTAGATATATGTTACAGTGTGAGTGTGCTAAGTCAATTTATGCACACACCAAGGAAACCACACATGGATGCAGCCAAAAGGATTCTCAAGTATCTCAAAGGAACCATAAATGAAGGACTTTATTATCCTTATGTATCTGATTTAGGTTTGAAGCTATTTTCTGATGCAGATTGGGCTGGCTCCAAAGAAGATAGAAGGAGCACTTCAGGTTATCTTACCTTTGCAGGTTCAAAGCTATTTCATGGTCATCCAAGAAGCAACCCACAATTGCTCTCTCTTCTACTGAAGCTGAATATAGAGGTCTTGCCATAGCTACACAAGAAGCTATGTGGATGAAGACATTATTCAAAGATCTTGGATTGGAGTTTGGAACTCTTACTATTTATGGTGACAATATGAGTTCTATTCATTTGGCTGCTAATCCTATTTTTCATGCAAGGACTAAACATATTGAAGTTCATTATCACTATGTACGAGAGAAGGTTATAAGAAAAGAGATTCAAATATCATATATGCAGATATTCTAACCAAAGCATTGGATGGTACAAAGCTTTGCAAATTCAAGGCTATGATTGGTTTGCAGGTAATCTTGGAAAATTGAAGACCTCAAGCATACTTGGCTTGAGGGGGAGCTGTTGGAGCAAGTCTATGACAAGCCTAAGTATTGGCTTTAGTCCCACAAAGTCATAGAAGAAGCTTTAACATGAAGACTATGTAAAGTTCACTTGTGAACTACCTCTTGTAACTTTTGAAGACTTTACTTAATGTAAAAGTGAAAGAATCTTAAGTGGTTGAGTCCACTTGATCAAAAAGGGAAAGAGGAGCCACGAATTCATGATTTGTGGTAGGTAGAGAATCAAATCAATCACTAATTTGATTGGAGAGTGATTGAGGGAAGTTAGCCTCCCAAGCTCAACTATAAATAGATGGCAGTTTTAGTCGTGGTTAGAGAGACCTATGTGAAGACCTCCAAGAGCTGAGCTTTATGCCATATCAAGGTGTGATTCCAAAGCACACATATATATCAGTAGTTCCATTGTAGTGTACAAGAAATATACTTTCATTTTCATGATCATTTGAGTTCATATTTCCATGTTCTTGTGAAGTGTACTACTCACTGCCATATCTCTCAGTTTTCTCAGTCAGATTGCAGAGATGGTTTCTCTGATCTTGGTGCATCATTTTCAGTGATTTAACTTGGTAAAGTTAGCTCTATAAGTCTACTATATGCTCACCAATTTTCATTTCATTTGGGTGTTTCAATCTTGAGTTATGTTCAGTTGACATCAACAGTGTTTCTTCATTTTCACTTCTCTGTCAGGTACCCGACTTTTTTACTCACCTTGTCAGAGCTGTGTCTCAGTGTGTACTTACCCAGATTCAATGATTTAATGCTTGTTGGATTCCACATACTGTCTAGTCTAAGCATACAAATTTTCATAATCATTTGATTCTTAAATCTGGAGGTATGTTCATTTTTCTGCTCACTGGTCTCATTACTGTAGCAGCCCGTGAAAATCGGGATGATGTCATCATTTGTTAAACATCTTTCTCAGTGTGTGGTTCATTATTTTTTATGAGATTACTCTTGAAAGTTAGCTCTTTAAGTTAAATAGAGTTCCCCAAGATGAATTAAGCTAATTACTGCTGTGCTCAGAGAATTATGCAAAACACTGGACAAGTGTATGAACCAAAATAGCAAGTTCTTCACCTCTGAGCTAACTCCAACTTATCTGTTTTGATCTATCTTTTTGAGAGTGATCTTCCAAGGTACATAGGGTGTCTAATACATCCATTGGCAAGCTAAAAGTGCCCACCATATACTCCTGGAGTTCATTTGGCTGGTGTAGATCAAGGATTTTGTAACACCTCTTCATCTTCAAGCACATACCTATCCATCTCTTCACAGGTTGCACTATTGGTGTCCCCAAATTCTTTGCTTGTTCTAATTGTGCTCTGAGCTCTATTATGATTTTATCTTTCTCTTCATGTTGTACTTTACTAGCCTTGAGCTCATCTTCCAATGTCACTTTATCTTCACAAATGATCCTTATCTGATCAACGTCTTCACTACATTGCTTCGTGTATTTTTGCACTGCTTCTTTCCACTTAAGTTCCCATGCTTTGGTGTCCAATTTATATTTGGCTTCTAGCTCAGCTTGTTTTCTTTGCTCTTGCTGTAGTTGATCTTCCATTGCTAACAACTTTTCCTTCAATTCCTGTAATCCTGTTTCTTCTGTGATAGTGCCTTCGAAGGGTTGATTTAACATAATAGAGTTCATTAACTCTTTGTTCCTTGTTTGTAGATTGTCTACTTCATCCATATACACTTTAATCTAATTTTTTGATAGTTTGCTTCGGTTGGTCATTTGTATTTTTTTTGCTTCATACGTTTCCTATTGCTTTTTCAATGTCCTTACTTCGACTTGAAGTTCTGAAACAAATGTAGTTACCTCATTGAATTTTTCTTTGAGCAACGAGTCTTCCTCTTGGATATGATTGTGTTCTTCAGTCCTCTTTGCCAAGTCTTTTGTTTTCTGTGCGAGTTCCTTTTGAATGTTTATATTCCTTGCTGAGAGTTCCTCCCTTATGGTTTGGAGTTGATTTTTGGCTTCAAATAGTCCTACCATTTCTTTTCTTTTTCCATCAATAGGGTTTGGGCAGTCATGGCTATGTCAATCATGTTTCTAACTATAGGCTTTAGTTGGTTCACATCTACATTTAGCCATGTTTGTGATATGAGTGGTTTTTTACCCATTCACACATCTTTACCGTGTGCAACATGTAATGTTTCTTGATGTGGCTGCCTGATATGTAGTTGTACTCTTGGCTTAGCCTTCTCAATTGTGTATGTTGTCTTTGGTGCTTTCGATTCCTTAGAGGCCACTTTTTGTGAATCAACTACCACATCCAAGGGAAATGGTTTAGCAACCACTCAGATTGGTAAGTTGGTTCTTGTTCTTCTTGTACCTCATCTACGTCTTGTGCTTGCTTGGGATGTACAACTGTTTTGGACTTGGGAGGTGACATCTCCTTGAGAGATATCCTTGAGTACTCATTGAATTGGATGGTGTGTTGTCTTCCCTGTGGTTTTTCAATCATAGACTAGGCTTGTTCCCTCTTCTCCCTTTTCCACTTGATGTTGTACTTGATTCAATTCATCTCATTACTCTCCTGCATGCTCATCCATGTGGATATTAGTATTGAGTGTATCATGGTCTTGGGATGATTCATCTTCTGAGCTTGAATTATTTAACCCTAGTTCTTTATGCCTTTCTTGTTGTGATACATTCTTGGCTGCCTGTGATGGTGTTCATTGCTTATTTGATTGGTGTTAATGATGGCCTTGTATTGGTGTTAATGATTGGTGTTGACTTGACCTCTCAAATAAGCATATGTGACTTTTAAAGTTGTGGAGAGATCCTTTTTTGTAATGGCTAGTGTTGCTGTTAATGGTACCTTCGGAAGTTCATGCATTCTCTTGGACTGCGAGGTTTCGGATGCTTCTGCCACTCGAGCTCGTTTTGCACCTCTCATTCCTTGTCGATATATTTCATCTCTTTCTCTCATCCATTCTTTTCTTTTCCATATGCCTTCGATTGCTTCAAGTCTCGCTTCTTCTCTAATTCTCTCATCCTCTTCCCTTTAGTTCTTTTCCTTTAGAAGTCTAT
>CM035434.1:134955893-135015893 GCA_020310875.1 Ceratopteris richardii | reverse complement strand
TAATCCCCATGGCTCTCTTTTCATCTGAGGATAATTTCTCTCTATATCATGCAAAATTTTCACTCCAAAGCGAACTGCATATCTTTGCTCTTTCTCATCATCCTATCCAATGACCTAGCCTATACCAATAGGACTAGTATCAGCGGTTCGGATTATAGGCTTATTTCTTGAATAATCAATGCATTTCAAGATTAGAGCATTGATAAGCAATTGCTTTAGCCTTCTCATAGTTTTACTATGTTCTTCAATCCAATAGAATTTCCTTCTCTTTCGTAACAAATCATATAACGGGTTTGCAATATGAGCAAAGTGAGGAATACAAATGACATAAAAAACACACACACACCTAAGAATCTCCTTACTTCACTACCATTGCAATACACCTCAAAAATTGACTAATGGCATTAACATTTTCTAGGAGGGGCCTACGACCATAATGCCCACATAAATGTCCAACAATCAGAAATTCATTCACACCAAAAGTGAATTTCTCTAAAGATAAAGTCATTCCAACCTCCTTGAACTTTCAAAGATTCTTTCACAATCAGAAATGTGGCTAGAGACAAAATTTCTACATCCCAATGAATCTAAAGTCTCATCTTTTTCCTTTTCCACACACCCTTTTATCAGAATATCATCAATAAAAAGCATTGTCACTTTGGGGATAAAGTCATGTAATGTTGAAAAGTGGCAAGCTAGACTTGGCTTTTTAGTGGTATATCATTAAGGATCTCTCTAGCATCGTTCTTTTTCTCAAGTTCCAAGATCATAATTGCACTTGGAGCCCTCCTTCCTTCCTTCTTCCCTTTTTCCTCACCTTGTTTTTTATCATCTTTTTGCTCATTTTTAATATTTTGACTTTGATTATTTTCAATTATAGTTTTCTTCTTTTCTTCTTTAGTTTGATTTTCTTCTGATTGAGTATTTTCTTCTAATGGTTTCTTTCCTACTCTGATTACTCTTCTTTTTTCTTCCAGAGACAAGTTTGCAGTATCTTTGAATTGCACCCTTTTTTCATCATTAGTATTTCTTTTCTCATTTTCTCTAGTTGCCTTCTTGGTACTCTCCTATCTCCCTCTTCTACATCATCTTGCATGTCATCTCGTCCCCGTTTCTCCTAAACATTGGCAATGTGTGAATATACAGAGGCTTGGTCAACAAGAGATTGCCATGCAGTTTTGCACATAATTTTGTCTCTAGCTCTCACTAGTGCCTCGATAGAATAGGGATTTTGGCTTGTAGTAGAAAGAGTCCTCTCGTCTGATGGCTCTAATCTAGCAACTGAGGTACTCGCAGTTGCATTGGAAATAGTCAAGTTTTCATATAATTTCTTCATGCCTCCCTTGCCCCAATTAATGGCTAAAGGAATTTGTGTTCTAAAGTCACATAATTTTCTATCAATGTCAACTACCAACTGGTTATCTTTTGCATTCTTTAACTCATTAAAGCATATGCTGCATGTTCTTGGCTATCACACCAAACACACCTTTTACTACCATTCCCTCTTTTATTAATATTTCTCTGGAAAGCTACCTGAGCAGCAGATTGAGTAGGAGGAACGAGCTGATAAACTGACTGAGGAGGAGTAAATTGTGGCATAGCAGGCTGTATGGGTATTGTCAAATGTGCTTGACCCAAGCTACTACTACTAGCTCTAGGCTCATGCAAACTCATGGAATACACTTTATTGTTTAATTGAGCAACCTCTTTGGAAAGAGATGTCTGCATATTCATTACATTTTCCATTTGTTTACACAAAATATCTAATTGAAATTCGATAGGAGCCTTAGGGGCAACTGCAACATTGGCCATAGTCGTAGTTGCAGGCACTGGCATATTAGTGTGCACTGTAATAGGTAAATCCTTAGGCTGAGTAGAAATAGGTTTTGCATAAAAAACAAATTGTCATTGTTTCATTTGAGCTACAACCTCTATTTCACATTTTACATTCTCCCAATCATCAGTCAACCCATACCTTTTACCAGGCTCTTCTATTCTTCGCTCTACTTCAACTCTATCCTCTAGACCCAATATCTTGAGGAAGTAAATAATAAAATCAGGATTTACTACATTCCTATCTTCCTCAGGAAGCTGAGCAAATCATCTCATAAACTCTCCATGAAAATGAGTTAGAGATTCATTAGTCTTAGGGGAATTCACCCATCTCAAAAATCCGTCTTGGCTATATTGACTAAACTCCTCAAGAAAAAACATTTTATGAAGCTCTTTCCTAAATTCAGTCCAAGGTTTACTAGCATGCACATGGATGCTTTCAAGTATGGATCCAGTGACTACACAACCAAAGTACTTTACTAGTGCATCATCAAGCAATCCCTGGATCTGCGCTTGCTCTTCAAATGCATCCAAGTATTAAGTGATCTTCAACATAGTGAATTTTCCCTTTTCTCGTAGGATTGCTTGCACAATTCGTGCCCCTTGCTTTTCTTTCATTATATTTTTGAACACTTCCTCCATCTTGCATTCTTGATATCATCTAGAATGGAGTAGTAAATCTATAATAGCAGGGTCTAATAGCTCTCTAAATTGTCTAAAACAATCTCTAGATGATAAAGCCATGAATTTTGACTTTACTAAAATATAGGCTTTTCTACTTATATTTTCATTTATCAACATATTTAAAGTGCTCAACTTTTTTACTTTTGTATTCTTTTTGTAATTTTCTTAATTTGTTTTTGGAATTTTATGTAGTAGGAAAAATAGGAAATAATAACAAATAATTAAATCAAGAAATTAACACTATCTTTCAAGAACAAAAATCTTTTTGTGCAGTAATAAAGTAAATTCTAATGTAAATTATAAAGCTTTCCTTCGTTTTCTAAAAAAGAGACCTATGATCTAACATGCAATTGCTATCATTTGTACTTCAATGCTAAACAAAAATAGTCTTTTTATGTTGTTTTAATGATTTGCAAATGCAAGTATAATGACTCTTTCCTAATGCAATGTGAAATGAAACAATCCTTTTATGAGGGCAAGTGAAGTTTGTAAACTTTTTGTGCAAATGTAAATAAACCTTAATAACCCTTACCTTTTAAGTTTGTTGTACGAGAAATTTATTCATCTAAAATTAAGAACTAAATACAAACTTTTCTTCTTTTCGATGGGAGGGGGAGAAGAAGTTTTGAGGCTCCTCCAACTTGAATGCCCTTATTCCCATGGAGGCACTCAATTCCTTAAGGTTGCAGCCCTCAACAACTAGGGAAAAGGGTTTGGGCTAGCAAAGTCTCCACTTATCGTTGCAACTCCTTTCTCCACTCACCTACAAACAAGAAGAATGTGAAGATTAAATTTAATAATTAATACTAAAATACACCTAATAATCCTAAACATGCAATTGTCACGATCACATCGCGTTCACCAAATGTCGAGGGGTGTGAATGGAGACCAATGGCAGAACAGAACTGAAATTTCTATGGCCTCACTGTGTGACTAGATACAGGGTGGTTTTTAGCGTAATTTGGGATCTAAGATGTGTTTCGGTGATGTGAGAAGTGTTTATCAATGATCTAATGGCTAAATTTAAACTATGACCATAAGGTTGTGCTTCTAGAAATCTGGATAAACAATATTCATATGATGGAGAGACTAAAGTTTCACTAGTAATGTGGTCTTTGATGAATTTCTCTTCTTCTAACTCTTTATTAGCTACGTTCTGTTTAGGTTCTTCTTCTAATTTTGTATTAGCTATGTTCGGCTTAGGTTGAGAAGTATGATTTACATGTGGAGGTAATAAACGCTAAAAAATGAAAGATGTAGAAATGGTATTTTCATTCGTAGACTCTTTACTCACAGACTCATTCCTAGACTCGTTACTCACAGACATAAAGAAATATAGAACAATATAAATTGCCAATTGATCAATGAATAATTCTAAAACTATTTTCTTGATAATGCTAATGAATGGAAACTATTTCACTCTAAGCATGAATGCTAGGATGAATTGCTAGAAAATCCTAATACAAATTTAAGCTAAAATATGAGTAAAGAGGAACAAATGGTGCATCTCCAACCTCCCGATCTTTAATTGCTTGTAAATGCTCGTCAATATTTGTCAATTCTCGTCAATGCTCATCTGCAGAAAAACATTAGAAAAAACATAAATACATTTTATGAAACATAAAAGACAAGCTCTTTATGTAGGATCATCAAGAGGTGGAAACAGAGGTAGAAGAGGTTCAAATAGAGGTTGAGGAAGAAGGAGTGATGATCAAGGGGCTTCAAGTAGCTCCTTCAACACAAGAGGAAGAGTAAGATCAAGTGCTAGAGGTACAAGATGCCACTACAACTACAATCAAAGACAAAGGGGTGAAGATAACAACAATTGCTACATATGTGGAAGGTATGGACACTATGGCAAAGATTGCTATCAAAATGAGAATAATCAAGGTGGTAATCGAAGAGGAGGCTAATCAAGAAGAGGTAACAACAAGGAAATTATGCAGCTGAAGGTAAATGTGATGATTATGATTCTCTTCTTATGATGAATGTAGAAACTAAGATGAATTGCAATAGTGATGTATGGTATGTAGATAGTGGTTGCTCTAGCCATATGTCACATGATGATCCATGGTTTTCAAATATGCACAATCCTCCATGTAAAGTTCATGTTGAAACAGGAGATGGTACAATACATAAGATTATGCAAGTTGGAGATGTTGTTATGCAAGATAAGTGCAAGACAAATTTCTTGAAGGATGTACTTTATGTGCCAATGATCACTAAGAATTCGATGTCAATTGGTCAAATGGTAGAAAAAGGTTTCCAAGGAAGATCTAATCATGCAATTTGTTTCATTGAAGATCCAAAGCAAAGGAGGTTAGTTGCTAGAGGTCAAAAACAAGGTAAATTCTTTACATTCAAGGTAAACCCAGATCATACAAACTATTTCTCTTATGGGATGCATCAAATAGTAGAGCTTGATGATCTATGGCACAAAAGGATTGGCCACATGAATATACATAGGTTGAAGGAACTATCAAAGAAGAGGATTGTTTGAGAATTACCTGATCTTACTAAGCAACGTATGGTGCATCTTTGTGAAACATGTTGTTGCAGAGGAAAGAAGCACAAGAAAAGGAACCCCAAAATTTTCCAATTATGAGCACCAAGTTTCTTCTTCAAATTTCTATTGAAACCTCATGAAGTCATGTAAATGCACTAGAGGAGTCCTCTAGATGCATAAATCCCAAACATTGTATCATAATCTTTGTCAAATAGTAGGAAGTTAAGCTTTCTTTAATAAAGTGCCGGTCTCTTGTGTGAAAGGACCATTTTTAGGGCACATGTATATAAGTCAATTGAAAACACTTTGTTAAGAATTTTGGCCATTGTGAGTAGGAGAGAACTCAGATTTTTTAATTTGCCTCTTCTTCCTCTTGTATCCCCTTGCTTGTGAGCTTGCATGTGTGATTGTAGCTTGGAACTAGTGCATGGACGAATTGTCTATCCAATTCGTTGCTTTTCTCAAGTGTGTAATGTGTGTGTGAAGCATGAAGAGGTGTGTGGTGAAATTAGGTGATTTGTGCAACTCATTTTTTTGCCCATAACTTGAAGCAAATTTGTCAGAATTGGAGAAAAGTACCACCATTGGATTTGTCTCATCGAGATCTTTGAAAGAGCCTAATATTCACCATATTTTGAATTCAGCTGTAAGAGAAAAGTACTTTTTTGTGCTTACTATTGTTTCATGTATTGCGACACCATTTCCACCTATGTGAGTGATGAATGTGAGAGGTAATACTCATCTGCATGCAATGGTAGCTATTTCACTTCATTGACCATTGTCTAAGTGCAAGTCTTCATACACTCGGTTAGGTTCAAGATACTTCTCAGATTGATAATTTAAATGTGTGATCCCCACTATATGCACTTGTTGTTGTCACTTAGGTACACACATTTTTTGGCACCGTTGCTGGGGAAGTACGAGTCCAGCCGAGGTACACGCATGATGGTAAGAGCTCTTAGGAGAAGGTGTGAGTTGTGAAGAGGTGAGTACTTTTTGCAGTTATTACTTCGCACTTGGAAAGTGCCTGTAGTAAGTTTGTAGACCTAGGGAAATGAGATTAAGTGAGTAGGAATAGAGAGCAGACAGGAAGGAGTATGAGAAGAGTAGGTAGGTAGATTCCCCAAAATCCAAAAACATCTTTTTTTATTTCACTACATGTCAGCCTTGGGTTAGCCCAGGGGTATAAAAACCAAAACAGTTCATTTAGAAGTCACTTGTTCATGGAAGTATTATGGAGCTCTAACAACCACTATCAAGGGTGTGGTATCGTGCACAGTTACAACCTTATAAAGGAGCTAATCAGTGGAGAAGCCAAGAGAGCATCAATGAGGTGAGATCAAGTGAAGTTTCCAATTAAAATAAAATTAAATCAACTGAAAACATGATTGAGGTTGCGATCGGTATCATGATAGAAGTATCGTGGGATAGAGTGAGAGTGTTTTTTCCATATGCACATAGCGGTGAAGAGGAGTGCATAAGGATCACATTAATGCAAAAATTTCAAAAAAATTCTTTCATTTGAGTGAGATAAGCCCAAGTATCTTGACCAATTGAGTTCAAGTATCGTGATACTTGAATTCCCGTGTGTCGCGATACTTGGCAGGTACCATGTATCATCAATACCTATACTCCCCGTGTATCGCGATACTTAGGTATGGTGTATCTTCGAGTTGAGTATCATGATACCCAAGTATCATGTATCGCGACCCTCTGCGTATCGTGTATTGTCACGATCATTGAGTATCATGTATCACGACACTTGAGTATCGTGTATCACGACACTTGAGTATTATGTATCACGCATGAGTATCGTGTATCGCGATACTAAAGTATCATGTATCATTTGAGTCCCAAGTATCATGATTATCTTGTATCGCAATACTGAAGTATCGTGTATCATCTGAGTCCCAAGTATCATGTATCGTGGCCACTCAGGTATCGTGTATCATAGAGACAAGTATCGTGTATCGTTTTGGATTTGAGTATTGTGTATCGCTAGTCTTTCAGGTATCGTGTATCGTGAGATCCCGTGTATTGTGTATCGTGTATCATTCCAATTCTAGGTATTGTGTATCACCAGAAACTCATGTATTGTGGAAGGTCAAGTATCCTGTATCGTGGAAAATAGTAGACAAATTGGCTGTGTAGGAAAAGGTCTCCTTTGGGACAAGTAAACTCCTAGAATAAACACAAACCTGGGAGACCCACAAAACTAACTTAGGTGTTCAGTGGATGAACCTGCACTTAGGACGTGTCCTAGGAAGTGGGCGTAGTGTCATATCATTAGCACTAAGTGTAAATTTACCTAATGCCAATTCCCATTATTCTAATACCTCTAGTGAGTCAAATAAAGAAGCTAGAATGGCTTCTAAGGACATGCATAGTTCAGCGCCTTTGGTAGGATTTATGTCTATCATTGAAGGAGAATATAGGACCTCTCTTGAGTATGTGAGCACCAATCAGCATGATTTGCCCATCTACATAGAGGGGTTAAATAGATTAGTGGCACAAATGAAGAAAGTGAGTGAATCTGAGATAGTTCCTCGACCTGCAGTCAAATATGAAGGAGGATTCTATATGGAAAAAAGCGGAGTAGTCTATGCAGTGATTGGATGTCTGGAAACCATAAGTGAACAATGGGAAAATGAGGACATAAATCACCCAAACAGGGAGAATAACGAAGATAGGATTTCAACACCCCGAGGTAAGTCTAAGGTAAACAAAGTTTGGAGAGGTGACAAGATCCCTCAGGATGATACATTGACCGATGTGTATATGGTAGCTAATATGGAGAAACTACTACAAGCCCCTTCATCATTATGGGGAGAAAGTAGCAACCGTGTCACCATTTATGAGCTACAAGATCTGGAGGACCTCTCTAGAATTACCTATCTTGATAGCAACATGAAAAGTTACTGGCCCATGTCGGATCTAGAAAAATCCCGATTAAGATATCAAGGCATTCTAGTGTTTCCCCTAGAGACCCAAGAACTACTTCCCAGAACCCTCAAGGAACGTACCAAAGCTATGTCTATCAAAACTTTGGGTAGGCTTAACAATAAAGCATTCATGTGAGGACTAATGTCCATTTGTCAACACCAAGAGCCAATCGTAACTATAAACCCCCAACCACTAGAGAGCCTAGAAATAGAAATTGTGCTCTCCAGAGACCACCATTAGGTAAGGGAATCGGAGCTCAAGTAAGACATACAACGATTCCTGTTATGCCCAAACCACCAGAACCTAGTAGAAGATTATGACCAATTCAAGTGGCCAAATGCATGGGGATCCACTATGATGCATCTATCAAACCTTATAATCACATAGCTGAATTCAAGCAAGTGATTCATGTTGAACAAGTGGAAGTTTCGTGGTTCAATATGAGGCATTTGGCTTGACCCTTACAGATACCGCTTTGGCTTGGTTCCAACCACTTGAACCCAATAATTTTCTAAATATGGAACAGCTATTTCAGGAAATGATCGAAGAGTTCACGAAGACTGGCATTAAGAACAACTCTTCATCTTTGATTTACAATTTCAAATAGTCCCCTACGGATTCAGTTCGACTGGGAGCTAGGAGATTTAAGCAATATGTGGATAGATGCCCCATGGAAGAAGGGCCTACATAGTAGAAAATGATCTCATTATTTTGAGAGGAACTAGTCAATAGATCTCTAAGAGCATTAGTCTATGTAAAGAGATTCCAAACATTGACTAAATGCCTGAAGGAGTGTATGGACCTAGAAGATAACTTGTCAAAAGACTTGAAGATTCCCCAAACCAAGAATAAGAGTGATGATAGTTGTAGCAGCATTTCAAGTTCAAAGAACAATGTAGAAGGGATTGCAGACTTAGTGCCCAAGAAGTTAGGTGTACAAGGACAGAAGAATTACCCCAATGCCCCATTACAGATGTCAATGCTAAGGAGATGTGTACAATGTGGAGGGGATCATCCTTCTCAAGTGTCATGTGCAATAGGGGAATTGTTCCATCACCCCCATATGGTTACAATTTCCCACAAGTACAAAATCAAGCTCACTACTACAGTATTGAATAGAAATATACAAATCACAATACTGAAAATTGTCCTTACAATAGGCAACCTATACCTATCCAACCACCATAATTCAGGCCATATGGATACCCAACTAGAGACCAAGGAAGGGAATTTCCTAAATACCAATTGAACATCCCTACAAATACCCAAGATACAATCCAGCATAGTCGACATAGGGACAATAGCCACCTCACCGACAAAATGTTGTTCTAGTGAAATTTTCCCAAACGGAAGAGAAATTTGAGAGAGCACTAGTGCTGACTACTTCATTAGCTAGCCTTGACATCCGTAATCAATTTTATGATCAAAATTGGGGAGAATACTATACATACGAAGTTGGCTCTATGAACTATGAGCAGATCTATGAGAAACACCCTTATGGACAAGAGTTCTACAACAACTCATATGGATACAAAGCTGAATATGCCACACTAATGTACACAAACCCTAGAGTCCATGCATCTTCTAGAACTTTGACTAGACCTCCAGGCCCTTGAGGACCCTATTACCGCTATGGAGGAGACCATTTTATTAGGGAGCGCACTTTGCCATACCAATCACCACAGAAGGTTTGGGGAAGGATATTGTAGTGATTGTGGAAAAGAGCATTTGTTTAGGGATTGTCACAAAGACCCTAACAAGGCAAACCAAACTACTCAAGTAAATGTAGTAGAAGTGGTAGAGTCCTCTGGAAGTGACAAAGAATATATGGTACATTAAAGGTGATTAAAAGAGCAAGAGCTAAAGAAAGTCCGGAAAGGTAAGATTCAATTACATACAAAACTAACAAACCAGAAACACCAGTGCCTGATCTATAGCTTGTTGGAACCAGCTCAAAGTTATCTACATGTATCCAAAATTTGAAGGATTTCTATTCATCCATTTTAGAGAAACGTTTGTCGAAGTGATCACTAGTCAAAGTCTGCAACAGTCCTAAAATATCGGGGGTAAAGGTTTACTTGCTAAATTGATTTCTCTAAGAATATTTAGTCTTTTTAAGTGATATCACTTGGAATAGTTAGCTTGCTAAGCTAATTAGATACCCCTAAAAGGAATGTTTCCAATTCCTACTGTGCTGGTCATACTGAGCAAAAGATATAGCAGGTGTCAAGTCAAAAATAGAAGGTTTTCTTGAAAGCTTGAAGTTCAAAGTTGTCTGTTTTGATTCAATCTTTGCATACATCGTTTCCAAAGTACATAGGCCATTTTATGGTGTCATTGGAAAGCTAAAAGGGTCCACTTATCAACTATAAAGCATCAAAGGGCTAGTACAAAGCAGGGTTTTGCAGTACCTACTCATCCTCTTGAAGTATTCATCCATCATTCCCAACAGTGGTATCAGAGCAAGTTAAGGTAAAATGGGAGATGGTTTTCCTTAATTTATTGATAAATTGGACATGAACAAATATCAGGCATGGTCTCTAAGGATGAAGACATATCTACAAGGAAGGATTCTTTATGGATACATCTCAGGAGATGAGGAATTGCCCTCATTCAAAACTAGAGGACTATCAACAAAGGAAGAACATGAAAAGCTCAACACATGGTGTGCCAAGGATGCATTAGCAAGGTCTTACTTACTCAATTCCATGTCTCATTTTCTTTTGCCACATATTAGAAACTGTAAGACATCCCAAGAGACTTGGGAAACCTTGTCATCCTATTTTTCTTCCAATACAAGGGCCAGAAAAAACCAATTGTGGATTGAATTCACCACATTAAGGAAGCAACCTAAGCAGTCTATTTCAGAGTTTGTGACTAAGATTAAAGATGTAGCAGATTAGTTAGAAAGCATAGGAGAAGAGATTGAAGAAGAGAAGATGGTAAGGCAAGTGATCAATGGGATTAAAGCTGATGAAAAGTGGGAAAGCTTCACCACTGCCATGGACCTATACATGGACATGCAAATTCTAGATCTTACCACTCTCATGGGGAAATTGTTCACTCATGAAGCCAAGCTCAACAAGAATGGAGACACATCCAAAGGTAATAGCTCTTCTGCCCTATACACTGATAAAAGTAAGTCTAAAGATAAAGGCAAGAACAAGAAAGGAGAGGATGAAGGAACTACCTCTCAAGCCAACTATGCAGGGAGAGGTAGATCATCGAGAGGAAGGGGCAGAGGAGGTAAGCAAGGTAGGGGGAGATCCTATAACTCCTCACCATGCACTATTTGTGGTTTATCAAATCATACTACAGATGAGAGTTTGAGGAATTACAAGAATCAGAGAGGAAGAGGATATCAAAGAGGTGGATACTCACAATCAAGAGGCAGATTCAACCATCATCAAGGATACAACAACAACTACAATAACAACTACAAAAACAACTACAATGGCAACTACCAAGGAGGATTCAAAACCAGAAAGGATTACAACAACTATACAGAAGAGCAAGATGATTCTCTTTTGATTATGAACATGACTTCAAAACCTGGTACAAATGATGACCATCTCTTCTACATTGGCTCAGGATGCTCAAATCATGTGGCTGGCAATGTAGCTCTACTCTCTAACCTTGAAGAACCAAGAGGTAAGCATCAACTACAAACAGGTGATGACACAAAGCACTTAGTAGTTAAAGTTGGAAATGTTAAGACTTGTGATGGAAATCAGAATTTGTTGAGTAGGGTACTATATGTACCAACCATTACCAAAAACTTGAACTTCTCTATTCATCAAGAGGAGTAATTCAGAGGTAATATACCTATGTGTATATGTTGATGATATCATACTTACAAGTAATGATGTCAATGGAATCAGACAAATCAAGAACCAGATGATGAAGAAAAGTATTTTCTTGGACTTGAGTTAGTCTATACTAACTCTAGAATCTACATTACTCAGAAAAAGTACATACAGGATATGTTGAAGAAGTTTCATTTGCAGGATGCTAAAGTTGCAAGTACTCTAATGGAGGTAAACCTAAAAACTAAGTGCCCATGAAGGTGATGAAATTGATGAGATTGCAGGTTATCAAAGCATGGTGGGTAGCCTGAACTATGCTACATTAACAAGGATAGATATTGCATATGGAGTTAATGTGCTAAGTCAGTTTATGTACAAGCCTAGAGCACCTCACTTGGAGGCTGCCAAAAGGATATTAAAATACCTCAAGGGTACAGAACATCATGGTTTGTATTTCCCTTACACTTCAGACTTGGATATTAAGATCTATTCAGATGTTGATTGGGTTGGATGCAAGGATCATAGGAGGAGCACTTCTAGATACATTTTATTTGCAGGTGATAAACCAATATCATGGTCTTCAAAGAAGCAACCTAGTGTTGCTTTATCTTCTACAGAGGCAAAGTATAGAGGATTGGCAAATGCCACTCAAGAAACTATATGGATCAAGTTATTGTATACAGAATTGGGTTTATATACTACTTCTCCTTTGATATTTGGAGACAATACAAGCTCACTTCACCTTGCAGCTAATCCTATCTATCATGCTAGGACCAAGCATATAGAGGTCCATTACCACTATGTGAGAGAGAAGCTATTAAGCAAGGACATTCAACTAACTTATGTATCAACCAACATCCAGTGTGTAGATTTGTTAACTAAAGCATTGGATGGAACCAAAAAATGATTGGATTGCAGGATATACATGAAGACTAAAGAATGAAGACCAAGCTAAAATGTTTGGCTTGAGGGGGAGTTGTTGGTGCAATTCACTGCAATTCACAAGCCTACACATTTGGCTTGAAGTCCATACACATATGGAGAAGCATAGGAACCAATGCTAGGAAATAATTACAACTTTATCCTTTTGTAAAAGTCACATTTGACTTGGAATCTTTGTAAACACTTACCAAAAAGAACTCGTGAAAAGTTAGCTTTGATTGATGGAATATTTCCTAGGATGTAGGAGCATGATTATAGAGAGAGTTTGAATTCAAATTCAAACTTTGAACTCAACTACTATAAAAGTGATCATCAAAAAGTCGCAGGTAAGACTCATCAATCTCGAGCTCCTCATTGTCATTCTGAGTGTGTGTGAGGCCTACACTCTAGCCCACACCTATCTACACCATTAGGCAATGTTCTTTATGCCTATGGCATTGTATACAAGTGTTCATTAATACATATATCCACATTGTTCATTCCTGAGTTCTCTGTCATAGTGTCTGAAAATCTGTCAACTTGTGGAGAGCATATCTCACTCATGTCTTCACCAAATTCAAAGATCTATAGCTTGTTGACACCAGCTGAAAGTTATCTACATGCTATCCAAAATTTGAAGGATTTCTATTCAGTCATTTCAGAGAAAAGTTCATCGAAGTGATCACTGGTCAAAGTCTGCAACAGTCCTAAAATATTGGGGAGGTTTACTTGCTAAATTGATTTCTCTAAGCATAGGTAGTCTTTTTAAGTGATATCACTTGGAATAGTTAGCTTGCTAAGCTAATTAGATACCCCTAAAAGGAATTTTTCCAATTATTACTGTGCTGGTCATACTGAGCAAAAGATACAGCAGGTGTCAAGTCAAAAATAGAAGGTTTTCTTGAAAGCTTGAAGTTCAAAGTTGTCTGTTTTGATTCAATCTTTGCATACATCATTTCCAAAGTACATAGGCCATTTTATGGTGTCATTGGAAAGATAAAAGGGTCCACTTATCAACTTTGAAGCATCAAAGGGCTGGTACAAAGCAGGCTTTTTCAATACCTACTCATCCTCTTGAAGTATTCATCCATCATTCCCAACAAGAACTAAATGAGAAAGAGCGGGCACTACTAGTGTCTCATCTCACAGAAAATTTTGAAAATGTAGTGAAATTCATGAAAGAGGCTCAGATCAAAAGTAAAGATCTAGATGAGATAATCAAATTGTTCAATCTCCCTTATGGAATTTGAAAGATCAACCCCAAAAATACATCAAGAAGACTACGGGAAAGGATCCGGATGAGCAGCTCAACTTTAAAGCAACCACTTTTAATTATACTCAACAGGAGTTGGAAGCCACCGATTCCATTTGGAGGAGAGAATTTTTGGAGAAAAATCCAACATTGCGGGAGCATTGGCAAGAAGCACCATATTTACTTCAGGTCAATCCAGCTTTTTTTCTGTGCCACATCGATGATACTGGCCAGAATTTTGGGACTTACAAACTCAAGGTAAAATAAATGAACAGTGGCTCAATTTTCCCTTACTCTTGAGCCTGCTGCACAACTATCTGCCCACGGAAGAGTACATGGTGAAAACCATCGAATTTTGGTTATCTCGGTACGCAAAGGTCCCCGATCTCACAATCAAACTAACGAATAAAATACTCAACATGATTGTAACAATACTCAAAGACTTCAAGCATGTAGAATATACATTTTTTAATTTCATTGGTATTACTCAGGGAACATATATTTTAGTATTCGACCTTTCTATCATGCCAAGAAGACTCATGAACATGGATTACTATTAAAGGCTAATGATTTTACCCAGCATGTACATGTAGACTTTTGAAGAAGCATTCTTCACTAGCTTCTTTGAAATCGATTAAGAAGTATTCCTAAAGATGTCTACTAACCTAAATGCACGGCTAATAGCATATGAATTAAGTTTTTTTACCAACCATTGACAACCACCCTATTGGTGCAATTAAGCCCAAGCCTACATACTTGATGAATACACATAAGCTTGATGTAATAGAATGTCACTCGAGAAGCTTCATATGTACAACCCCTTGTAGCTTTGAGTCTAATTACTCATTGTAAAAGTAATGTAGACCCATGAGGAGTTAGGAAGCTTGGAATATCGTATTATTTGGTAGTTAAAGTGAAGAGAGAATCAATCCTATACTTTATGATCACTTTTAGGTGAGGATTTGAATTTGAATTCAAATGCTTGGCTCCAACAAAAGCTATAAAAGTTGAGAAGGAAATCCCATGTGTATCTCGAGGTTGTGAGATCATTTCCATGTACCTTCATTGTGAAGAGAAGCTCATATCATAGCTCACTCACTCTACACTCATTGGGCGATGACTCATTGCCAATGATCTTGTAATTTTACATGAGTTAATCAATACATATTCATTACTTCCTATTCTAATATCTCTGTCACATTCCATCAAAATAGTGACTTTGTCTCAGCTGGTTCTCACTATATAGTGCACCGTTTTGAATGTTTCAAAGGATGAAATATTCAGCATACTGTCTATTTTGATCCTAAAAAGTTTCATTGAGTTTGGTTCTCAAAATCATTAGATATTAGTCGATTAATACTCACTAGTCTGTGACTATGTAGGCCCATAAAAGTTGGGGTGTTGCTTTACTTGCTAAACAGAATTCTCTGCATATAGTTCATCATTTTAGATGACTCCACTCATGAATGGTATCTTGTTAAGCTAAATAAAGATCCCCAAAAGGAATTCACTAAGTGCTGCTGTACACAGAGAATTAAGTGAAACAGTGAGCAGGTGTCTCAACGAAAATAGCAAGTTTTTTGCATTGCATCATATGCATATCCATCGGTTTTGATCCTATCATTTGTGCATCATCTTCCAAGTAACATATATGATCATTTATGCTTATTAGCTAGCTAAAGAGGCCCAAAACACTCTCTAGCCATCAATTATAGCAGGTGTGAAGCAGGATTTAGCTACATCATCTCATCTCTTGTGATTATCCACCATCTCCTCCAACACACCCCACGATGGCATAAAGTCAGAACAATGGAAGCAATTAATGGTACATGAAGCCAATTCTCTAAATTATAGAGAGCAAAAGATATACAAGATGTACTCCCGTCGACGTCCACAGCTTGTCGGGGACAAGGGAGTTTAGCAGGGGGACGTGTGGAAGGGGACACAGGAGAATCAAGCAAAAAACGATGAAGAAGAAAATATAAAAGAAAGACTGCTCATTAGCAAGCACCACCCTTTGCCTAAAGCCCCATAGGGGCACACATCAAGCTACAACACAAAGGAAGGAGGTCTTCCATTATGAGTAGGAGAGAACTCAGATTTTTGAATTTTCCTCTTCTTCCTCTTGTATCTCCTTGCTTGTGAGCTTGCATGTGTGATTGTAGCTTGGAATGAGTGCATGGAAGTGTTGTCTATCCAATTCATTGTTTTTTTGAAGTGTGTAATGTGTGTGTGAAGAATGAGTAGGTGTGTGGTGAAACTAGGTGAGTTGCATAGCTCCGTTTTTTGCCCATAACTTGAGGTAGGTTTGCCAGAATCAAACAAAAGTATATCATTGGATTCATCTCACCGAGAGCTTCAAAAACCCACTATTGACCATATTCCGAGTTCAGAGCTCACAGAAAAGTCCCTTTTCTCCTTACTATTGTTTCATGTATCACGACACCATTTCCACTTGTGTGAGTGATGAATGTGAGAGGTAATACTCATCTGCATGCAATGGTAGCTATTCCACTTCGTTGACCATTGTGTAGGTGCAAGTCTTCATACACTCGTTTAGGTTCAAGATACCTCTAAGATTGATAATTTAAGTGTGATCCTCACTATATGCACTTGTTTGTGATAGAGAATAGTCTCTTTTGTCATAAGTCCCTAAGTTTTCACTTAGGTACACACATGTCGAATGGGTAAGCAGAGTAGACAATCTTTCAAGCATTCAAGCTATGTAAGCAGTGGATTGCTAGATCTTATACACACAGATGTATGGGATCCTACTAAAGAGGTATCCTTGGCCGGTAATAAGTACTATCTATCATTCATTCATGATCATAATAGAATGACATTTGTGTATTTCATTAAACATAAGAGTGAACTCTTTGATTGTTCCAAAAATTTCAAATCATTTGCGAAGAAGCAAACAGGAAGGTATGTTAAGAAGCTAAGATCTGATGGAGGGGGAGAGTATTTCTTTCAAGCTTTTATTGATTTTTCGTATGATGAAGGTATCAAAAGGGAAGTTACATGCAGGTATACTCCACAACAAAATGGAGTTGCAGAAAGAAGAAACAGAATCATAGCATAAGCATCTAGAAGCATGCTAAATGATATGTGTTTGCCTAATTCTTTTTGGGTTGAAGCAACTGTGTACATTATGAATAGACTACCTACTGTTGGAGTTCTTCAATTGACACCATATGAGGTATGGCATGGAAGGAAACCAAGTGTAAGTCATTTGAAAGTATTTGGTTGTGTATCTTATGTGCATGTACCTAATGAAGTGAGATCAAAACTTGATGTGAAATCAAAAAAGTGTACATTTATTGGTTATGCAGATACTCAAAGAGATATAGATGTTATAACCCTCATTCCAATAAGGTGGTTGTTTCAAGAGATGTAAACTTTGATGAATCACTTTCATGGTATGTAGATAAGAAAATTTTGCATGTCATAAATGGAGATGAAGAAGATACAAGTGAAGAAGATGAGTGCTTACCTCAGCCCACAAGATGTTTAAGTGATGAGAAGAGTGGTTTGGATGAAGAAAGAGAGCTAACTTTCAATGGAAGATCAAGGCAAGAGTCACCTCTAAGTGTTAAAAGTAAAGGTAAACTCAAACTTATTGAAATTAATAATGAAGGAGAAGAAGTTGGTAGTGTATATGAGTATGAAGAATCATCAAAGCTTCCTAATAAAAAAGGAAGACTATCCACATTGGAGGTAAGAAGAACTTCAAGAGTGCACTCATTATGCTTTTATGACGAAGGTTGAGAAAAAAAATGACCCTACATGTTATGTGAAGGCGAAAGGAGATGAAAAGTGGGAGAAAGAAATGAGAGAAGAAATGGAAGCACTACAAGACAACAAGACTTATAATTTAGTTCCAAAGACACCAAGAAAAAAGGTAATTGGTTGCAAGTGGGTTTTTAAGATTAAGAGAAATAGTGATGGTAGTGTGTCAAGATACAAGGCTAGACTTGTAGCAAAAGGATATGCTCAAACTCAAGGATTGGACTATGAAGAAACATTTAGTCCAGTAGCAAACATGGCAATAGTGAGAACTTCGTTGGCTTTAGCTACAAGTAAAAGATGGAATATATATCAACTTGACATAAAGAATGCCTTTCTTAATGGTGAGTTAAGAGAAGAAGTGTATATGTCACAACGAGATGGTTATGTGCATGCAAAATGTCCTAATCATGTATGTAGGTTAAAGAAGGCATTGTATGGTCTTAAACAAGCACCAAGGGCATGGAATGCAAGGTTGGTAAAGTATCTTATGCTGCAAAGATACACAATGAGGCAGGTTTATCCTTCACTTTATGTAAAACATGTAGATGGTGTGTGTGTTTATGTATGCATTTATGTGGATGACTTGTTGATTACAGGGAATGATGCAAAAGCCATTGAAGAGATTAAAGGTAATTTGGGAAAGGAATTTAAAATTTCATATCTTGGTTTGCTTAGATAATTTCTTGGGATTGAGATTGTGTGTGGCAATGAAGGTATGTGGTTGATACAGAGAAAGCATATATGTGATATGATGAAAAGGTTTGGTATGCAGGAATGTAAGTTTGTTTCTACTCCAATGGAATGTAATGTAAAGTTGAGTGCAAAGGAAGGTGATGAGTTGCATGATATGAATGTGTATAGATCCATTGTAGGATCTTTGATTTATGCAACAAAAACTAGACCTGATATATGCTATGCGGTGGGAATATTGTCACAGTTTATGCATGAACCTAAAGTAGTTCACATGCATGCAACGAAAAAAGTGCTTGGATATATGAAAGGTACCATGAAAGAAGCATTATGTTACATTCATGATGCTGATCTAACCCATAAAGTCTTTAGTGATGCAGATTGGGCTGGATGCAAAGATGACAGAAGATCCACAAGTGGATATGTGGTAATAACAGGAACCAAGAAATTAACATGGAGCTCAAAGAAATAGCCTACAGTTGCTTTATCTTCTACAGAGGCTGAGTATAGAGGTTTAGCATTGGCTACTACTCAGGTTATGTGGGTACAAACCTCACATTAGGACGTCCTCATGCCCCAGCATCAACAAGTATCCATGTTCGTGTGCCCAGAGAGTTTGCTCCGAATACACAGTGCAACAATGATGTGAAGTCTCAAAATGAGCGTCATGAAGCTGGAGAAAAGAATATTGATCTTTGGACTCATGGTTCATTATACCCTCCTGATCCAATGTCTTCTTACCATCCAACATTCCATAACCTCTCAACTTTACTTTAGTTCATCGGTGCCGATAAAGCTGGGCTCTTAGGTTATTGTCAACGATTATCTACACATTCAACTGTCATTACTAAGTATTGGATTCAACAATATCAACTAAATCATACAAGGTTGTTCACTTTTGAAAGCACAATCATATCTTTACAAGAAAAGCTTGCAGAGCTTCAAAAGCATATGGAAGAAAAGGAGAGAACAATTGAGAAATTAAAAAACACTGTCCAACACTTGAGAGAGACTCCACTTGGGATGCAACGTAGGAGATGATCATTAACATCCTTTGACTCTCTTTCAATTGGTGGTGGAGCACGCAAACGACAAGTTTTTGCGATAAGGTTTGGCTTGTATTTGTTTCTCTTTTTGGAAGACTTATATATATATATATATATATATATATATATATATATATATATATATATATATATATATATATATATATATATATATATATATATATATATATATATATATTCTTGTTATGTAGGTCATTCGTTGAAGATGTTAGTGCCTCATCAACAACAGAGGATCAATTCAAGTTATTAAATTCTTGTTTGACCAACAAGCAGGTGGTTAGTATTTTGGAGTCACGGATAGGAAACCTTATCAAGAAGCAAGTGATTAAAGATTTCACAAAAAAGTTACAAGATATTATCACTCCTAGAGACGTGCAGATGGTATGTGACGAAGCAGGAATTAGTACTAAAGGATACAGTGCATTGTACAACCTTTTGAAGCATTCATTACAAAGAGAAGGTATTTTGCATCATATGTTTCCATCTCTTGACAAGGTATCGCTAAAGAAGTCAATGTCCAATGAAGATATAGCTAGTATTCTTGGAAACTACTTATATATAGAGGATATTATGCCTATGTCTATTTATCATTTATCTACATCCAAAAAAGAGTTGAAAAGCGCAGTTGGAAATGGATTTCCTTACACAAAGTACAACAACATATTCGTGGATTTGGAGAGGCTTCAACAGGCAATGGTTCGATTTTACAAATCTATTATACCAGGTATGTGCACTATTGTTACCTTGATATACATTGTATTTTGATGTTATAAAAATTTTGCTAATTTATGCAGATTGTAATACCAAATTACAGTTTATATTGAAGTTAGATGAATGCCAAATCATAAAGGGACGACAAATGGAGAGATTGAGTTTGACACTCATGAATGAAGCTATGACAAATGCCATATCTGATGAAAGTAGTAACTCTAGCTCTAACTCTACATATAGTGTTCAATCTGAGAAAGAAATATGGTGGTTAGGTGCTATTGAAGTACCTAAAGAGTCCAATGATGTTCTTTCATGGATTTTTAGTAGGACCCCATGGATCACTAAAGTAATAGTTTCTCAAATTCATGGTGCAAAGCTCCACATAGAAAACTTTGGTGATTTTGAGATAGATTGGCACTTGGGTGGGGATTTAAAAACTATCAAATGCATGTTAGGTTGCAAGCAAGGTGCATCTGCTCGTTATCCATGTCCATTTTGTACTCGAGGCTACAAAGTAACAAAGAGACAACAAAAAGTATTATCTAGCTTAGATGAATACATAGATGCACCTACTTCCACGGAATGGGATAGACCTTTGTTAAGGTTAGAAATACCTAACCGTGACACATTAGATAAAGATTGAAATCCCATTATTCCATTTCCATTAGTTAATGTTCACTTTTGCACATTGCATGCTTTCATGAGAATATTTGATAGATTATTGAAGCTCCACATAGAATATGCATTTTCCATGAAGCCAATTGATAAATTTGTACAAGTAATCAAAAAATTGGAAGAGTTGCTTAATTTTATTGGTTGTCACGGTGGTAATGTAACTCTAGTTGTCAAAAAACTTGGTGAATTACAAAATAGTTTGCAACAAGTGTCAATGACAGGGAAGAAGGCAAGAAAATTTTTCAGAAGAGGTGTAAGCCCTAAGAAAAATGAATGCAGGGAGCTATGGAAAGACTTGTGCATGATCACCACTGATAATGATTCTCAAATTGACCTTAGTGATAGGCGAAAGAAGGTTTGGTCATGCTTAGATAAGCTGGTAGGCTTAATGAGTCTTAATAGCTCCAACAAAAATGACTGTCAGTTGTTTCAAGATACATTAATGGAGTTTGCAAAGTGTTTCATCCTATCTTGGGGAGAGAGCAATATTACACATTACATTGTAAGTTTTCTTATTTTTTCAATTTTCTTGTACTTATATCATTTCGGCATATTTTATTTGCACATGGAGCATTTTTTATGCATCGATATGGTTCATTGGAGATTTTTAGTACACAAGGAATGGAGAAGTCACATTACAAGGCTAGAGGTGTTTACTTCAAGAACACACGACATGGTGGTGGTGCAATGCAATCAAACTATATGGAAGAGATGTTTAATTGGTTTTATCGTACTGCATTTTCAAGGACATATGCAATGGAATGAGCCAAGGAGTCAAAAGTTGCAAAACTTGCAAGATTTAATCAACACAACTTAGCTAGTGAAAAATGGAAGTCATCATTGGGACCTTTACGTCATGCTCAATGGCGGGCTACAAGAACACGACAAGGTTCATCATGGAAGTGAAGTCATTTAATACATTCATGGCATTTTCTGACTAATTCATAAGGTTTGCTACACACTAATCTCTTGTTTGCAATGTTTTAAGGTAATTTTTAATTTTTTAACTATTTTTTGTCCATTCAGATGTGAACAGAACCTTTTTAAGTGAAACATTATAAAAGGAGACTCATTGTCTCATTTCAACATTCTAGCACTATAGAGGATGGCACGAACAAAGCAAACTGCAAGGAAGGATCCCATTAACTTTCCTACCTATGTGCAAGGCACTCAGAAGCCACCATGGATGAATCACCACAAAAGGCGACGTAGTGTCTCGTGCTCTGCATCCCATCGTGAAACAGGTGGTGGTCATACCTTTGGGAGTGAACAGTTGCATGAACAAGTGGAACATGGGCAATCCAGGGAAGAGGCCGTAAATCAACCCCAATCACCACCATCATCATATGATGAGCCTCCATCACCAAAGAGACCAACAAAGACAAGGGTGAAGGAGCGTGCTCACAGACAGGTAGTTTCTGATGATGATTTTGATGAATCGCATGAGGATGTGTCTCAACAACATTCACAATCAAGTGAGGAGAGTCAAACATTGCCACCATGGGGTAACGAAGAAATACCTACAAATCATAGGGTTACTGTAGCGGGAAAGACACTACCAACAAATCAGGGGGCCATACCCAATGATCAAGAGAGGGAGCAAAGCCAGCAAAAACATCCTGAACAAGGAGAAAGCTCAAGATGCGTGCAACCAAGACCACCCCAACCAAGACCACAAGAAAATGTCCAACGAAGACCACCACCATCACAAGCTAGAGCACCACAACGAAGAAGAAGATATACGAAGGCATTTGCAGAGATAAGGCACTATCAAAAGATAGCTGAGCTTCTGATACCTAGAAGACCCTTTGCAAGGGTGGTCAAAGAAGAGTTACAAAGGTATTGTGCAGGGTTAAGGATCCAAGCTCTAGCTTTAGAAGCTTTACAAGAGGTAGCTGAAGCATTTTTTATATCAATGCTAGAGGATTCCAACCTGTGCACCATCCATGCTAAGGGAGTCACTATACAACCGAAGGACATATAGTTAGCTAGGAGAATTAGGGGTGATCGTAGCTAAGTTTTGTAACTGATCTCTAGAGACAAGAGATTTTTTGTAAATATTGCTATTTTCAATGAAACATTAGCACTTTTCCTCTATTCCCTTGATAATCTCATTATTTAGAATGAAACATGAGCAGTGATTTTACATTTCCATGTGTTTTCTTGTGATAATCTCTCATATATCAGTGATTGTTTTCTTATCGTGTCATTTTGATCTAGTGATAATATCCATCTAGTGAAATTTCTTTCTCATTTAAGGTCATGTAGGGCATGTAGGGCATTGGGAAGCCAAATAAAGCCCTGCCACAGAAACGTGGGAGAAGGCCCTGCAAAACGTTTGTAGGGCCTTCTCCCGCGTTTCTGTGGCAGGGCTTTATTTGGCCTCCCAATGCCCTACAAGACCTTAAATGTGAGTAAGAAGGTCCAAAAGAATGAGAGTAAAGAAGGATCATGAGGAGTAAAGCTAGTTCATGAGGAGTGAACATGAACAAATTTTGACCTCCCTATACCTTTGAAACATATGAGCACAGCATTTTGAAACTTAGAACATTTGCATTCTTGAAAATATCCATCTAGTGAGGTTTCACTCTCATGTAAGGTCACCTAGGGCATTTGCATTCTTGATAATATCCATCTAGTGAAATTTCTCTCATTTAAGGTCATGTAGGGCATTGGGAGGCCAAATAAAGCCCTGCCACAGAAACGTGAGAGAAGGCCCTGCAAACGTTTTGCAGGGCCTTCTCCCGCATTTCTATGGCAGGGCCTTATTTGGCCTCCCAATGCCCGACAAGACCTTAAATGAGAGTAAGAAGGTCCAAAAGAATGAAAGTAAAGAACCTCCCAATGCCTCCCAATGCCCTACATGACCTCAATACATCACATGCAGGTCCAAAAGAATTTTAGATAATATACTCAAAAAGAAAGACTTGAGACAATTGTAAATAAAGCAAAGTGAAAATTTGATATTAATTCAGTTGTTTACATCATATGGCTTTGAGTTTCTCAATGACTCTCTTTCAACGCTCCAAAGCCATGGGTAGGGTGTGAGTCAAAATTGAGGTTGCTATTTCATCAACATTTCTAACTCCTAGACCTAGAGATATACCTATTTGACCTAAGTCCTTTCCACGGAAGTTGGAACCTAAGGTTGTAGTTACAAGGGATTTCTTAACTAAAAAGATACAATTACTCCCCTGTGTAATGGTTGATAAACAAAGAAATTTACTTAAGGCCTTTAGACACCATGTCATGAAGTGGCCCTGCGGACTGAACTCTTTATGGATAATTACAAAATATTCTTTGGGAAGTTTCCCAATGTAGTTTGCAAGGGATGAGCCACATCCATGAGCCACTCGATCATCTCCACTCCTTGCTGCAAACTTGTCGACTTCAGTCACCTCCTGCACAAAGGTTTATGATTAGTAGCTGCATGTGTTTGTAAGAATGAATGACATGAATTGAAGATACTTACATCTTGAACTCTATCTTCTTCTTCTCCTCTCTCTTGAAGATGTAAATTAATGCTGGAGTGGGACATCCCACTCTGCTGGATTACTGGTAAGACGAGAACTTCTGATTCCAATATCCTTTCTTGTGCATTACTAAATTGTTCTTCTGTGATATGTTGATGTTCACTTGTAAGTATGTCATTGCAAATCAATTTTATTGTGTCGGCCACTGAGTCACCAAATGGCAAACACTTTTTCTCCAACAAGTCAGAGGTACTATCCAAAGGAAACTCTGACAAAGTACAAAACAAACTTAGGCATTCATCCAGCCGTAGCCCAAATGCCTTCTCTACATCATGTAAAAACAAATATTCTTGTCCCTCGACAAGAACCACTGAAAAAGTTTCAATCTCCACCTTTGGAATAGTTGCTTCTGGCTCCGAAGAGGTGGATGGCTTAGGCACTTCTTTCAACTTATCATCGACACCAAGAGGATAAGTTTTCTCAATAGCTTCTCTCTCTAATAGGAGATTCAAGCGTTCTTGAGGTGGTTCCTTTTTATCCTCGACAAAACCACCTGTAAGAAGATGACGGATCTCATGAGGAATTGGTTCTGGTTCCTCATTCACAAAGAAAATTGTGGCAGCAATGAATGAAAGATATTTTGCACCCATCTTGCGTTTCCTATTCAATCTCCTTATAAGTGGCACAGTTTCATCAAGAAGGTGCCCTGCTTCCTCTGCAATTACCTGGAACCGTTTCAATCATTTTGCAAATGCCTCATCACCTTTGTGAATGTAGGTGAGAAGGTCACATGGAACCCAGGTTCCATCATATGGTGGTATTTCGATAGAGAAATGCAATATATGAACTTGCATATATTGAAGTAGCTCCTCCAAAGCATCGGCATTCATTTGCACGGTTCCATGGAGGCCAGGAACCTTGGAGAGAAGATCATATAGGTCATGTTGACCTTTATAATCTGAATCCTCCAAAATTCTAGAAACTTGTGGCGTGCACTCTTAGTAGGTACAGAGGTGGAAGCCATAGCTTGCAACTGCAGACTCCTCTAACACTCAATGTAGTTGCAAAAGTGAGAAATGAGGAGAGAAGACTCCTATTTATAACTTTTCTAGAATTTTTAAGTGATGGGTCCCACTTTTTCATAGAAGTGACTTTTCCTTAAATTAAAACATAAGAGTCTTGGAAAGGAAAACTTTGACATTTGAGATCACATCAAAGAAAATAAACAATAAGAATGCTCTTTCAAGAAAAACCTTGAGAATGTATAGATACAAGTAGAATGTGGCCAAAATATCCTTGAAGCAAATGTGAAAAATTTTTCATTGCAAAAATAGGTTTGTTTACAAGTTTCACAGTATCTTTACAAAAAAGAGTTATGACAATGAAATTTCAGTTCCATCCATGCTCCAATCTGCAAGAACCTTGATTTTTTCTTCCAATCTCTTTCAAATCTGTGGACAATTAATAAAAGAGTAAAACATTTTCAAATCATGAACAATAGTGATAGAATAATATATATATATATATATATATATATATATATATGTATATATGGAATACAACTCTTACCTTGTTCCCTCGTATTCGAAATTTGAAATCATGAAGGTCATCATATCCCATGATAAGTAAGTGCTCTCTCAAGTTGGCCAAGTTCCAATGTTGATTAACTAAAACCACCTCCATATCATTGTTTGGTAACTTCACATTAATTTCAAATGAAGCTAAAGATCCCTCCAAGCTTTACAAAGGTATCCACTCTCCTAGTTTACACATCCAACAATCATAATAAAATATGATGAACAATGAGGTGCGATGTTTTAAATAGCGAAACCCTATACCTGTGTCACCAATTCTACAACGATATCTATCCCCTTTTGACAATCCTTCTACATAACCCCAGTTTTCCCCTAACAATCATTCTACTGCTTCGTATGTAATATCTTTACATAGGAACATTGTAGGAGTTTCTACAAAAGGAATGCCTTGAAATATGAAAACAAAGCAATGGATTGGTAGAGTCCAATGAAGACCTATTGATCTAGACACTCGTGTGAATTTCAAAGAGTTATGTATGTCCATCACCATCTTACGCTTGAAAGATGATATGTACCAAAAATCAGGTTTTGGCCACTCTAAACTAAGAAGAGAGTCAACTTTGATAATCTCCAACCTTCCATATTCACCATCTGTGGAAGGAACAATGTACTTGTGAGTGTAAAAGAAGATCCTTTCACGAATAAGTTTAGTAGGAGGTACATCTGGAAACACTAATGCCCCAATGTCTGCATGTAATGCTTTGAAAGTTCCTGTAAGACTATGAAGTGGTTGCTCTTCCACTAAACTAGAAGGAAATATGACTCTAGCAATGAAAAACATATGAGATGAGTAATTAAGACATTTAACACCATGAAGCATTGAAAAAATAGAAATACTCACAATGGATTGGATATCTAGGAGTTTTCTAACTTCATGGTTGAAACTGTGAAGACATGTTGTACAATAGCAACCATCCCACCATGTCTTTGCTGCTTGCAGCCTAAGAGCTTACCTTTCCAATGAAGATCCAAATTTCCACAATCTCGAACACGATGAGGACCAAGTCCAGATGGCTGCATGTACACCCATGCACCTTTGCAAAACTCTTGTGGTAGCCAACTTCCTCCATTGTTTTGATGTTGTGGAACGTCATTGTGTGAACTTCGTCTTTTGGTCTCCTACGAGCTCTGGAGCTTTCCATGGGAGTAAGAGTTGTTGTCATTGCTGCAGAAGTTGGCAGAATGGTAGGAGGAGAAACAACGCTTCTGTTGTATGGTATGGAGGGAATAGAGGTGAAAAATATGACTTTTTGGGTTTTGGGTATGAAAATGGGAGTTTGAAGAGGGAAAATAGAGTTTTTTGAGTTATTTTGACAAAAGTCACTTTTCTAGTCCAAAAACATGCACGGATTTTGAATTAGAAGTCAAAAATAGCACTTTTGACCCTGAAAAGTGATATGGAGTTCATTTAATGGTATTATGATGAGTTTTACAACTTTTAAAAAATTTTGAATTTTTGGGCCCAGCCTGATTACGATATTTCTTCTCTCTCTAGAAGACAAGCCTGAACATAGAGGAATCTTGTCCCCTCTTCCCCCTTCAGCCTAGTATTTTATAGGGTATAGACTGTGGCCACCACCCTCTTCTGATTGGTCCATCACTAATCACTCCTTAAGCTAAAAGGCTCATCCAGGGTTCACCTTTTTTCCTAATGCTCATGATACTTGTCTTTTGCAGGTTCAAAGCTTATATCATGGTCATCTAAAAAGCAACCAATTGTGGCATTGTCATCGATAGAGGTTTACCAAATGCAACTTAAGAGGCTATGTGGCTCAACCAACTCTATGCAGATTTGGGGTTACACTCTTACACTCCAATAATTTTTGGAGACAACACTAGTTCACTTCATTTGGTTGCTAATCCTCTATATCATGCAAGGACTAAGCACATTGAAGTGCACTATCATTATGTAAGGGCGAAATTTCTTAGCAAGGTCATTCAATTGTCATATATATTAACTCATTTACAATGTGCAGATATACTCACAAAGTCTTTGGATGGAACCAAGATGAATAGATTCAAATTGATGATTGTTTTGCAGGACATCAAGGAGGAATAAAGACCAAGCATGTTAGGCTTGAGGGGGAGCTTTTGGTGCAAGATAACTCAAGCCCTTATACTTGGATGATTAGAATATTGCTTATGGAATCTCATGTGATCAATCCTTTGTAAAATCAAGTGTCTTTTACCTTTGTAAAAGTGCATTACTTGCATGTGGAGTTAGGAAGCATCAAATCTCAAATCATTTGTTAGTTGATTAACAAGAAAATAGATCCTATATTTTAGAATTTACTTTTAGGTGAACTTTTGAATTTGAATTCAAAAGGTTGGCTCCAAACTCAACTCTAAAAGGACGTTCAAAAGACCTGCATGATATCTTGACTCTTAGAGATCATTAGGAAGGGATACATCGTGAATTGAGAGCTCACTCTATAGCTCAATTACTTCCCTCACATTGAGCAATAGAGTATTCTCAATGAAATTGTATTTGTACATTATTTAATACATACATTTCATCATATCTTCACTTCACTTCTCTTCCATGACTACATTAGTACAATGATCTTCTCAGAGCTTGTTCTCAATCTATGATTGATTGTTTGTAGTGATATAAATCATGATATATTCAATATAATGTCTACTATATAGCTAAAAAATCTCATTATCATTGCTTTTCTAATCGTGAGATATATTCACTTCATTGCTCTCTCGTCTATTGTCTGATGCATCCCGAAAATGCCCCGACACCTCTATAATTCGTTACACATCATACTCAACATGTAGTTCATCATTTTTGTTGAAATCACTCATGATTGGTAGTTGTCTAAGTTAATTCGACATCACCAAAACGAATTAGACTAATTGATACTATGCTCAAAAACACTATTCAATTTACTAAACAGGTGTAGACACAAAAATAGCAAGTTTGTGAACTTGGATCAAATTTCTACCTATCTCTTTTGATCCATTGATTAGTGGATCATGTTCCAAATAACATAGGTGATTATTTATGATCATTAGCTAGCTAAAGAGGCCCACTACACTCTCTAGAAATTGTTCTTGGCTAGTGTGAAGAAGGTCTAAGCAACACCACTTCATCTCTGAAGATTATCCACCATCTCTGCCAACAGAGTTCACCACACTCAAGAAGATGCCCAAGCAAAGTGTGACTGATTTTGTCATCAAGATGAAGGACATGGCAGATCAGCTTGGAAGCACCACAAAGATCATTGATGAAGACTAGATACTAAGGCAAGGATCAATGGAATAAAGGCAGATGACAAATGGGAAGCTTTCACCACGGCCATGGACCTCTAGATGGACATGCAAGTTCCTGATTTCAACAGCCTCATGGGACAATTATTCACACATGCAAAAAAGATTATGAAGAATGGAGACAACACAAAAGGTAATCAATTCTCTGTTCTATATATAGATAAGAACAACCATAAAGATAGCAAAGACAAAGCTAGAAAGTCTGATGATGAAGGCAACACCTCTGAAGAAAACTTTGCAGATAGAGGCAAAGGCTCAAGAGGAAGAGGTAGAGGAGGAAGACAAGGCAGAGGAGGAAGACAAGGCAGAGGAGGAATGAAAGGCAGAGGAGGAAGACAAGGGAAGGGGGAGATATCAAATATCCTCTCCATGTTCCATATTTTTCTTAACTAATCACATGAGAATTGCTTTAGGAATCCTAGAAAACAAAGTGGAAGAGGTTACAATAGATGAGGCTATGGAAGCTCAAGAGGTAGATTCAACAACAACAATGGCTACAACAACAACTCATACAACAAAAATAATTATCAAGGAAGATATAGAGGAAGGAGAGACTACAACAACTATGCAGATGATCAAACTCGAGAGGATTCATTACTTATGATGAACATGACCATGAAGCAAGGTAAAGCAGATGAACATGTATTCTATATAGACTCATGCTCAAATAATGTAGCAAGGAATGTAGCTCTACTCTCAGACTTGGAGGATCCAAGGAATAGACATGAAGTCCAAAGAGGAGATGACACAAGGCATCTAGTGGAGAAGATAGGAAATGTGATGACTTCAAATGGTAATATGAACCTGTTGAGCAAGGTATTCTATGTGCCAACTATCACCAAAAACCTCGTAAGTGTAGGTCAAATTCTTGAGAAAGGATTGCAAGTCAGATTCACAAAAAATGGAGCATTTTTTTATGATCCACATTAGGGATTCAAGAGGATATCAAGAGGAGAAAAGTCAGGTAGACTATTTACATTTGAGCTCCAAGATATTAGAAACAGTGCATTCTTCAATTATGGTAGTCAAACCCTATGAGAGTTGGAAATTTGGCACAAGAGGTTAGCTCATATAGGTGAAAGGGCACTAAAGTGAATGAATAGGGATCAAAGTGTGCTTATTCTACCAAAAAACGCCAAACAACACATGATTTACAAATGTAGTGCTTGTCAATTTGGCAAGTCTCATAAACAACCATTTACAAAGAGCGGAAAAGTTGTATTCATAGCCACCTATTTGATCAATATAATTCCATAAAAAGCACTAGATGGGATGAAACCTTATGAAGCATGGAGTGGAAGAAGACCTAGCCTTTATCATTGCAGGATCTTTGGGTTCATAGCATATGCACACATACCTTCACAAATCAGAGGCAAATTAGACCCAAAGCTAGAGAAATGCATATTTATTGGCTATGAACTTAATAAGAGAGTTTATAGGCTATATAATCTAAGAAATGTAGGTTTCATTGTAAGTAGAGATGTTGTTTTTTATGAAAAAAAATCTTGGTTTGAAGATGATTGCAAGAAAATCAAACTTTCCTATGACCTAGAGGAAGACTTTCCAACATTTTCAAAGAGGAATGAGCTTACACTTGAAGTATCAAGTGATTCTGAGGATGAGCAAAAGACTCCAAGAAGGGAAATTAACTCTTGGAACCCTAAAGGCAAAGCCAAATTGCAAGAAATGAGAGATGTGGTAGAATAATCTCAACAAACTATAAGAAGGTGTACCAGAGAGAAAAGGAAGCTAGAATGGTATGGTTATGAAACTTATTTCGTCACTAAGCATTCTATTTACATAGCATAGGATACAAACTCAAAACAACCATCTAAATATGAAGAGGTGAAGAAGAAGCGAGAATGGAGAGATGCTATGGAGAAGAGATAGAAGCTCTACAAGAAATTTAGATATCGGAATTGGTTCCCAAGAAACCATCTATGAAGTTCATTGGCTCAAGGTATATTTACAAGGTAAAGAAGGATTGTGATGTCTCAACTAACAGGCACAAAGCAAGGCTTGTAGCCTAAGGGTTTGCACAAACCCAAGGTATTGATTATGAAGAAACATTCTCACCTGTGGAAAAAATGCCTACAATCAGAGTACTTATGAGTGTTGCATCTTCCAAGGATTGGAAGATATATCAAATGGATGTTAAAAATGTTATTCTAAATGGTTGGATTTCAAAGGAGGTATACATGGCTCAACCCACTGGCTTTGAAGATCATTCATATCCAAAATATGTATGTAGGTTGAGAAAAGCCTTGTATGGCTTGAAGCAAGCTCCTAGGGCTTGGAATCAGAGACTTATCACTTAATTGCAGGATAAAGGTTTTATGGTAAGCAAGGTAGATCCTTCCCTTTGCATTAAGAGGATCCACTCAAAGGTCATATACCTTTGTGTATATGTGGATGGCATAATCATTACAGATGATGATGCAAACGGAATCAAGAGGATCAAAGCTTAGATGATAGAAGAGTTCAAGATTAGTGATCTAGGACTTCTCACATACTTCCTAGGTTTGGAAGTGGTATACATAGAGAAAGTTATGTTCTTAACTCAAAGTAAGTACATTGGAGATATACTTACCAAGTTCAAGATGGATCACCCTTGGAAGTAAATCTAAATCTAATTGCTCATGAAGTTGAGTTGATTGAAGATGTGGCTAGCTACCAAAGCCTTGTTGGAAGCTTGAATTATGCTACTCTAACTAGAGTAGGTATTTTCTATGGAGTTAGTGTGCTAAGTCAATATATACACATTTGAAGGAAGCCTCACATGGAAGCAGCAAATAGAATATTAAAGTATTTGAATCATAAAATCAATGAAGGATTGTACTATCCATATACACCTGATATAGATATCAAGCTCTTTTCTTATGCAGGTTGGGCAGGCTCAAAAGATGATAGGAGAAGCACTTCAATCTATCTCACTTTTGCAGGTACCAAACTGTTTTCATGGTCTTCCAAGAAGCAAACTACAATTGCTCTTTCCTCAATAGAAGCTAAATAGAGAGGACTTGTAACTGCTACTCAAGAAGCTATGTGGATAAGGACCTTATATTCAGATTTAGGGTTGAATACTACTATGACACACATATTTGGAGACAATATTAGTTCATTACATATTGTTGCGAACCCTATCATCATGCCAAGATCAAGCATCTAGAAGTTCATTATCATTATGTCAGGGAAAAGATCATGAGTAAGGAGAAAAAACTATCATATGTATCTACACATCAATAATGTGTAGATATGATGACAAAAGCATTGGATGGAAGCAACTTGAATAGGTTCAAGTCAATGACTAGATTACAAGAAATCATAAAGGACTGATCTTAGGCTTGGGGGGGAGCTATTGCTGCAATTAGCAAGCCTACGTTCTTGGCTAATCATTCAAGACTACAAATCATTTTATCTCTTCACAAAAAGGAACTTCATGTGAACCTATGCTAGTCACTTTGGGCATAGTTACTTTGGATAAAATGTAAATGCAAAGAAAATAAGGAATCTCATGAAGTTAGGGAGTTGAACCCATGACTCATGTGGTATGAAGAATCAATTTAAATCATCCATAAAGTGTAGGAACATTTTTAGGTGAGGGAAAATTCAAATTCAAACTTGGAACATGTATAAATACACATATTTTTAGTCGCAAGATAAGGGAGCCATTTTGAGAGGCATTGAGCTACTTTAGTGAGCATACACTGATTGCATCTCATGTGTGAGTCATCCACTACACTTCCCTTGAATCATATGTTCATTAGCATATACATTCTGATACATTACTTCAAGTTCATCTTTTTCTATTGTTCTCTGTAGCATCTTCATCATTTCATTGATTTTTGGAATTGATTTCTCTATGTGTAATCCATCATTTGTTGTAGTTTACCTTGGATTAGTTAGCATAACTATGTACATAGCAACTTTCATTACATTTGGTTCAAAGAATCAAGAGATATGAATCATGGAATTTGACTGTGTCTACACACCTCTAGATATTGAAATGTCTGGATGACCTGCCTCACTTGTTAGAATCAATTTTCAGTGTACGGTGTGGCTAAATTGATGAAATAACTTGCTTTAGTTAGATACATAGTCCAATTACATGTGTGCAAAATCTCTCTAGTAAATTCATACTAGGTTATGAGCTCTTAGCAAATTATTGAGCACTTTTATTCCCAAAATAGAAGGTTTCTTCACATTCTAGTACATGCAAGTTATCTATTTTGATGAAAACTTTTGGGATTGATGCTCCAGAGCACTTAGCGGTTCTAAATGAATTATTGTGAAGCTAACAGAGTCTACAAAGCATCCGCTGAGCTAACATGGCAGGTGTAGAGAAGGTTTTGTGCAACACCAACTCATCTTTGGAGCATACCTATCCATCTCCTCACAAAAATTGCTTCTTCCCATAAGTAGGGTTATATGATGTTCCATGATCATTTATGCGAGGCTCATTTCGATGGAAAAAAAAAAGAAGAAATCACTCTTTGAGAACTAATTCTACATGCGCTTGATTGAAGAGCAAACCAAACTTTATATCTATGCAAACGATATCTCTTTGTGCTTCCCTCTCTATTTTTTACTTACTCTCTCCTCTCTCTATTTAAGCTTAACGAAGAAATTCACTGACCAAAGTACATGGCTAATTATTTTAAGTACAATTCTGATCATTTCTATACAATTTAAGTTGTTGTTTTTTCATAGATTAATATCGCATGTATATATACATAATACATACATAAATTAGTATACATACATACACGTACACACACCCATATACATACACTCATACACACACATATACACACACAAACACAAACACATACTCAAATACACACACATAACACATACACACACATAACACATACGCACATACATACATACATTAATATATATACATACATAAATTAATACACATACACACATACATACATACACATACACACACACAGACACATACTTATTCACATACACATAGACATACACATAAACATACATATACACATACACATACACATATACATACACATACACCTACACATACACACATATATACACATACATACACACACACATACATACATACATACATACATACACACACACACACACACACACATATATATATATATATATATATATATATATATATATATATATATATATATATATATATATATATATATATATATATATATATATATATGTGTGTGTGTGTGTATATATATATATATATATATATATATATATATATACATGCACATACACATAAACATACATATGCACAAACATATCTACGTACGCATGCATGCACGTACATATGTGCATATACACAAATATACATATATTCACACATAAATACACATACCTGCATAGGTACACAAGAATACATACATACATATGCACATACATAAATAAGCATACACATGCATCCATACCCACAAATATGTATGTACACACATGCATACATATATACATATGTACATACATACAGAAACATGCATATAGATATGAATGAATGACACACTAAAAGTAATGAATGATATCTTAAAAATAAAGTGTAATAAAGTTCATTAGTAAATTTTAACCACATATTTTACTTCAATAAAATAAATTATTTTTAAAAAAATATAAAGTTATTAAAATTATAAACTCACACCCTAGAAAAAATTGAAAACAAAACTGATATATATATATATATATATATATATATATATATATATATATATATATATATATATATATATATATATATATATATATATATATATATATATATATATATATATATATATATATAGATATATGTGTGTGTGTGTGTGTGTGTGTGTGTATGTATGTATGTGTGTGTGTGTGTATATATATATATATATATATATATATATATATATATATATATATATATATATATATATATATATATATATATATATATATATATATATATATATATATATATGTGTGTGTGTGTGTGTGTGTGTGTGTGTGTATCAATGTATTTGTGCATGTGTATCAATGTATATAATACATCAAATGTATATACTCTCAATCATCAGAAGAATCATCTAAATCATGATCATCACTCCCATGTGATGTATCAGAAGAGGCATGGCTAGAGGAGCTCTAGTCTGTGATTATCAATATCATCTCACCTTTTTCTATCTGTCCACCGCTTCCATATCATCCTCTACATAGTACTTTTGTATTACATATAATAGACATAATATAAATGTAAATATATAAAACATCAATCAAAATAAAATAAACTATCTGAGATTTAATAATACTCATAAAATCATTTGTTTTATCCGCTATGTTGTTGTGCAAGGCACGATATCCAAAGTAGGTAGCATACTAAGTTTCATCTTTCATAGGATTATGAACATAATCCTTATGTTGCATTTAAACAAATGAAAAATGTTTATGGTTAGTGATTTAAATAAAACAAGATATGATTTCAATAACACATACAATTATAAATATATCAACAAAACCACATACGCCTAAACAAGACACATGACATGTTTCATCTTTTTTTGTAGTAGCCTGTGTTTATTTAATGAAACAAAAATACATTGATTTAGTATAAATATTTACAAAACATATAAGAACTACAACTCACATTAATATTGTTTATTTTACATACCTTTTGCTAAGGTAACATTTCTTGTAGACATAGCTTTTGCCAAAAATATTGCTATGTCTCAGGTGGTATGTCAAGCCATATCTTATTTGTTTCTACCATGGAGTATTTCTTGTAGTTTAAGTTTCAAACAAAAAAAACAATTGGATCAGTATATAATACACACAAACATACACACACACATGTACACATACATGCACATACTCATAGATACACACACATACACATGCATATACACACATACACACACACACATAAACATAGATAAACACACATACACACACATACATGCACATAAACACATACACACACACATACATTAACACATACACACACATACACATACATGCACATACACACAGATACACACACAGCTACACACACACATCCACACACATACACAGACATACATGATGGGAGATTGTACACTTTCCCTATGAATCTTGAAGCATAAATGTCCTCAAAGGTATGCTCACATCCACACACACATACATGATGGGAGAATGTACACTTTCCCTATGCATCTTGAAACATAAATGGCCTCATAGGTATGTTCACAGATAGCTCTATTGACTCAAAATGATGCTTCCCTAAGCTCTTAGGGAATAAACCCAAGAGCTTTCATACCTTTTCATAAAGGCTCTACCTAGGGAGAATTTTGAAGCTTTTTTCCAAAGCTTTGGGCTTACTTCCTTTTGTGGATTCATTCCACATAGCTTGGCACTTCCTTATACATGAGTGCCAGCTCCTTGTTCACAAAATCACTCCCAGGGGTAGATTTGTTGATATATTAAGGTGGTGATGTGTGGGGAACACACTAGGACCACTGGGGCACTTTTTTCCCTCTTTAGGAGGTTTTTTACATGGGCTTGTAGATATGCCTATAACCCTAACGGGTCACTTATATTTGTACATTCTCTTGGTAATACATTCAATATTGTGCGTTGTGCTCCAAGCTTCTTCTTCTTCTATGTGTTGTTTGCATGCCTCCATAGGCCTCAAACTCCAACAAATTCATGCAACTCATCACGTTCTTTTGCACGCAAATTTACATTACATTCCATTGAAGTATAAAAAAATTACATTCTTGCATACTAGACCTTTTCAGCATATCACATACATACTATCTCTATATCAACCACATACCTTTATCACCATACACAATCTCAATCCCAAGAACGTATCTAAGAAAACCAAGATCTGAAAGTTTAAATTACTTTCTCAAGTTACCTTCAATTTCGTTTCCATCATTCCCTGTAATCAACAAGCCATCCGCATAAATGCATACATAGACACACATGTCATCTACGTTTGACATAAAGTGAAGGATCAACATGACTCATTATGTATCCTTGCAGCATAAGATACTTTACCAACCTTTCATTCCATGCCCTTGGTGCTTGTTTAAGACCATAAAATGCCTTCTTTAAGCTGCATACATGATTAGGATATCTTGCATCCACATAGCCATTTGGTTGTGACATATACACTTCTTCACTTAACTCACCATTAAGAAAGGCATTCTTTATGTCTAATGGATATATATTCCATCTTTTACTTGTAGTTAAATCCAACAAGGTTCTCACTCTCTCCATGTTTGCTAATGGAATAAATATTTCCTCATAGTCCAATCCTTGAGCTTGAGCATATCCTTTTGCTACGATTCTAGCCTTATATCTTGACACACTACCATCACTATTTTTTTAAATCTTAAAACCCAGTTGCAAACAATTACCTTTTGTTTTGGTGCCTTTGCAACTAACTTCTAAGTCTTGTTATCTTATAGTGCATCCATTTATTCTTTCATTGCTTTCTCCTTCTTTTCATCTCCTCTTTCATCATCATAAGATGTAGGTTCATTTTCTTGCTCAATTTTTTTCATAAAAGAATAATGAGTATTCATAAAAGATTCATAAGTATACCTTTGAGGTTTCTTACTCACTCTTTAAGTTATTTTTACCTCTAATGTAGGTGATGTTTCTTTTTTATTAGGAAGCTGTGATGACTCTCCATACTCATATATTCTACCAACTTCTTCTCCTTCATCATTAACTTCAACAAGTTTCATTTTACCTTTACTTTTAACACTTGGAAGTGACTCTTGCATTGATCTTACATTGGAAGGTAGCTCCCTTTTTTCATCCAAACCACTCTTGTCATTGCTTCAACTTCTTATGGGCTGAGGTAAGCACTCATCTCATTCACTTGTATCTTCTTCATTTCCATTTATGACCTACAAAAATTTATTACTACATACCATTAAAGTGATTCATCAAAGTTTACATCTCTTGAAGAAACCACCTTATTGCAAAGAGGATTATAAAATCTATATCATCTTTAAGCATCTGCATAATCAATAAATATACACTTTTCTGATTTCACATCAAGTTTTGATCTCACTTCACTAGGTACGTGCACATAACATACACAAACAAATACGTTCAAATAACTTATACTTGGTTTCTTCCATGCCATACCTCATATGGTGTCAAATGATGAGCTCAAGCATTAGGTACTCTATTCATAATGTACACACTTGTGCTAATAGCTTCATCCCAAAAGGAATTAGGCAAACACATATCATTTAGCATGCTTCTGGATAATTCTTCTATGATTTTGTTTAATCTTTTTGCAACTCCATTTTGTCGTGGAGTATAACCACATGTAAATTCTCTTTTGATACCTTCATCATACAGAAAATTGGTAAAAGCCTGAGAGAAATACTCTCCCCCTCCTAAGATCTTAGCTTCTTAACATACCTTCCTGTTTGCATCTCGACAAATGATTTGAAATTCTTGAAACAATCAAAGACTTCACGCTTTTGTTTAATGAAATACACAAATGTCATTCTACTATGATCATCAATGATGATATATAGTACTTATTACCAGCCAAGGATTCCTCTTTAGTAGGACCCCATACATCTTTATGTATAAGATCTAGTAATCAGTTACATAGCTTGAACGCTTGAAAGGTTGTCTACTCTACTTGCAAATTGGACATGCTTTGCAAAGATGCACCATATTTTTCTTCGTAAGATCAAGTAATCCTTCAACAATCCTCTTCTTTGATAAGTCCTTTAGCCTATGTACATTCATGCGGCCAATCGTTTTGTGCCATACATCAAAATATGCTATTCTATGCATACCATAAGAGAAATAGTTTGTATGATTTGGCTTTACCTTGAATGTAAACAATCTACCTTGTTTTTTAGCTCTATCAATTAACCTCCTTTGCTTTGGATCCTCAATGAAGCAATCGGTATTATTAAATCTTACTTGCAACTCTTTTTCTACCATTTGACCAATTAACATCAAATTCTTAGTGATCATTGGTACATAAAGTACATTTTTCAAGCAATTCTTCTTGCACTTATCTTATTGAAAATCAAGTCTCAATCATGCAAAAGGGCTCAACCACGAGTTTTACAAGTGGGCCAATAAAAAAGGAGGACCAAAAGTCATGGAATAAAGTTAGAAGCTCCACCAAATTCAATCAAATTCAAATCTCATCAAATCAGCCACCAAAAAGTGCACCTACACTGATTGGTGGGTGGTTAGCTAGATTGTGGGAGAAGTAAAACTCTATACAAGCATCATCCCACCTTTTTGTCTTGTGTTGTATGCATTCCACAAGTTTTACACTTATTTAAGTGAAGTACTAAATCCAGAAAGCACCCCCCTTGCTTGCTTACCTCATTTTCTCATGATTTCACTCCTCTCCATCTAGAGGTGTAGTTAGGTTTTTCCACATCTGATTGTACCATAATGCAGAGCATTGTTTGCTTTCTCATCACACTCATTTTCATTGACTTCAAGTTTGCTTTGGTCTCTCATATAGTTCCTTGAACGTTGGCAAAGTTTCAAGTTATTTGACTAAGTGAGTTGTGAGAAATCACCAACTTTGTGAAGGTATATCTCTGCACATAGGCAAAAAGTGTTGCAAATAGGTAGTCTGTTTTGCAGAGGGTGGTTCTCCTAGCTGGAGTATCTATTTTGAATTATTTAAAGCTTGTTGGGTAGCTGGTATAGGCTACTGTAAGTCTCCAAAATTGCATATTAAGTCTCTGTATTGCTGCAGATGAAAGTTTAGAATAGGAGCATATATCACTACTTGTGGAGGGCAGCCATCTTCCATTGTTGCATTGGGGTGTTAGAATCATTCCCCATAAGTGGTATCAGAGCCATTTTGGAGGCTTGGAAACATCAGTGGGCAGCATATTGAAGACTTGAAGGTATCAAGAAAACTGGTGGAAGCACAAGGAGGACTTATCAAAGCAAGAAGACATCAAAAGGGGGCTACGTCAATCGAGATCTCAACTAGTCAAAGGTTTGCAAGAGAAAAGCTATCAAAAGGTAATATCCATACCTTCTAAAGCATACAAGCACCTGAGAAGAATCTAGAGGAGCATCTTAGAGCTCAATATTGCTGAGTATAATGCACAAATAGAAAATTTAGAGAAAGGCAATTATCAACCATGGAAATTTAGAGTTAGCAACTACCTTATGGGCAAAGGATCGTGGGGATTAGTGAGCGGCACAAAGACAATGCCTCATGTACTTTATCCACCACTTCAAGGGTAGGTTAAGACACTTATTGAATGGATAGAAAGGGATAGAAGACTCATATTCATTCTATTGCAAGACATAAGGAGTAGCATGATAGGGCATATACAAGACTTGGACACATCCAAGAAGGTTTGGGAGACCTTGGAGAGATTTTACTCTTCATCAACCAAGGCAAGGAAGACTCAGCTCAAGAATGAGCCAAATACTCTTAGGAAAGAACCAAGTACTAACATAGATGAGTACATTTTGAAGGTTAAGGAGCGTGTAGATGCCCTAAGCTCAATTGGGGGCCCAGTCAAAGATGATGATCTTGTCGTGCACACACTCAATGGCTAGAGAGAGGATGAAAGATGGAAAGCATTCACCATATTAGTTTATGTGAGGGATTCCCTATCAGAAGTTAATCAATTAGTCACATTGGTGGTGATCGAGGAGATGAACCAAGGAGGTTCACAATCAAAGGGCAGCCAAGTCCAAGTTTTCTATGCAGGTAGACGCAACAGAAAAAGAGTTGGACAAAACTCCCAAGGTAGAGGGAGAGAAAGGTCAAGCTCAAGCTCAAGCAACCAAGAAGACTCCAACCAAATCTATGGATCAAGAGGAAGAGGAAGGAGTAGAGGAAGAGGAGGAAGATCACATGGAAGAGAAGCATCCAATGGAGAATGCTTCAATTGTGGAAAACCGGGCCATTATGCAAGATATTGTTGGTCCAAAGGAGGAGGTAATCAAGGATACAAAAGGAACCAAGGTAACTATGCTAGTTCTTCAGCAAATTTAGAAAATGAGAACTTTCTTATGATGAATGGGTCAAGTGAAAGAGTCAATTCAGATTTTACATGGTACATTGATAGTGGTTGTAGCAACCATATGAGTTGCAATAAAGATGTTTTCTTTAATTTACACTCACCCATCAATCAAGGACATGTAGAGATAGGGGATGACATTGAGCATAAGCTTACACATTTGGGAGATGTTTCATTGAATGGATCTCAAAGCTCCAAGGCGTTGAAGGATATGTTGCATGTGCCAACCATCACAAAGAACTTGGTTTCAGTAGGTCAAATGGTTGAAAGAGGTTATGAGGTGAGGTTCAATGATCAAGGATGTTTTGTTGAAGAGCCCATGCAAGACTAAAAGCTCACACTATCTACTTATCAATTGGAAATAAACAGATTGCAGAAATCAACTTATGACATAAAAGAATTGGGCACATAAACTTACAAAGGATGAAGGACATGCAAAGGAAGGGCTTATTGAGTGTTCTACTTGATCTTACATCTCAGAATATGCAACATTTGTGCCATTCTTGTCAATTAGGGAAACAAAGCAGATTGCCATTCAAGAAGAGAGCACATGTAAGCAATGAAGTTTTGAATCTCATACACACAGATGTATGGGGACCTACAAGCGAGACATCCATTGGAGGTAATAGATATTTTGTCACATTTATAGATGATCATTCAAATTTTGTTTGGATGTATTGCATGAAGTCAAAGTCAAAAGTGTTTTACCACTTCAAGAGGTTTGAAAACCTAGTAAAGAAGGAAATAGGGAAGTATATAAAGACTCTCATATTAGATGGAGGGGGAGAGTATTTTTCAAATGAATTTTCAGATTTTCTACATGATCATGACATCAAAAGGCAATTCACTTGCAAGTATAGGCCTCAAAAAAGGGGTCATAGAGAGGAAGAATAGATACATAGCAGAATTGGCTAGAGCTTTGTTAAATGAAATGAATGTTCCTAACTCTTATTGGGCTGATGCAACAAATACAGCCACATACATTATGAATAGGTGTCCAAAATTAGGAGTACATGGAGTTACACCTTATGAAGCTTGGTGTTGTAAGAAACCCAACCTTTCACATCTCAAAAGTATTTGGTTGTGTGTGTTATGTTCACATACCTCAAGAATTGAGACATAAGTTAGACCCGAAGGAAGAGAGGTGTATATTTCTTGGATATTCTTCAAAGAAAAAGGGTTTTAGATGCTATAATCCTTGCAGGTAAGAGCTTAAGGTGTCTAGGGATGTAATATTTGATGAGTTGCTACCTTGGTATGGTAGCAAAGATGTGTTACACGTTGATGATGCATATGAAGCCAAGAAAAAGCTCAAAGAGCAACAACAAAGCATGGAAATAAGCGGTACAACCAATTCAAGCACACCATTACAGGAGAGTACTACATCAGCTTGGCATGGAAGGACAAGGAATGAAGCTCATTCAAGTGAAGGAAGTAGCAAAGGAAAGGAAAAGGCAAATGACAAAGACCATCAATGGGTAGACATGGAATCTAAAAGTGATGAAGATATGGAAAAATTAGAAACTCTAGTATTTAAGGAATCCAAACCAAGGAGGATAAGACTCCTAGCACCTAATGGTAAGGTAAGGTCATCCAATAGGATTAAATACCCTGTTCAAAAGTTAACTTATGATTCATTCATTGCAAGACACTAGGCCTACATGAGTCAAGTTATAGCTTGTGAAGAACCTAATTTTCTTCAAGAAGCAAATAAGCATAGGGAATGGATTGAAGCCATGGAGTAGGAAGTCAAAGCACTTGAAGAAAATGATACTTGACCATTGGTGCCAAGAACAAAGGACATGAAATTCATTGGCAACAAATGGGTGTACAAGGTAAAGAGGCATGCAAATGGGAGCATCTCTAGGTATAAAGCAAGGCTAGTTGCAAAAGTTTTTGCCAAATCTATGGCATAGAATTTGAGGAAACATTCAGCCTAGTAGCTAAGATATCCATGGTCAGACGTTTGGTTGCAATTTCAGCTTCAAAATGTTGGAAGATGTACCAGTTGGATGTGAAGAATGCTTTCCTAAATGGAGCGCTTGAAGAGGTAGTCTTTATGGAGTAGCCCCAAGGCTTTGAAGATGGGAGGTTTCCACATCACGTATGTAGGCTAAAGAAGGCTCTTTATGGACTCAAGCAAGCCCCAAGAGCTTGGAACCAACGACTAGTGGACTACTTGGTAAAATGTGGATACAATCAGAGTCATGCAAACCCATCACTCTTCGTGAAGAAGGAAGGTAGCAAAATTGTTTTCATTTGTATATATGTTGATGATTTGATCATTACAAGGGATCATGAAGCCAACATCAAGGACATAAACAGGAAGCTTGGATGTGAGTTTAAAATTTCATTAGGGATTTTAAGGTACTTTCTTGGGATTGAAGTACTATATAAAGAGCAAGGTATATACTTGATGCAAAGGAAATACATTCTAGACCTTTTGAAGAAATTTGGCTTGTGTGATTGGAAGCCCATTTCAAATCCATTGGAAGTAAATGTTAAACTAAGTTCTCATGAAGATTAATAAGTGAATGATGTCACCATGTATAGGTCAATAATTGGCTCTCTCTTGTATGCTACTATGACAAGAGCATATATTGCACATGTAGTTGGAGTGGTATCTCAATGTTTGCAAGCACCAAGAATACCTCATCTTGTTGCAGCCAAAAGGGTACTTAGGTACCTCAAAGGATTAGTGAATGAAAGTCTATATTATCCATTTGATGATGGATTAAATGTACAAGCATATTGTGATGTTGATTGGGCAGGTTCCAAAGATGATAGGAGGATCACTAGTGGAGATGTTATCATGCTAGGGAAGAAGACCATCTCATGGATGTCAAAGAAACAACCAACAATGGCTCTCTCATTGATCAAAACTGAGTATAGAGGCTTAGCACAAGTCTCATGTGAGCTTATGTGGCTCAAAAAGTTGTTTGTTGATCTTGATTTGCAGGTTAAGAAAGTACATATTTTTGTGACAACATAAGTAGCATATGCATGGCTCAAAATCAAGTGTTCTATGCAAGGTCGAAGCATGTAGAAGTGCACTACCACTTTATTAGAGAGAAGATCATGTCAAAGGATCTCAAGGTCGAGCATGTCAATACAAAGGACCAATATGCAAATATGTTTACCAAAGCATTGGATGGAGTAAAGCTACAACACTTCAAGACATGCATTGGAATGAAGGATCTAGGCATTGAGACTTGAGGGGGAGTGTTGAAAATCGAGTCTCAATCATGGAAAAGGGCTCAACCATGAGTTTTTCAAGTGGACCAATAAAAAAGGAGGACCCAAAGTCATAGAATAAAGTTAGAAACTCCACCAAACTCAATCAAATTCAAATCTCATCAAATTAGCCACCAAAATGTTAGTATATGATCAATGTCTACCCCTCATGATTGTATGCACATTTTGTAAGGCCCCCTTTATGAGGAGAAGCCAAGCGTGCATTACCCAATTGATGGGAATCCCAACTTGCATGTTGGATGAAGGTCATATTGGACCATGTAAGGTATTATAAGGAAAGGGAGTTACCAGGGTCCCCAATTGTGGGGTCCGGGGCAGCGGTGAGCAGCCCCGGCTGGGGGGTCCAAGGGGGCCAGCGGGCCCCCTGGCTCGGGGGTCCCAAGGGGCCAGCGGGCCCCTTGGTGGGGGTCCGGCGGCAGCGCCCCCGGCGTGACGGTAAAGGGAATATTCCTTGTCAGAGTCAGAAATCATTTATATTTGTTAGGTCGGTTCAACCAGTCTAAGCCGTGTATGGCAATTACGCAGGCGGTGGCCGCCCACGCTGTACCGCCCATGTATAGTCGTCCATGGCAGGCCACCCATGATCCTATATATACATGACTTCTGCACTACCTGAGACACTGAGTTGAGCCAGCATACCTCTGCCTTGTATCTCCCATTCTAGAGTTGTCTAGATCACCATTTAAGCTCTACCTTGAGAGCGCACGGGTGGACAACGCCATCATCTTTGTACTTCGTGCTAGTAGAAAATTATTGAGATTCTCCTATATCTGTTATCTTCTCTGCTATTGCTCCTGTGTTATATTGCGTAACTTTTGTCTTACATGGTATCAGAGCCGTAAGGTTCGAATAGCTTGAGAAGTATCACTATTTTAGCCTACTAGCATACTAGAATATCAGTAGATTATTCGAGTGATTACATGATGGCTTCATCGTCGAACACTGGTGTTGGTGCTTCAGCTAATGTTAATCTTGCACCTATTCGAATTCGTCCACCTGCATTCACTGAAGGGAAGCTGGATGGATCCAACTATACACTCTGGAAGTTCAAAATTTCTGCAATTTTGGACTCCTATGAATTACTTGACACTGTCATGGGCCCGATGGCACTGGATCCAGAGCCTATACCAGTTGAAGATCCAGCTAATTCAAGATTGATGATTTAGCCAGATCCAGATCTTCTACGAGCTTGGAAGAGGTGGAATGTTGATGCATTATGTGCAATTGTCACTAGTGTAAGTGATTCTGTGCTTACTTTAGTTCAACATACTACTAAAGCACATGAGGCTTGGGGCATATTGGCTCGACAATATGAGACCAAGAACCACACTAGGATACAGGATTTAGAAAATCAGTTGGCAAATGAAAAGCATTCTGATTCTGAAAAGGCTGAAGATTTTATCAAACGGATAAAACATCTTCAAGACCAATTGGCTGCAGTTGGTGTTGTTATAACACCAGAAGAGCTGGCTCAAAGATGTGTACGTGTTCTTCCGGCAAAGTATGATGGATTAGTAACAGCCCTTAACACTCAGGTAAGACCAACTCCCCTCACATTTGAAGAGTTTTGTGCTATGCTTTTAGAAGAAGAGATGCGGTTGAGGAATCGGCAAAGCACAAGTGATGCTGCATTTTCAGCAAATGCAAAAGGTAAAGGCTCTGCTGATGTATCAAAGAAGAAGCCAAAGAAGAAAAAGTTCACAGGAAGTTGCTTCTATTGTGAAAAGAAAGGCCATGCCATCAAGGATTGCAGGAAGAAGCAAGCTGATGAACGGAATGGATGTAATCATCATGGAAGAACAAAGAGTCTGCAAACAACACAGAGCTGGAACTTTGGGTAGCTATTGAAGAGGTATGTTCATCTGCTCAAGCTCGTGCTGATGAACCATGGATTTTAGATAGTGGAGCTTCTCGCCATATGACCAGTAAAAAGGATTGGTATAGTTCCCTAGTGCCTCTACGGGAATCCATCAATGTAGTGGTGGGAAATGACTCCAAGTGTCCAGCCGAAGGAACTGGAACCATCTCTTTTATCACTTCCCCAGGTGTTGAGAAAAAGTTATCCGATGTTCTCTATGTACCTACACTCAAAAGAAATTTATTGTCAGTTTCTGCAATAACAGATCGTGGACTTGAAGTTCACTTCAATAACAGTGGTGCAGAAATCATGGATTCATCAGGTAATGTTGTAGGTAAAGGGATACGACGGGATAACTTGTATGAGTTAAGTGCTTTAACTGCTACAGAAGATAAAGATGTAAGCAGGTTATGGCACCAAAGATTTGGGCATCTCGGATTTGCAGTTTTGAAGGAGATGCAAAGAACAGGGATGGTTGCTCATTTGCCTGCATTTTCAGAGTTGCAGGAACCTTGTGAAGCTTGTATGATGGGCAAGCAACAACGAAAGGCATTTCCAAGAGAGACCAGCAATCGATCTCAAGCTCCTCTAGAGTTGGTACATGCTGATCTCTGCGGTAAAATGTCTACACCTGCTTTAGGAGGATCTTTCTACTTTTTGTTGTTAGTCGACGATTATAGTAGAAAGATGTGGGTTTATTTCATTCGAGAGAAGGCTGATGCTTTTGAAAAATTTAAAACGTGGCATAAGTATGTAGAAAATGAATCAGGAAGGAAACTGAAGAAATTTAGAACAGATAGAGGAGGTGAATTCTTGTCAACAGAATTCAACAATTACTGTAAGGAGCATGGTGTGAAAAGGCAACTTACCACAGCTCATACACCTCAACAAAATGGCGTTGTTGAGCGCAGGAACAGGACAGTAGTTGAAATGGCTCGTTGTATGTTGAAGGCTCAAGACATGCCTGATTCATTCTGGGCAGAAGCAGTCAATACAGCAGTCTACATCCTCAATCGAAGCTACACAAAAGCACTGAAGGGGATGACTCCTCAAGAAGCATATTCTGGTAAAAAGCCTTCAGTTTTGCATTTCAGAATTTTTTGTTGTTTTTGTTATGCACATATTCCTGATTCAGCAAGATCAAAGTTGGATTCAAAAAGCAAAAAGTGTGTCTTCCTAGGATATAGTGAAGAGTCTAAAGCATACAGGTTGTGGGATCCTGAGGCAAGGAAGATTTTTGTCAGTCGAGATGTGGTGTTTGATGAACGACCATACTTAGTAGAAGATAAAGGTAAATCTACTATCTCATCAAACGAAGAAATATCTCACCTTGTGCCTATCAAAAGACAGGTTAAAGTTGAGGAGAAGGAAACATCTGATGGAGAAATTTCCTCAATAAAAAGCCAACCAGTTGTAGCTGCACAACGTAAGCCACTACCGAAGTGGGCACAATAGCTCTTTGATGATCACAATCCACATGTAGATGTACCAGAATCATCATCAGATGGATTACGAAGATCAAAGAGAATAGAGGAGCAAAGAAGAGCCTCAGAACACATTGTTAACATGGCTCTAATGGCAGATATCATGGGTTCAATAAAGGAACCTACCACCATTGAAGAAGCCATTGATGATCCAGGTTGGAGAGCGGCAATGCAGTCTGAGTATGATAGTATACTCAAAAATGATACATGGGATCTAGTCGACTTGCCGCCAAAGAATAAGGTAATAGGTACTAAATGGATTTGGAAAGCTAAGTATAAAGCTGATGGAACATTAGAAAAGTATAAGGCACGATTAGTTGCACAAGGTTTTTCACAGATTGAAGGATTTGATGTTCAAGAAACTTTTGCACCAACAGCACGCATGACAACTATTCGGACGGCACTTGCAGTAGCTACACAAAAGTCCTGGCCTATTTTCCAGATGGATGTCAAATTTGCATTTTTGAATGGTCACCTCAAGGAGGAGGTATATGTATCTCAACCACCAGGTTTTGAGGTGTCCAATTCAGAAGATAAAGTTTGCAGGTTGAAGAAAGCTTTGTATGGACTTAAACAAGCTCCACGGGCTTGGTACCAACGGATAGATAATTTTTTCAAAAACATGGGTTTTGAAAGAAGTACTTCTGATGCTAACTTGTATGTAACAAAAAGGGATAGCAAGCTAGTTGTCGTCATTGTATATGTAGATGATTTGATCATTACAGGAGATCACCAGGAACTCATCAATCAAACTCGGATCAGCTTGGGAACTGAGTTTGAAATGACAGACTTAGGTCTACTCCATTTTTGTCTGGGAATTGAAGTATGGCAAAGGAAGGATGGCATTTTCATCTCATAACAAAAATATTCCAAAGAAATTCTCAAGGCATTTGGAATGATGGAGTGCAAACCAACTAGCACACCTATGGAGGTAAATCATAAGCTATCTATGGATGATAACATGCCTGATGTAGATGCTAAGAAGTATAGGAAGCTCGTTGGAAGTCTTATTTTTCTGTGCAACACTAGACCATACATTTGCTATGTTGTTGGAGAGTCACTGGAATGCTGGAATGCGAATTCTAAGGTACATTGCAGGAACCTTGGATTTTGGTATTTTGTATACCACAGGTGATACACTCCAAGGATATTGTGATTCAGATTGGGCTGGAGATTGTGATTCTAGAAAATCAGTTTCTGGATATTGTTTCTCACTTGGTTTAGGAATATTTTTCTTGGGTAAGTAGGAAGCAACCAACTCTCGCACTCTCCTCCACTGAAGCAGAGTACAAAGCAGCTTGTTTTGCTTCTTGTGAGGCAGTCTGGTTAAGGAGAATTCTTGCAGATCTAGGCTTTCCATCAAATATGCCAACTGTACTCAAGTGTGATAATCAAAGGTGTATGGCTATTGCAAAGAACCCAGTATTTCATGCTCGCACCAAGCACATAGAAGTACAGTACCATTACATTTGTGAGCTAATTGAAGATGAAATTGTGGAGCTAGAATATTGCCCAACAGAGGCAAATTGTGCTGACATATTCACTAAAGCACTTGGAAGAGAGCAACTCAACAGGCATCTTCAACAGATGGGCATAGGACCGAGACCTACTTGATTTATCATCGGTAAACATTGAGGGGGGGTATTAGTATATGATCAATGTCTACCCCTCATGATTGTATGCACATTTTTTAAGGCCCCCTTTATGAGGAGAAGCCAAGCGTGCATTACCCAATTGATGGGAATCCCAACTTGCATGTTGGATGAAGGTCATATTGGACCATGTAAGGTATTATAAGGAAAGGGAGTTACGAGGGTCCCCAATTGTGGGGTCCGAAGCAACGGTGAGCAGCCCCGGCTGGGGGGTCCAAGGGGGCCAGCGGGCCCCCTGGCTGGGGGGTCCCAAGGGGCCAGCGGGCCCCCTTGTGGGGGTCCGGGGGCAGCACCCCCGGCGCGACGGTAAAGGGAATATTCCCTGTCGGAGTCAGAAATCATTTATATTTGTTAGGTCGATTCAACTAGTCTAAGCCGTGTATGGCAATTACGCGGGCGGTGGCCGCCCACGCTGTACCGCCCATGTATAGTCGTCCATGGCAGGCCACCCATGATCCTATATATACATGACTTCTGCACTACCTGAGACATTGAGTTGAGCCAGCATACCTCTACCTTGTATCTCCCGTTCTAGAGTTGTCTAGATCACCATTTAAGCTCTACCTTGAGAGCGCATGGGTGGACAACGCCATCATCTTTGTACTTCGTGCTAGTAGAAAATTATTGAGATTCTCCTATATCTGTTATCTTCTCTGCTATTGCTCCTGTGTTATATTGCGTAACTTTTGTCTTACACAAAAAGTGCACCTACACTAATTGATGGGTGGTTAGCTACATTGTAGGAAAAGTAAAACTCTATATAAACATCATCCTGCCTTTGTTTCTTGATTTGTATGCATTCATGAGTTTCCCACTTTTTTTAGTGAAGTCATAAACTCCACCAAGCAGCCCCCTTTCTTGCTTACCTCATTTTCTCATGATTTCACTCCTCTATCTAGAGGTGTAGTTATGTTTTTCCAAATTTGATTGTACCAGATTGTAGAGCTTGCTCTCTCATTGTACTCATTTTCATTGATTTTAAGCTTCATTTGGTCTCTCATATAGTGCCTTGAAGTTTGCCAAAGTTTCAAGTTATTTGAATAAGTGAGTTGTGAGAAATTGCCAACTTTGTGAAGGTATATCGTTGCACATAGGCAACAAGTGTTGCAAAGAGGTAGCCTATTTTGCAGAGGGTGATTCTCCCAGCTGGCATATTTATTTTGGATGATTTAAAGCTTTTTTGGTAGCTCTTATGGTCTATTGTAAGTCTGCAAAATGTCATTTTAAGTATCTATACTGATGCAGAGAAAAGTTCATAATAGTGATCATATTTTATTGATTGTGGACCTACTAGAGGGCAACCATCTTCCATTGCTGCATTGGGTGTTAGAATCATCCCCCATCATATCCTACATAAAAACATCTCCAACTTGCATAATCTTATGTCTTATATTATATCTTGTTTCAACATGACCTTTACACCTTGATGGAAAATGATTTCTAGACTTTTTGGCAAGGAACAAGCCCATACATGGGTTGTAGGTTATATGCATGGGAGCCTTACTCCAAGTCTGTATCATTTTTTGGAAGGCCTTCAATAATTGAGCACACAAATTGGGTTGCCAAAATGTGCCCCATCTAGTGGTTGCAAGTAAGTTCTCAGGCTCAAATCGCTTGGCTAATCATTTCCCCACAATCCTTCCAATCTCTACATTATATTTGCCTAATAGAAGAAAATATGGGTAATATTGTAGATTTTCACTAATTATCACTCTTACAGGGGCCATTTGTTGGAAGTAATTGTCTTTCTTTAGCTCCACCCAAATTGAGTGTCTTTTCCCAATTTCTTCAATTTGCTTCACCCATGTTACTCGTTGATGCTCAAATACATCGTATCCTTCATGTGTCCCTCGGCCCGTGACTGGTATTTGTGGCTCATATTCTTGTTCATAGATATGAGCCATGGGTATCTAGACCATTTCTTAAGTTTTTGGTAGGTGATGGTGGGATAGAGATCATGCATGTGGTAATTTCAGTGTTACTTCATATTGCTACACTTGAGTGGACACATCTACTGAGAACATTGTTTTTTATACGTATAGGTGAAGATACAAGTTCAAAAATATGTAAATGCCTTTGGGAGGTCTTCAAATGCTTCAAGGAGGCTCAAATAATTGATAAACTATAGCCAAATTAACACATGATTTCTAGAAGGTAATGACTTAAATGAGTAAGGCACAAGGGATCTACAGTGGTGTCCTAGTGGAAGGTCGCTGTGGCTAGTTCTCAAAGTCCAGCCATATTTTGCATATTTCAGCACTTGAGTCATGTAATATATCTAACCAAGTGTCTATCACAAGTTTAGATGTATTAGGAAGGTTTTGGATTAGTTTTTCATGCTATAACAATAGGGAAGAAGTCATGATCTTGTTGGAAGTCAAAGAGAGTCATATATGTATCTCTCCACTGTTGTAGTTTTGGAGACAGGATTGCAAAGTTTGTATCTCCCTCATTATATATCATAATTAAATATTTGATGGTTTATTATAAATATCTTAATATCTACCTTTACCGTTTAATTTTCATATTCATTATAGTTGTGAGCTAAGAGCAATTCTCTCTGCAAGTAGTGTGTGTTGTCGAGCTTACCTCTGTTGAAGGTCTCCATTAAACCTCAAAATTGCAAAAGTCATATCTCCTTGTGTATTTATCCCATTCAAGTGTTATTTAGCTCATTGCAAAGCTCTTGGTGTCTTGTATATGTGGTTTAAAAAAATATAAAAATGTCCAAAGTCAGTAGAGAACAACAAGCTCTGCAATCATGATTGGTTTTCTCCACATACGTGTTTGAGAAGGTCAACTAGTTCCTAGTGGGTTCCACCTACTTCTAGCTATACTTTGGAGGTCAATAGACTGCAAAATTGGTATCAGAGAAAGGATTGAAGCTTGGAGAATGTTTTAATACCTTGATGAAGAATTTGAAGCTATTGGAGTAGAGGTTCATCATCAACACTACATGAAGGTAGAAGAAGATAGCAAAGAAGCACCTCAAGCAACATCCAAGCAAAGAAAGGTGCATAAACTTCATTAAAAAGGTAAATATTTTAATTATTCTTATACACATCCAAAATGAGGGTTAAAGGAGGAATTTTAGAATTTACACAATGGCCGATCAACATGCACAAATAGAGAAGCTTGATAAGAACAACTATCAAGCAAGGGGATTTAGAATCACAACACAATTTCAAGGTAGAGGCTTGTATGGTTTGATTGATGGTACATATATCAAATATATATTACCAGAGAATCCAAATTAGCAATAGTTGAGGGAATTTAGACTTTGGAATGAAAGAGACAAAGGGTTTATATTCATTTTATCACAAAATATTCAAGATTCAATGGTAGGACACATACAAGATCTAGACACAAATAGGGATGTTTGTCTTGCATTGGAAAGGTTGTATGCCACAAGTATAAGAGCAAGGAAGATTCAACTCAAAAATGAGTTGAAAAACATAAAGAAAGATACAAGGACATTGGTAAATGATTACTTGTTGAAGGTTAAAGAGATTGCAGATCGATTAGGATCAATTCAAGCTCATGTGGAGGATGATGACTTGGTTGCACATACTCTCATGGACTTAGGGAAGATGAGAGATGGAAACCATTCATTACTTATGTTTATGTTAGAGGAAAATTACCAAATTTCGATTAGCTTGTTTCTCTCATGATCACGGAGGAGATGAATCTAAATGGCTCTACTTCAAATAAAAAAGGATCTCAAGGACAAGCTCTTTATGCAAGATCATCATGAGCAACACAAGAGGAAGAGGAAGATCAAGAGCTAGAGGTACAAGATGCTACATACAATCAAAGACAAAGGAGTGAAGATAACAACAATTTCTATATATGTGGAAGGTATGGAAACTATGTCAAAGAATACTATCAAATTGAGAATAATCAAAGTGGTAATCAAAGAGGAGGCTACTCAAGAGAAGGTAAAAAACAAGGAAATTTTGCATTTGGAGCTAAAAGTGATGATTATGATTCTCTTTTTATGATAAATGTAGAAACTTAGATGAATTGAAATGGCAATGTATGGTACATAGATAGTGGTTGCTCTAACCATATGTCTCATGATGCTTCATGGTTTTCAAATATGCATAATCCTTCTGACATAGTTAAAAATTAGGTCTTTATGCTAATTCAAACAAGCTCCTAAAATTATGAAATTTGAAACTTAATTTCTTCTTGAGTTCCATTAAGCTTGAGGACTAATTGGCGTGCACAAAATGAAGAATCTATTTACAAAAGTGAGATTTTTATACAATTGATTAGTGATATAAATCACTATTTTAAAGAGAATTAAATGTTTATATTAGATTTTAACTATGAGACATTTATCATGTGGTACCTCTCTTCCTTTGACTGTTGTGTCCTGCACTTGGACTTGACCACCAACACTCCCCTCCCTCTCTCATCTCTTTTCCATCACAAATCTTTGTTGTTTGGAGTGATCAATGTAGTTTTCTAAAATGTATGTGGCCAAAGAGTTCTCTCCTATGTGAAAGTCTCATGATAGATCTCAATTTTGATAATGCTTTGATTATGGTAGTGTATCATGAGCAAATAAATGTAATACATTATAGATTTTGAACCAGAAGCCTCTCAATGGTACTCCCAAAAGGTAGTGTCAAACATGTCTTAAAAGTTTTTTTGTAGAAGGCTAGGAGATATTTAATGCGACAATGTCGGGTATGATAGATTTCTACTGATGGTTGGCACCATGTAATACACCATGTCGAGGTTAGCTTTTTCAAAGCCACGAGAATTGACATGTGGTACCTTGAGTTTTTTGAAGACCTTGAATACTATTAACATCATGTCAAATAGTTTTACACACATATAAGCAAGGATGTTTGGCATTTTAGATAGGCAAAGGAGCGAGTGTCTGATGATGGCAATCATATAGGAGAATGTGGGTGGCATTTTGGGTCATTACATAAGGATAGTTAAGTTAGTCACAACAATTATGATTTTTTTTTATATCATCATTGTTAAATGGTGATACAAGCCCTTGAGTCTATTTTGTAAATGATCATTATAATGTAGAGATTGATGCAAAATACCTTTTACAAAAAACGTTTTGCATATAATACATTAGTATTTGGTTATTATTTGGAATGTTCCATACAATTGCCAAAAAACATCATAGGATCCATCCTACTAATCTTTTGTGCTCTAAATCTAATGAAGTTAATGGTGTTGTCTCTTTTCCATGAGTGTATTTTGTAGATGATCATTATAATCTGGACATTGGTGCAAAATATTTTCTCCTTAAACATTTTGTGTAAAATACATTATTATTTGGTTATTGTTTGGAATGCTTCATTCCATTCTCAAAAAAACATTACGGGATCCATATTGCTAATCTTGCGTGCTATAAATCTAATAACACTAATTATTTTATCTCTTGTGCAATGAGGACATAGATCTGTATCTCTTTCATGGATAATTGTTCGGCCTATAACTCCTTTGTTCAAGAGCTTGTTCTAAAATAGTTTCCATTTTCCATGTCCACTAACCTTTCATGCCAAATAAATCTTTCCCTTGTTTCATGATCGAGTTATCTATTCTTATCATGAATTCTAACCATTGAAGTGCTTACTCTTCAAGTTCTTTCATATTTGTTCACTATGATCCTCAACGGTTTCCTTTTTACGTAAGATCGTATTTTTCCATAAACGAAAGACATAAACTCAAAGTTAACGATCTTTATAAAAAAAAACAATAGAAAATTAATAACAAGATATACAAGAATCGTACTTATGAATAATTTCATATTTCAATTATGAATGGCATTTAGATTACAACATCATATTAAAAAGGCCTTAAGCCTACATTTTCGGAGATTGATAACCATGGTTCTATATATATATATATATATATATATATATATATATATATATATATATATATATATATATATATATATATATATATATATATATATATATATATATGTGTGTGTGTGTGTGTGTGTGTGTGTGTGTTTTTGCAATAATTTGCGTGAAAATTCTCTCATATGGATATCTATACCTACACTACTCTCAAGAACATATGTAGATTTTTTCTACCCATCTACGAAAAAGGGATTTATGTCAACGTTCGTATATCGTAGTGACTATGAAATCAATTTTCTAAGCAAGAAAATATCTTGCATTTATGTGTATATGGGTGGACATATACAAATATTTAGGAACAACCCAAAAATATTTATTGTTCCATGCTACTGTTCATGGTAATAAATTAGTTACCTTTGGAAATGATTTTCACGTAGGATATATTGATATATTTTGGTATTGATGTGTGTGAACATACTTAGGGATTTGAGGGCACTTTCTTCCCTCTTTAGGAGGTTTTTTTTTTCCCAGCTTGTATATATGCCTTTAATCCTAACATGTCTTTTAACTTTATAAAGTCACTTGGTAATACATTCTATATTGTGTTGTGTTCCAAGCTTCTTTTTCTTCCTTGTGTTGTTCCTGTTCTTTTGCTAACCTTGAACTTCAAAAATTTTTATCAGATTAGGCTGTTGCTTCATCTAGGGCATCATTGAAACCCCTCGATCACAATCTCAAAATCACATGAGAACTGGTGATCATACTTACGTCGATTAGGAGTTCAAAACATCTTCAATTTTGTGGAATCAAAATTTTGATATGAGCTCATTTTGACCTCCAAATGCAGTATCATAATGCTTGTACAAGAAATTTTATCCTTTCATGCCAAACATATATATAGTTTTTGGTTTTCCAATACAAGCGCCTCAAAGTCTGCTACAAGTTTATTAGAGCTTCACAAGGTGTTTCTGTTCAACATTTTGAGATACAATCAATTCTCTTCATTAGCGTATTTAGTCAATGGCCATGGATGAAAGCAATGATGTATTTTGTATGTTGGTTGTTGAGGATAAGTTGGATGGTACTAATTACCCATTATGGGTGTATATGATGTTTCATGTAGTGTTAGCAAAACGTTTTCGAATATTGTGTAGGGTGTTGAAAAACGCCCTACTATACCTACAATTATAGTTATTGAAGGTGGTGCACATTGCATTGAAGATGATGCTATTCATTTTCTTGTTGGTGTTGTGGTTCCTATTGTACCTTCTACAAAGCAACTTCATGGAATGGCAAAGATGCGCAGTGTTGAGCCCATAAAAGTCACATTGATCAAAGTCAACTAGAGTCAAAGTCAATGGATCAAAGTGAAATTGATCAAAGTCAAAGCGGTCAAAGTCAACTTGTTCAAGGTCAAGGTTAACATGGGCAAAGTCAAAGCATTCGGGTGTCAAAGTGCACAGGTAACAAAAGTTATACATTGCAGAAAGTGGTTGCAGGTTGCAGAGTGTCTTTTTGTAATTTCTCTAGGGTTCAAAGTGCTTTAAAGTGTTGGAAGCTTTAGGTCAACCCTCTCTTAGGTGCACAATTGAAGAATTAAAAGGCAAAAAGTGAAGGTATGTGAAGCCGCAGCGTACGCAAAAGTAAAAGTATGGCCCCCATTTAAAATTTTGTATTGTCCTACCAAAGTCACAAAAGAACAAAACAGGGATTCGTTGGCTGTTGGCACAGCTTGGAGACCATCTTGGGACATACAAAGGAGGGCCAAGATGCTATGGGAGTTAGGAGCGTACATGAACCAACACCCAAGGAAGGAGTGCGTGCAACACAAAGAGCCATTGCAAGGTGCAAGAAGAGTGACTTAGATTGTATGCAGAGAAGGTGAAGCAAGGAATAGCAAGAGTTCCAAAGTCCCATTGAAGGTGCGCCTCTATAGAAGGTGTCTGTCCCTCCCCTTATTGGAAGCTTGGTGCAAGGTGTGCACAAGGGCAATCTTGGACAAGGTGCAGGTCTAGTGCAAAGGTCGGTGATAGATTCTAAGTACTTTTTAATCTTGTTTCATGAACATTATTTAGTCTTTGGCATATTGCACAGAGAATCTAGCTTATGTACAAGCTTGTATTCTTCTCTTCTAATTGATCAGAATCTTTTGGTGTCATTAATTCTCTTGTTCTTACTCTCCATTCTCCTACAAACGCTCAAGCCCCTTTTTGCACAAGAATCACTTAACACTCAGGCACATGCATTGATAGCTTTGTCTATCAAACGCACCAATATCCCTCATGTTTGATCTTGAAACACCATAAAGGATGACTAGGGTACTTTTACAACTTCATACTAGGCAAGAAAAGAGGCACATGTTTCTTACCCCCAAAACAACTAGGGAGTGAGCATAACTTGCTAGATAGTTCACTTGTGCAGATTGTGTAACACTCTTCTATATTCATATCATGGTTTTGATTCTAGATATTTTATTGATGATGAATGAAATCCAAATTCCTTAACATTTAAGGAGTTAGTCTCTATCTTATTACAGGAAGATTAGGCCACATAGAAGGCTATTAGGCCATTAGTATTTATTTTTGTTAAAACCATAGTTTCCTAAACTATTTTTTACGAATAGTCCTAACCAATAACCAAAAAGGCAAGATTGTAGAAATGTAGGATGTAGGAGGGCCTCGACACACAGAGATGATCCCCGAGTTGTACGTTGGTGGAATCTCTTGGTAGTGGTGCTTCGAACACATAGTTTTTTACCTTTCGTGTTAATTCATTATTTCTATGTTTACTTTTAGTGTTATATATATATATATATATATATATATATATATATATATATATATATATATATATATATATATATATATATATATATATATATATATATTTATTTATTTATTTATTTATTTATTTATTTATTTATTTATTTATTTATTTATTTATTTATTTATATATATAGAGAGCGAGAGAGAGCGAGAGAGAGAGATACGTGTGTGTGTGCGGTCTGTGATTGATTATTCAATAACAAGGTCTATATGTGAAGACGCACTATTAGCATTGTCTATTTTTGTCTGTTGCTCAGTAAAGAAATATTTTCAAGTTTAAATCTGTTGTGTAATTTGATGAAGATGTATTTTTTAGTGGAATTCTAGTGTTGTATGTGCATATTGAATAAAGTTTAGTTAGGTATTCTATGATTGAAGTTATATTATTTTTTGTAATGACCTAGAGTATCTATCTATTCGATAATTGTTAGTTTTGGAGTTAGTCGGAGAGGAGAAATACATAAACTTAAGTTTATCCTAAGAACCTTGTTTGAATTCATCCTTCTTACATTCAAGAAGGTGAAATTTAACACTGGCGATCCTGCTAAAAAATATCATAAGTATGAGAATGATAAGCAACCAATTGGAGTAAACAATGCATTAGGTGCACCATAGGAATGAACTGAAGATGTAATCACATGAGAAGAGAAAATTGCAAACATTCACAGAGAATTAGGCAAGGAATTGCCAAAATGAAAGAGCTTCCTTGATTTTGGTGTAAGCAATATCGGAGGGTTTTCTGACAAATTTTGTTAGGAATCCAATGGTTGGTGAAAGCTCAGTCACTCTAGAACTAGCAATTGATCAAGGTATGAAACAAGAAAAGTAAATTGTTTGGGTAGAAATAAGAAAGGACACAATAGTGCACATTTCAAAAAAGATCATGAAAGGATCTCTTTCGAGAGCAATGAGTATCAACAAAGGGTGAAGAACATCTATATCAAAAAGGGAGCACAATCTATGGATAACTATCTCACAGAAGTTTGGATTCTGAAGGAGTGATGGACATAATAGAAAATTCTAGTCCTAGAACAATGGCTGATACAATGTTACCTACGTAATCACAATATTCGATGAGAATGAGATACACCAAATTTGGTGGATTTTGAGATACACCAAATTCTGTCTATTTGATTTATCATCTTCGTAATGCATGAAGATCTGTGTAATATATGAAGCTATGTGTATTCTCCTAGTAAGGGTGCACTTGGTCCGTTAGCACTTGGCATGCCCACATGTACGCATCCCCACAATCCCTTGTTGTGCCTCTGTTTGCACGTCCGTATATAGTTGTCTTTCTAGATTTTGTGTTGCACTCTGCGGCACGAATGGTGCTATTGACGATGATCCCCATGTAATCCTCCCATCCTATTTAATTGCCATAGTCATGACCTCTCCACGTGGAGAGTGATGCACCAATGCCAATCCCCATCAAACATTGGTGTATCCAAACTTGACACCACTACTATTCCTTCTTCTCTATAGATGTCTCCATTATCCTCTCCCGACTACTCTTCTTCAAGTTCTCCCTCTCCATAGAGCCCTCGATGGTCCCCAACCTCACCACCCTATTAGCATTGGGGAGCACCAAAAGTACCAGAACGCCCACCCCTCTTGACGCTCTATGAAACGTATTAGCACTTTGGTGTTTTGTAACTTCTTTGACTTTTCTCACCTCATCTCTTACCTTGTCCATATGCAAGAACAAGTCTTTTGAGATATCGATGCCATCTATGAGGACTATGACAACTCCCAATAGACCAATCTCCTATTCTTGAACCAAACTCAAGAGCTCCAATCCAAACTTTTGGACAGCAGAGCAGCCAATGACAATCAGATAGA
>CM035434.1:134780893-134950893 GCA_020310875.1 Ceratopteris richardii | reverse complement strand
TACGTGCATACATTTATTTATAAATACATAAATACATACGTAGATACATACATGCATACATACATCACATATGAAAACTTGCATATATTACATACTTATAAACATACATACATACATACATACAAACATACATACATACATACATATAGATGGAATGTTTTTTGCAAGTGGGATGTTTTTTAGGTGGAATATGTTTTCTTTAGATGAAGTGACTTTTCGAAGGTTTCTATATAACATGTGTGCCCTTTTGCATTTATGCCTTGAGTGTATTTTGGTTCATGGCCCGTATGCCCATATTTTATTATGGTGTGAATGTGTTATGATTATTTTCCAAGTTTCCAAGTCTAGGTGAAATGTTGTCAAATTTGTTCTCACTATATGACATTATATACCGCATTGATAGTTACATATATACATAGGTTACATAAATAAAAGCATGCATACATAACTACTTGTGTTAAAAGGCCATTGGCATATGGACACATTCTCACACATGCATAGGCACACCCATAAAAATCCCTTGTGTTGTAATTCAGTTGAAGCATATTTCCTAAGAGAGGGTTATTCTATTTTCCATTTTTGAGCTACTCAATACAAAACAATCAATAAATGTTTTTAGCAAACAAATACCTTTGTAAACATACGAACATGTTGTGATCACTTTGGGATTAACACTAGTGTCCTGAAAAGAGACAATATTTGATGCATTTTCTAGATTACTAGAAGGAACCATTTATAAATGTAACTATGGAACATGTTAGCATAAGGGTTGAATACCTACAGATTCAATTAAAGATGCATCACAATTCGTTTTGAAAATATTCTCATATTTTCGACATATTTTTCAAATCAATCATCATGATCTTTTATTTTATGCAAGTGCAAATTTTTGCAAGAAACTAAACCTAAATTACTGAAGTTATAGTTCAATATGTGTTTGTTCAGTTCATAACTTTTGAAAATAATTTAGAATTTCGCTATGAAGATCATTAAACATTCCAGGAACAATCTTTCCTATCTACGCCTTTTAAAACTAGTCATTATTTTATATAAATGTTCTAATGCTTTATACTTACACACTCATCAAGAAACTCTAGTATTTCCCTATTCCATGCATCCAGCTCATTTTAGCCTACATATAAATACTTACCAATCATTTTGAGATCACAAATAAGTAATGTTTTTGTTCTTTTCTCTTTCTTTATCTTTATCTTTAACGTCAACTTCGCAACAACCATTAATGTAATACTTCATTTCTTTTCTTCTTTATTCTTTCCTTCTACTTTTTTGGAGTGGAAGAATTAACTTCCAATTAGCTAACCAAGAACCTTTGCAGTTTTTCTATTAGAGGGATCTAGAGACATGTTCTATTAGAGGGATCTAGAGACATGCATGCAGTAGCAACTAGGATCTCACTAACCAAGTGTTTCTGATATTAAGCATAATCTATCCATATAAAACGAATCCTTTCTTTTATTAAGAGCATGAAGTCTAGACTACCCTATCTAGGCCTTCATGCTATCTATAAGGTATCTAATCCTATTCTCTCTAGTATACATGTCCCTACTAGTGTTCTTAATCTAAACTTTTGGTAATATAAAATTTCGTTTTATGCATCAACTTCATGAAATGCTATTAATAAAATGCATGAAGTAAAAATTGAACGCAAATAGAAATTAAACAAAACAAAATTGAAACAAACACATTAATCTTATCAACTTTCATATTCATCTTTAGTATCTTGATTTGGAAGCAATTCATCATCAACCTTGTAGTCAGCGTTCATCCTTCCCTTGAATAGTACTTTATGTTTTCTTGGACTCAAAGTTCTAACAGGAATGCCATCAAAATCATGGTGCATATGTTCCATTTTTGTAAATTGACACAATGGAATAAGGCCCAAACCATCTTTTCATTAATTTCTTTCTTGCATCATACTAGGAATCAAAAGTACTTTCATACACATATCCAATCCCAAACTCAATTTGGTGAGGCATACACTGATGTGTTTTATCAAAGGATAATTTGTTCTTAAGATGTGAATCCTTCAAACTCTGAACAACTTCATTTAGATTCTCTTTTTCTTGTGCTAACTCTTGTATTCTTAATGCTAATAGTTCTTCTTTTCATAGATTTTTGTTCCAAGATAAAGTTGTCTAGGTGGGTATTTGAGTATGAATAGGGGATATGCATTCTTAATACTAGATTAAATCTATAGGAACAAAAGGTGTACTTCTAGTATGCGTTATCCTCTCTGCCCATATTGCAAATGGAATATAATGCATCCATTGCTTTATGTCGACATTGCTCTTTTTTTGGAAAAGCATGAGGTGTTAGATATGATCAATTGTCCACTCTAGAGTGACGAAAAATGATCTGTGGTGCTCTAAGTTGTGAGGCCCCCATTATGAGGAAAAGCCATTGTGAGAGCCCAGACATTTGTGGAAGCTAACTTCTAAGCTAGATGAGGTCCATGTGTGATCAGTGATGGTTATAGATGATATTTGTGAGCCTAACCATTAGGTTAGGTAGGGCATAAACTTTTGGGCCATTGGGTTAACATTTAAGGCAAAAATAAAGGCCATGTGGCATTGCATGGTTTTCCCATAGAACCTTAATTGGAGGAGTGCAAAGGGGGGCTTTCCACCTTCGACGAGGTCTGAGGGACTATCTCCTCGGACCATGGGGCCAAGATGGTAGGACCTCTGATCATGGAGATATTGTCGGATTGTATATTTTGCTGACTATTTTTTAGCTCTCGACTATATTTATCTATATTGAATCCCCTTGTAAAAGCTATATAAGCATGGCCCTAGTTGACCTTTCCATAACACTGTGCACTAGTAAGGCCTTCATCTAGAGTTTGTCTAGATTGTCATCTAATCTCCACACTGGGACTGCACGGGTGGACAACACCATTGTTGTAACTGCATTATGCTTGGCAATCTAAGAATTTGAGTTCTCTATCTCGTGTTCTACATCTATCTTTTCCTATGTTTTTCTCTCAACTCTACTTACTAGTCTATTCTATTGTTCTGTTATTTTCTTATAGGGTATTAGAGCTCAAGATGCTATGAGTGGTGTAGAAGCAAAAATGAAGAGGTTTCAATGACAAAAGAGAGAAGATCTCAAGGGGTACATCATCATCTCAATTGGGTATCAAGGTGGTTTGTCAACAAGAGTAGGTGGAGCACAGGCAAGAGTAGCAATGATGCTGGTCATCGCAACATTGTGGATATCGCAACTAGCCTTCAGGAAAGGTAAATCTGATGGTACAAACTATACCTTGTGGAAGTTTAAAACCACTTCTATCCTTGATTCATATGAGCTTATGGAGACTATTCTTGAGATTGATCATGAGCCCAAGAAACACCCGATCCAAAACATCTTGGTCAAATGATATGTGCTTGGAAATATAGAAATGTAGATGCGTTATGTGCTCTAGTTACAAGTACTACTGATAGTGTTATGACTCCCATTCAACATACTACCAAGGCATGTGAATCATGGAACATATTGAGAAATCAATATGAAACTAATAATTAGACATGGATTTAGAACTTGGAGAATCAACTAGCAGTAGAAAGGTTTGTTGATAGTGAGACTATAGAGGTTTTTATCACTTGCATAAAGAACCTATGAGATCAAATGGCAAGAGCATGTGTACAACGGTCAATTGAGGAGCTAGCTTGGAATTGTCTTCAAATCTTTCCACCTCAATTTGATGGTTTTGTAACTAATCTTAATACTCAAATCAGACCTCAACCACTAACTTCTCAAGAATTTAGTGCCTTACTCATGGAGGAGGAGTTGTGGCTCAAGGCAAGGAGTGGTGGCAGTAAAGGAGATGCTACATTCACAGCTAATGCCAGAGGTAAGCCTTGGGAAACCTTGTCATCTTATTTTTCCTCTAACACAAGGGCTAGGAAAAATCAGTTGTGCATTGAATTCACAAAATTAAGGAAGCAACCTAAGCAAGTTGTTTCAGAATTTGTGACCAAGATCAAAGATGTAGCAGATCAGTTAGCAAGCATAGGACGTACATTATATGCATCTCCACTATGAGTGCCAACCATAGATTTTCTATGAACCTCCTCACTCAAGAGTGCTCCACATATGTCATCATAGACGAGTTTACCACGAGGTGCTATTGCTAATAGCTGTGCAAAATGTATCCCATGATGATGGCAAGGTGCATAACTGCAATATTGCTTTCATTTCATTATCCATTTCCATTTTTTGAGCCTATAATTAGGAGAATATAGCATCAAATACATTTATATGAGCAACAACACTATCTATGTCCTTCATACAAAGGTCATATAATTTTCTCATCAGATACACTTTATTTGATGCCTTCTCTTTTTCATATGTATTGCATAACTTCTTCCAAAACTCCTCTACACTTTCATAGTCTAATATCGTAAAGTAAACATTATCTGCCAGGTGCAAGCAAATGGTAGACATGGCCATTTCATCTAACTCATCCCAATCATCTTCATCCATATCACCAAGCTTCTTTGAAATCCCATTTACTGGCTTCCATTTCCTCCTTTGAATGAGCACATCTTTAATCTGATTCGTCCATAGAGCAAACTTTGTTCCATCAAATTTTCAGATCTCAGAATGTTCTTTGCCCTATGAGTTATAGCTCCTCCTCGAAACACTAGCACTGGACCTTGATCCACTAGATGTGCCTGAGACCTCTGATGCCATGATGGTAGAGAACTAAATGGAATGATAATGGAGTTAGAAGAGTCCAAACACCAATGAATAAGTTTATCAAGGAGTAAATCAACCATTGTATAGTTGACTAAACTAGAAATCTGGAAATATTTTTCTAGAGTATCCTCTGCAAAATGAGCATATGGCCAGTGTCAAAATATCATAAAACTACAAGTACTGACATGTTTACCTCCATAGTGAGTCACTGACTCCACTCCATATAATCAGTTACCCAATAGAAGCCAACTAGGCTTATCAAGCACTTATGAACAACTGTTGAAGCTGAAGGTCAAGGACAAAGCATAGGAACACATCTAAGAGGTGGACACACAAGAAGAAGGAGCAAGTAGGGAGCTCCAAGAAGTACATGTCAACTTTTCAGAAGAATTCCCTACAAAAATAGTGATTTCCATCACTAAAACCATTGTAAATACCATTTTCTATTTTTGTAGCTCCATTTTGTGCAAGCCGAGGAGTCCTCGAGCTTGAGGAGCTTTAGAAGTATCATCCTACCAATTTTTATAATTTTTAGACTCCGTTTGAGCCCTCAAATAAGCCCTGGAACCTAATTTTTAACTAGGCCGGACACTAGGTCTGGACAGGGCCAAAACTAGTCAAAAAACTATAAAAAGAGCTAGAGAGCTCATTTTTTAGGCTAGCTTGTTAGAGAATAGAGCTTTTGTAAGAGAACTCTTTTGCAATCGAAGCTTTCCATTGTTCCTCTCTTTGATCTTACTTTGTGCGCGTGTGTGTATGTGTGTGCATGTGTGTGCATGTTTGTGTGCTTTCACTCACGCACTTGTGCCTTCACTTGCTCGTGGTCTTCATACAGGTCCTCACGTCTCCGCGGGTTGACAAGTAAAGGAGGTGGTGCTTACGCTTGAGCTACACCAAATTTTGGCGCCGTTGCCGGGGAGAGAGCTTCGAGGACAAGCGTTGTGATGGTAAGATCGTAGATTTGCAACGTTGGAAGGTAAAAAAACTGTCATTTCAGTTCATTTTCTGTTTTTTCCTCTTCATCTTCATCATCATCATCATCTCCACCTTCTTCCATCTTCTTCTTCATAGAAATTTCTTGTTTTTTAGTGCATTTTCACCATTTCCATACCATTTTTCATGCATTATTGTATGAGAGGGAGTTAGGAGGTGCAAGGGAGAGCAAGTGCTGTGTTTTTTCTGCACATACGGAGCTCGCCATTGCTCGGCGCTCAAAAATTCAAAGTTCCCGCCAAAAAACAGGATTCTGTGATGAAAATCGCGATTCTGTGAAAATTCAAAATTTTTGAAAAATCACGATTTTCTGTTTTCCGCCTAAAAGCTTGCTGAAAGAATCACGATTCTGTGGTCATTCTCAGAGTCGCGATTTTGTGGTTGTGCTCAAAATCGCGATTCTCACAAATCACGATTTTCAGCCAAAAACACGATTCTGTGAGAACACGATTCTCTAAAACACGATTTTGTGAAAACACGATTCTCTGAGACAAAATCGCGATTTTCATGTCAAAAAACACAATTCTGAGAACCACGATTTTGTGAAAACACGATTCTCTGAGACAAAATCGCGATTTTCATGTCAAGAAAACACGATTCTGTGAAAACACGATTTTCTGCTCAAAATCGTGATTCTCACCAATCACGATTTTCAGTAAAAACACGATTTTGTGAAAAAGGCGATTCTCTAAAAAAACACGATTCTGTGCTCAAAATCGCGATTTTCAAAACACGATTTTCTGCTCAACATCGCGATTTTCAAAACACAATTTTCTGCTCAAAGTCGCGATTTTCAAAACACGATTTTCTGCTCAATATCGCGATTTTCAAAACACGGTTTTCTGCTCAAAATCGCGATTTTCAAAACACGATTTTCTACTCAAAATCGCGATTTTCAAAACACGATTTTGTGAAAACACGATTCTCAAGGTACAAAATCGCGATTCTCTTGAAGTTCACAAAATCGTGATTTTCTTGAAGTTCAGAAAATCGCGATTTTTTCCAAAAGGTCCTGTTTGCCTGTTTTGACCCCTAGAAGCCTGATTTGACATAACTTTTTCATCCAAAGTCCATTTTTTGAGCTCTATAGCTCGTTGGAAAGCTCGTTTCAAATCCTACACGGCCTCAACTGTCTTTTATAAGAATAATGCGTTGATTTTCATATAGGATATTTTGAAGTTGACCCTCTAGTGGGACTAGGAAACCAAAAGGGCCCCAAGGGATTTTGAGCAATACAAAGGGGAATTTTGGGACTAGAAGACAAAGCTTATGATCCTGAGGTCTGGTAGACACCTAGGCAAGGATAAACAGAGCATTAGATCTTCTGAGGCTAGTGTCAACCATACAGCTAAGTCTTGGGCACAACAACTAAGTGGTCATCCTTACAGACTAAGTTCAGACACAAGTGATTCAGAAATGTCTTTTAGCATGGGGAAACATGTAGGTGGCTCAAGAACTAATTATTTACAAACACCAGAAGGTCCCTATAAGACACAGTTGGAATATATTCGGACCAACCGATTAGGTGCTCGCATCTATGAGGATGGCCTGAGGCGATCAGTGGTCCAACTCAAAAATCCAGATCAACCCTTTGGACTTGAACACCCGGTGGTCAAGTTCGAAGAGGGTTCATACATTGATAAGGAAAGAACCATGTATGTGGTCACCAACCTACCAGATGGGACTGATGAGTTTGGAAATGTCATTCCTGAGAATGAAATAGGAGACCTAGAACAAGGAAATGTAGGACAAGGACCCCAGACTCCTAGAGGTAAGTCAGTTTTGACCCGAGTGATCACTCCGGATTGGATCCCTCAAGACAACAAAAGCATAGAACTATTCTTGAACAGAGAAACAGAGGAAGCCTTTTGGAGATTCAAGCCAGATCAACCTAGTCAATTGGGCATAGTCATCATCTACGAGTTCAAGGATCCAGAGACACCAGGCAAAGTGGTCTACCTGGATAACACATCAGAGAAAATTTTCTTGGTAACAGAACATGATAGACATGCATATACTTGGAAGAGTGAATTGATTTTCCCTCCACCAAGATCCAATGTTTCCCATGGCCTCCAAGGAGTAGGAACATCCCATGCTCATGAAGCCCAGAGAGAAAGAACTAGAGAGAGACCTGAGGTAAGTTTTGCACACACCGTGGGCAGGAATAGGTCAGGATTTAAAAATGAAAGACCTGAAAGAGAGAGACATCAAGCACATAGGCAACAAAGAAATGAACATGATTTTCCATTGCCTAGACCCCGAGAGCACCCAAGAACCCTTAGACCCACTCAAGTGATCAAGGCAATGAAGAATTATTTTGACGGGTCAGGAGATCCTTATGATCATGTGGCGGAGTTCAAACAAGTGTTAAGAGCTGAGCAGGTTGAGGACTTGTTCACCCAGTACGAGGCATTTGCTTTGACTCTTAAGGGCACTGCCTTGGCTTGGTTTCAACCACTGAGTAGTCGCAACTATCGCGATATAGGTCAACTGCTAGACGAATTCATTGTAGAATTTTCCAAGAGTGGTATTAGGCATAACACATCATCTTTGATCCACAGCTTCAAGCAGACACCCCAAGAAATAGTGCGGCTAGCAGGTAGAAGGTTCAGACAGTATCTAGAAAGGTGCCCTGCTCCAGAGTTACCCACACCAGCCAAACAAGTGGCTTTGTTCTTAGATGGCTTACTGAGCACAAAGTTAAGATCATATGTGTACTTGAAAGAGCCTAGATCCATAGAAGAGTGTGTGTGGACGTGCATTGACATAGAAGATAACTTGGGTGAGGAGTTAGGATTGTCCAAACTCTACAAAGATTCGGATAGTTCTACTAGTAATACTTCAAAAATCTCCACGGAAATAGAAGAGATAGCTGAGCAAGCTGCCAAGAAGCTGGGAGTCCAAAATAGACAAACACAGAGAGTCACCCCATTGAATCGGTGTTATACTTGTGGAGGTGACCACATGGCTAACTTATGCCCAATGCAAAACCAAAACATTAGAGAAAGGAATGCTCCATATTGCACTATTGAGAGAAAATATACGAACCACACGGCTCAAGATTGTCCCTATAATAGGCAGGCTGTTAGACAGAATTATCAACAACCTTACCAACCAGGTAGGTATCAAAACCAATACCAACAGCCATATTATAGACCACAACAGCAATATCAGGCACAATATAGGCCACAACCAGTCTTGGGAAACCAACCACTAGCTCCTGCCAACATGATTCCAGTCAAATATGCTGTGGGAGAGGAAAATCCAAATAGAGCATTGGTGCCACTAACCCCATTGATACGAGATAATGACTCTCATGCTCATAGTTCAGACTATTCCCATGAAGGTAGTCCACATGCTTATTACACAGAGTCACCTGAACATAGTGAGATTTACTCGTATCAATATGAGGCACCACCTATGGAGCAAAATTGGGAGCCAAAATACTCCAATGTCATGTACACAAATCCTAACCCTAGGCCCCAATTGAGACAAATGAGACCACAAGCCCCTAGAGGATCTTGTTTCACATGTCAAGGCGACCATTTCATTCGTGATTGTCCCCACCCACCAGCTCCGAGTCAAGGACAAGCTATCACAATACAGGCTTTTTGTCCTGATTGTGGCAAAGACCATCTCCCGAGAGATTGTCCAAGAAACCCCTCCAGTGCACCCAAGATTACACCCATTAATGTGGTAGGCTTAGTGGCAGATTCAAGTTCAAGTAGTAGCAATGTGGCTCCTATACAAGCTGTCACTAGAGCACAAGCCTTAAAACAGGATAAACCAGCAGAACAATCAGAGTCAAGTGCAGAACAATCAGAGTCAAGTGAATCAGGAGAGCCTAGTAAGAGGAAAACAAGAACATGGAAGGATACCAGAGAGAAGGCCAATCGCAAGTGGAATAAAAAGTTATCGGAACTAGAAGAAAGCTTAAAAGAAGCAAAAACAAAAATAGAAGACATTGCATCTCAAAGCCCCTCGCATGCTGAAACTCCATCCACTCCACCTCATCCCACCCCACCACCCATTGTAAATAGACCGCAACCAGGGTCTGTTCTTGCAGTTCCAACCCTAGAAGGCTTGGACATGATGTTCAAGGCTTACCAGGCTCGACTTCAAGAAGGGCCTACAGCTGCAAACCTAGACAAGAGTTACCCTAGAGCAGATTTAGAGATTGAACGGATATAAATGTGCATGAAAATGGTAGAACAAGCTCAAGCTATACTCGAGACTAGTCAAAATGCATTGCAAGTTGAAGATATTGAGGAACCTGAAAAAGTCTACGAAGAACAAACTTAGGTTAGCACAAGTTTGAGTGGCCCCTCCACTTCGAGTTCATCAAAGATTCCTTTATCACTCAAAGGAAAAGAGAAGGAAGGTGAACCAAGCTCAACATGCAGCCACAACCAATATGATAAGGGTAATGTGGTAAGGAACTTCCATTCTAGTGAGGATGAAGATGATTTTGAAGAGGTAGTGACTCTTAATGTGAAACAAAAGAGGGAATTGAAGAAGCTTTTGACTAGAAGTAATGAGAGGAGGTCGGAGAGGGTTAAACACACTATTCAATTGCCAACATATGATAGCTTCATTTATAGGCATTATGCTTTTATGTCTCATGTTGTGAAGGACAAGGAAATGTGCACATATGAAGAAGCTTGTCAAGACAAGGTATGGATAAATGCTATGAGAGAAGAGATGGATGCTCTTCATGAAAATCAGACATGGGAGCTTATACTTAGGCAAGATGACATGAAAGTGGTCACAAATAGGTGGTTCTAGAAGATCAAAAGGAACTCTAATGGATCCATAGCCAAGTATAAAGCTAGACTTGTAGCTAAGGGTTTTACCCAAACACATGGGATAGATTATGAAGAGACATTTAGTCCTTTTGCAAAAATGAGCATAGCTAGAATATTGATTGCCATTGCAGCTTCTAAACTGTAGAAATTTTTTCAATTAGACATTAAGAATGCTTTTCTAAATGGTGATCTTGAAGAGATTGTTTACATGCAACAAACCATGGGATATGAGGACCCTGGAAACCCTAATTTTGTATGCACACTTAAGAAAGCTTTGTATGGACTCAAGCAAGCACTAGGGGCATGGAATCAAAGGCTTTTCCAGTACATAATTAGATGTGGATATACAACAAGTGATGCTGATCGTTCACTTTATGTGAAAAGGCTTGATGAGAAGTTTGTGTACATATGCATATATGTTGATGATTTAATCATAATAGGTGATGATGATGTAAGTATCAAGGATATCAAGTCCAAATTGGGCAAGGAATTTGAAATTTCAGATGTTGGTAAGCTAAAGTACTTCATAGGCACTGAGATTGTATATGCCAAGCAGGGTCTATATCTTATTCAGATGAAATACCTACTTGACTTGTTATACAGGTTTGGTATGAGTGGTTGTAAGTGACTGAGACAACCAATGGATTGCAATGTCACGTTGAGCAAAGACCAAGGTGATAATCTCAAGAATGAGCATGTGTATAGATGTTTGATTGGTTCTTTAAATTATGCTATCATTACTAGATCTAATCTATTCTATAGTGTTGAAGTGATCTCACAATTCGTGCATGCACCCATACTTGATCACTTGAATGAAGATAGAAGGATTCTAAGGTGCATAAAAGGTACAATCAAGGAAGGCCTCTATTATGCATATGATTATGATTTTAAACTAAAGGGTTATGCAGATGTTGATTCGGCTAGCTCCAAGGATGATATAAGGAGTACCTCAAAATACGTACAGATGCTTGGGGAGAATCTTGCATCATGGATGTCAAAGAAACAACCCACAATTGCATTGTCTTCCCCAGAGGTAGAATATAGGGCTCTTGCTCAGCTCATATGTGAGGTAATGTGGTTTAAAAAGTTCTTAAAAGATTTGTGACTTGCATGAAGAAGTGTATGCTTTTCAGCCCCATGGTTTTGTGCAAAAAGGGCATGAAAACAAAGTGTGTAGGTTGAAAAAGGCATTATATGTTTTGAAGCAAGCACCACGTGCTTGATATGAAAAGATACATGCCTACTTGATTGCAGATGGTTTTGAGAACACTCGAACTCAGAGCACCTTATATGTTAAGCATGCAAATGATGTGCTTCTCATCATTGTTGTCTATGTTGATGACATGTTGCTCAATGGTCCTAATGAGAAGCATATTGCTGATTTTAAGGTTGATTTATATGCCTCATTTGACATGTCAGATTTGGGGATTTGCATCATTATTCACGCATTTAGGTTATGCAAGTTGATGGAGTAATAGCTTTGTTTCAAACTAAATATATTGATACATTATTGCAGCATTTTGGCCTTCAAGACTACAACCTTATTGCCACTCCTATGGAAACAGGTTTACGATTGAGTCTTCATGATACTGGAGATGCATTTTGATGTTGTTCTCTATCAGCACGCTTTTGGATGCTTGATTTACTTATGCATTACTCTGCCAGATATTCAATTTTTTGTCTCATAGATGAGCAGGTTTATGCATTGCCCAAGTGTCAATCATTGGAAGGAGATTAAGCGCATCTTTCGCTACTTGAGTGGTACCCGCATACTTGGATTGTTTTATCCCATGGGGGGATCACTACTGCAAGATTTACATCCTTTTTCTAACTCTAACTAGGTTGGTTGTTGTGACACTCATGTGTCCACCATGGTTTTTGCTTCATGCTTTGTAGCTCATGCATATCTTGGTTAGGCAACAATTAGCCTACTATGACCACTTCTGGTTGTGAAGTTGAGTATAGGGTAGCTTTCATAGCAACTATTGAGTATGTGGCTCAGAAGCCTTATGGTTGATTTGGGTGGTGGTCATGTCTTCTGCCACCATTATCTTTACTAATAGTTAGAGCACATTGGCAGTTGTGAGGAACCTTGTGTTGCATGCTTGCGCTAAGCACATTGAGGTGCACTATCATTATGCTAGGGAGAGGTTCTTTGTTGGAGAGATCATTTTGGCATATCTGCCCACACATGAGAACCTTGTAGACCTTTTCACAAAGGCTCTACCTAGGGAGACATTGGAAGCTTTTTGCAAAGATTTTGGGCTTACTTCATTTTTTGGATTGATTCCACATAGCTTGGCACTTCCTTATACATGAGTGCTAGCTCCTTGTTCACCCCATCACTCCCAGTAGGGATTTGTTGATATATTTTGGTAGTGATGTGTGTGAACACACTAGGACTGCAGGGGCACTTTTTTCCCTCTTTAGGAGGTTTTTTCCCCCCCAGCTTGTATATACACCTATAACACTAATGAGTCACTTATCTTTGTACATCTCTTGGTAATACATTTATTATTGTGTGTTGTGCTCCCATCTTCTTCTTCTTCTTCCTTGTGTTGTTCACATGCTTTCGTAGACCTCAAACTCTAGTAGTGTATTCATTCTCCTTCAAGGGGAATTATCCCACATTTGATGTACTCCGGGGAGGCCCCTCCAAATCTATATAAGGAGGGCCTCTCCCCCCATTTGTACTTGGTTAGAACCTTGAGGAGCCTACTCCATGCTCTTGACAAGCTCATGCTAATCCATGTGACTTTTCCCATTTCATGGTCTTCTCGCTTTTGAGTCTCACACGCTTTCTTTTTGTGAGTACGGTCTTCTTCTCATTTTGCATCCGCACATGTACTCTCTACAACTTACACATTTTGGAATTATATTTCCTTCTAAGGAAGAAATCTTAACAACACCATGAGCAGAGATTTTGTGAATCACTAGTGAGCTACATCCTTTCTTTTATAACTTCTTTGTGTATTTCTTTAATGTATATACTAGTATGCCATTACCTTCTTGTAGTTGTTTACATTTGATGTATGCAACAAAGTAAAATTTGTAACATTTCTTTGTCACATATATACTTATTATTGCTCTTAGCCTAGTTGCAACTAGCTTCTCAAGCTATCTACTAGATTACAAAGTTCATGTCCACTCCATTCATAATGTGGGTGAATCCGACACTCAACACCAAGAAGTCTATTGATAAAACAACTTGTTGTCTATATACTAGGTTGAATGGGATTGCACCAAATGAAGTCTTATAGGCCACTCAATAAGCCCACATTGCATGATGCAACTATTTATCACAATCTCAACTTCCATTTTTTATTGATTTTGTGAGTTCTGACCAATCTAATCTTCCATCTTTTATCCATTTTGTCAGTATCGACCAATCTAATCTTCCATTTTTTATCAATTTATTGGAGCTCTCTGCTTGCCCATTCGCTTGTGGGTGATAGGGTATGGAATTCTTAATAGGGACTAATCACAATACGATTTGCAATCACTTTATTCAATTTTTAGATCACAAAAAATAGACAAAGGTCATGGTTATTATTGAGTAATATTAAGAAGCATAATTTGCAGCTATAATGTTGATATATTTAGGTAGTGATGTGTGTGAACACACTAGGACTGTCGGGGTAATTTTTTCCCTCTTTAGGAGGTTTTTTTCCCCTGACTTGTATATACGCCTATTTCCCTAATGGGCTACTTATCTTTCTACATTCGCTAGTAATACATTTAGTATTGTGTGTTGTGCTCCAAGCTTTTTCTTCTTCCTTGTGTTGTTTGCGTGCTCCATAGATGTCTAACTCCAACAATTGGTATCAAAGCAGGTCATCGCTCATCTAGGGCTTCGTCGACACTCCTCCAATTGCAGTCTCAAAATCGCATGAATTTTGGTGAGCATACTCAACATGTTTTCGAGACCAAAATTGCTTCGCCTTGTGGTGCCAAAATCACGATCTGAGCTCATTTCGGCCTTCAAATGCACTATCGTAGTACTTGTGCAGGCTATTTCCTCTTTTTTTGCCAAAGGTATATACCAATTTCGGTTCTCCAGTATATGCGTCTCGAAGTCTACTATAGGTCTAGCAGAATTTGTCTGGGCAGTTTTGTTCAACTTTTTGAGATACAATCAATTTTTTGCATCAAGGTATTTTAGTCACTGGCCATGGCTGAAGGTAGTGATGTATTTCATATGTTGGCTGTTGAGGATAATTTTGATGGAAAAACGTCCTATCACACCTGCAACTGTTACAACTGCAAGTACTGAAGTTGATGCAGAAGGTATCAAAGATGATGATATTCTGCATATTCTGATTCATGCTGCAGTTTCTACTGCACCTACTGTAGAGCGAATTTGTTGGGATGGCAACGATGCCTAGGCACATGCATTGATAGCTTTGTCTATCAAATGTGTCATTATTATTCACATACACTCTTACAGAATAGCTAGGGATGCTTGGGATACACTTGCCACATTGTACGAAGCTAGGAATGAGGCTCGTGTTGCTTACCTCCGAAAAAAATTGGAGAGTGAGCACATGAATGAAGGTGATTCTATGGACATTTTTCTAACAAAGATCAAAGACTTGAAGGAACAGTTGATTTCTGCTGATGAGGTTATACCAGATAGCTCACTTGTGCAGACTGTTCGAAATGTTCTTCTTGATTCATGTCAGAGTTTTGCTTCTACTCTTTCTTTGATGATGAAAGGCAATCCAAATGCCTTTTCATTTAAGGAGTTAGTTTTTGTTGTATTGTAGGAAGATCACTCTAGGTAGAACAGGTCCATTATGCGTGTTGCAGATCAAGCTTTCCTGGCTAGTCAAAAGGGCAAATGAAAATGGAGCTCTTCAAATAGTAAGCAAAAATCTGCTAATTCTGCACGATCAAAGAGGGAAGACAAAGATGAAAAGAAATTAGAAAAGCACAAATTGTGTTGCAAGTACTGTAAAGGAAATGATCATATTATAAAGAACTGTCCAAAACTGGCTGCTAAAGAGGCAAAGAAGAAAGAGGCTGGAATGGTTGTTGTAGAGGCCTCTACCTGGAATGGTTGTTGTAGAGGCCTCTACACCAAAATCAGAGTCTACTAATCTTGTGGAGGAAGAAGAATGGGCATTTACTACTGTTTGCAGTTTTGACCCATCTTCTCATGAGTAGTGCATGTTTGTAGTAGACTCAGATGTACTTTGATAGTGGGGCGACCAAACATATCACCTTGCAGCGTAGTTTCTTCGCTTCACTCGAGCCTGCCACCATAGGGAATATTGTCACATGTGCCAACAACTCCTCTTATCCTATCATGGGTGTTGTTAAGATCATTTTTACTACTATTGATGGTAGTTGTTTCACTTTGTCAAATGCTTTATTTGTGCTAGGGATCAAGAAGAATTTGTTATCAGTTTCAACTTTAGCCAAGATTGGCTTGGTTGTGAAATTTGTTGATGATAGGTGTACATTTCATGATCTATCAAATGGCAATGTGATTATTGCTTCTGGCATTTTATATCGTGGGCTGTATAAGCTCATACACTATAAAAGATCTGTGAATGATTCAGCATGTGCAGTACATGATTCTCAGGCTATGTCAGATGCAAAGCTTTGGCATGCACGCTTTGTTCATCTGAATTTTGCTAGTTTGCTACACCTGCAGAAATCTAAAGAGGTGTCCTCTTTGCCCAAACTTGAGGCACCTAGAAAACATGTTTGTGAAGGCTATATTTTGGGTAAAATGCAGCGTTCCTCATTTCCAAAAGATGGTTCAGTTCGGGCTACTCAAAAATTGCAACTTATACATAGTGATGTTTGTGGTCCTATGCAGACACCTTATTTTGGAAATTATCTTTACTTCATGACTTTCATTGATGATTTTTCTAGCCATGCATGTGTATATCCATTGAAAGCAAAGTCTGAAGTGTTCATGTGCTTCAAACAGTTTTTGGTTTTGGCGGAAAATCTATCAGCATGTAAACTGGGCACCCTCCGTTTTGATCAAGGGGGATAATATATGTCTTCTAATTTTAATGCATTTCTAGCTGAACGTGGGATAACACACCAGTGTATAGTGCGGTATACACCTCAATAGAATGGAGTTGTTGAATGGAAGAACAGGTCACTCATGGAGATGGCAAGGTGTGTGGTGAAGAGTCAGGCTTTATCACATAGTTTCTGGCTTGGGTCTGTCATGTGTGCATCATATGTACTTAACAGGTGTCCCACTAAAGCACTACAGTCTATCACTCCATATGACGCTTGGCATGATCGCAAGCCATCTGTTGCTCATCTGTGTGTTTTTGGTTGTCTGGCATATGCATTAGTGCCTGAACAACATTACAGAAAATTGGATGATAAAGTAGTAAAATATATTTTTGTTGGGTACATCTTTGAAAGTAAAGGATATCATCTGTATCATCAACAGACTAAACGTGTTCTGGTTAGTTGTGATGTTGTTTTTGTGGAAGATGTTATTCAGCCATTGCTTTCATGTACTAAGGAGACATATGTTAGCTCCAAAGACATGTATGACACTTTGTTGCCTCTTTTTACAGGTGAACAGTCTAGTGCTAGTCCTAATAAGGCAACTTCTTAGCCTTTGCAGGTTTCATGTGAAGATGCAAATCATTCCATTTCTGATGCAGATTTACATGATGCACTTGTTGATGAGAGAGCTGATGTTGAGGAAGCAAAAACTATGCCAAAATGGTTGGCGTAGACTTTGCGTGAGAGCAAATTAGATGCACCTTTGTCATATCGTACTCATTCAGGCTCTCATAGTGCCTCTATTGCATCAGATTGTTGTGCTATGGCTGCATCTAGTCTCTGTGATGAGAATGAGCCTGTTTCGTTTGATGAAGCACAAAATTCAGAAAAATGGATGGCTACTATGCAATCTGAATATGATGCTATACTTAAGAATGATACTTGGTCTTTATGTGACTTGCCTCTAGGTAAGAAGGCCATTGGTACTAAGTAGGTATACAAGCTCAAGTGTAAGCCTGATGGTACAGTTGACAAGTATAAGCCTAGGCTTGTTGCAAAGGGTTATGCGTAGGAAAGAGGCATTGATTTTGATGAAACCTTTGCTCCTACTTGTCGAATGACTAATGTTCATAGCATCTATGCACTTGCAGCTCATCATGGTTGGAACGTACATCAGTTGGACATTAAAACAACATTTCTGAATGGTGACTTGCATGAAGAAGTGTATGTTTTTTAGCCTCATGGCTTTGTGCAGAAAGGGCATGAAAACCAAGTGTGCAGGTTAAAGAAGGCATTATATGGTTTAAAGAAAGCACCATGTGCTTGGTATGAAAAGATACATGCCTATCTGATTGCACATGGTTTTGAGAACAGTCCAATTGAAAACACCTTATATGTTAAGGGTGCTAATGATGTACTTCTGATCATTGTGGTTTATGTTGATGACATGTTGCTCATAGGTCCTCATAACACACATATTGCTGATTTTAAGGCTGATTTGCATGCCTCATTTGAGATGTCTGATTTGGGGCATTTGCATCACTATTTGGGCATTCAATTTATGCAAGTTGATGGTGGAATGGCTTTGTGTCAAATAAAATATATTGACATATTATTGCAGTGTTTTGGCCTTGAAGATTGTAAGCCTATTGCCAATCCTATGGAGACAGGTTTACAATTGAGTCTTCACGATGTTGTTGTTTGCTCTCTCACAGATGACCAGGTTTATGCAGTTTTCACAGCGACTATTGAGTGTGTGTGGCTCAGACGCCTTATGGCTAATTTGGGTCTTGGTCATTCTTCTACCACCACCATCTTCACTGACAGTCAGAGCGCATTGGCAGTTGCGAGGAACTCTGTGTTCCATGCTCGCACTAAGCACATTGAGGTGCATTATCATTATGTGAGGGAGAGGTTCTCTGTTGGGGAGATCAGCTTGACATATGTGCACACACAGGAGAATATTGTAGACCTTTTCACGAAGGCTCTACCTAGGGAGAAGTTTGAAGCTGTTCGCAAAGCTTTGGGCGTACTTCCTTTTGTGGAGTGATTTCCACATAGCTTGGCACTTCCTTATACATGAGTGCTACCTCCTTGTTCACTGCATCACTCCCAAGGGGGATTTGTTGATGTATTTAGGTAGTTATGTGTGTGAACACACTAGGACCACCGGGGTACTTTTTTCCCTCTTTAGGAGGTTTTTTTTCCCGTGGCTTGTATATATGCCTATTGCCCTAACGGGTTGTTTATCTTTGTACATTCTCTAGTAATACATTCAGTATTGTGTGTTGTGCTCCAAGCTTCTTCTTCTTCCTTGTGCTTTTCGCATGCTTCCACAGACATCTAACTCCAACATATAACACATTGTAATTGTGCTGCTCAATGAAAATGTTTCCAACGTACAACTATTAAACTCTTTGACTCACACTCTACAATAACTAGAAGAGATACCGCAAATTAGCATATCAAATTCTACAACAAGATCTTGAGTATTTCGCTCAAGATCCCCTTATTTTGTAGATTTTTTATTTTCATTGCATTTTAGAGTAGGCATGCATAGAACTACTCTACAAGGACATGCACAAGAGGTTCTTTCTTTGTCAGCCCATTCATTACACTAAGTAGTAAGCCCGCTAATGTCAAGGAACTCATAAAAAATTAAAAATAATAAAAATAAATCCAAGAAGACTGTGTAATGTATGCCACATATAGCTTTGAAGGAAATCGTCAATCGCAAAGTGCATGAATGACCACACTTCCCAAAAAACAAGGACATCAACAGCTGTCGAGGATGAGAGAATCTTGGAAGGGGAGAATTGTTGGAGTTCCCAGTCATAAAAATTGAACCTAAGGATGAGAAGAAGTTTGGGGTTGGATCAAGTCAAATTTATGGAGATACATGAAGATGGTAAAATCAAGGAAGTGCCAAGTAGGTGCGATAATTTCTCCAATGTCCACTTCTATTTAGCTATTTATATTAAAAAATATTTTATTGCGAACATGTTCAAAGAATAATTTTGTTTTTTTACTCCTTTTTTCTACAAACTAGGGGTCTTCGAACTTGTGGAGTGATTATTTAAGGCATTAGAATTTTACGAGATGTTTTCGATCTCGATTTGAAAGTCATGTGAAGGCTTAGGAATGCTTTTAAATTAGGCAGCTATTAAAATGTGAAGAGGATCTAAATTTAAAATTTCTTATGAAAGTTAGTGGAGTCTCATTGTTTAGGGTTAGCTCGTTAGGAGTAGCTTTCATTGGCTTGTATTCTTCTTAAGTCTTATGAAGGCAAGTGAGTTTTTAGGATTTAGCATCTTCTTGTCCTTGAGAGAGGCTTCCATGCATGTGTATCTCTCTTGAATGGCGTGCTATGAGCATGGAGATCTTCTTACTATGGAAAGTCTTTCCTTGGATTGAAATTATGGGTTCTTTATGCTACACTTAACTCCGATTCAAGTTCTTGAAATCTTCGAATCGTCTACATTTCAACAGGATGCTAAAAAGCACAAAAAGATGTATGTAAGTCAAAGATAAAATGTTTAATAATTGTGAATAGGAGGTATCCTACATAATATAGTTCACAGACTTCACGTGTACTTTGATTCTATTTGTGCAAACTATTATGGCTTTGAAAACTCAATGCATAGACTTTATTTGTCGCTGGGCTCGATATTTTGTTTTCATCAGAGTAGAATAAGAAACTGCATACTTTGATTCTCTGAACTAGTCTTATCAAGAAAGAATTGAGTAGTTTGCGCGTTCCTCTTTGTTTCTGGTGTATATTTCTGCACATAAATGATTTGTAAGTTTGGATTTTCACCTTATACTGCTGAAAACGTTCTTGAAAGAGATTAATGCAGCTGTTGCTTAGCTCTATCAGGTTTGTCTTTCGTCTATGCCTCAAATTACAGCTAGCACTCACGAGAAAGAATGGTTTTTTTTCTTTTTCTGTGGAGAAAAAAGCTCGAATCAAGGACTGTATGAAGCGTTCGTACATTCTGTGTGATCAATGTGTAAGGCATCCAGCCCGGCTTTTGGCGCTAGAGGATAAAGATTTTCTTCTGGACGGATGTAATCATCTAATAAAGCTACAGTTGAGAACTGTGTTGTTGCAGGAAGAAGAGATTATTTGAGCTGGATGTTGTTTTTCTTTTCTGATCATTATTTTCTGCATTACATTGGATCTATTAATCGACAGATGAGACAGAAAATGATAAGTTCTTTTGCCATATGCTTTTCCTCCCAAGGGGAAAGAAACACTTCACGCTGATTTCCTGGCAAAAGGAAGCCGAGCTCCGCGACGTTTTCTGGTGGATTTCTGGAGAAACTGTTTACTACAGAAACTCTTACTTTCGAAAGGTGTTTTGTATGACGCAAATGACGTTCGAAAGGTGTTTTGTATGACGCAAATGACGGCACGACCAGTTCCGTTACCCGTATGCTTCATCTTCCCGTGCTCTTTCCATGTAAGTCATATCAGCAGACTTTTGTAGGTAGATGTGCTGAATCTATGAAACTCCCACTATGTATGTTGTTCATTACGTATTGAATCTGGACACGCCGCGATGCTGACATTTGTGTTGGTAACAGATCTGCCTGTGGGCCAAATGGCGTTGCGGATCAGTTTTCTTGTGCTTAAATCGGACGCGAACGCATGAATCATGATCCATTAGTGGACATTTTGAAAATGAGGATGCTTTTCTGATGCACCGTCTCGGAATATTTATGCTGAGTGATGTGATGACAGAGCCGTCATCGAAAAATTTCTGAAAACTTGTGTCTGCACTACCTGCGACATGAAAATTGATGATGAAACGTACCGATCAAGTTGAGCTGGCTGATACATGATGCCGAGAGAAATCACATCCGACACGTGGGCATAATCGACATCTTCATTGCTTTTTCCACTCATCATATTCGTAATCCAAGGATTCCTTCAGCCTTTTTAGTACACACAGATGCTTCCAGCATTTAAAAAAGGTTTCATATTCCGCCGCCATCACATTCATGCAGAAGCCTTCTTGCTATACTATTACAACCTGGTCTCGAAAGAAATATGATTTTCTGTTTTATTCCTCAGCGCATGACTACTATTACAACCTGGTCTCGAAAGAAATATGTTTTTCTGTTCTATTCCTCAGCGCATGACTCCATGAAGGTGTATTGAATTTCACAGATCCTCTAATAGGACAAAAATCTCAGAAATCTGTCGTATCTTCTTGTCAAAAGAGATCATTACCGTGAATTGCATCTCGCAGGACTTCGGAAGCGCTGTTAGCATTATTATTAACTGATACGTCCCATTCGCTTGTTTAGTGAACCATGCTTGAGAGCTAGTATTTTCATCTTTAAGAATGAAGTTGGACGCAAGCGCATGCAACGGAAGTCACGTTAATCAGCTCTCCTTAACAGTGCTCACCGCTCTGTAAAGCATCGGCCCTTGTCCTTTTGAACGGAATGACACCACAGCCGTTGGCTTCCAAAACTGTACTTCATTGTCTTAATGAGAACGAGATTGCTGATGCATGATCGTATGAAGAAAAAGCGTACAAAGAATAACGCTTCCCATGCAGGTGCGTTTCCGAATTTTGAGGATATAAGGAATATTTTTTCTTTTGTCTAACATCAACGAAGCAGGAAAAGCTCAGAAATCCGTTTAGCAGTAAAAGATAACGAAATGATTAATAATTTTAGATATATCTAAATCTTAACCGGACCACAGTACTTTCACTAGGCTTACAACTTTTAGCTTTGATAAAAGCGTTTGTAATTGAATGCTTCAACTTGCAAGTTTTTTTTTTCATGCTCTTCGCCTTAAGGTAATTGAAAGGATGATTGGAATCTTTGCTAGAATCATCAACACCTACCAACTAGCGTTTGTAATTGAATGCTTCAACTTGCAAGTTTTTTTTATGCTTTCCGCCTTAAGGTAATTGAAAGGATGATTGTAATCTTTGGTAGAATCATCAACACCTACCAACTAGAATCATAAGAAAAATCTTATATATACTTTAATGAAGAAGTCATGGTAGAAATAGAGTGCTCATGCACCTCAAGAGTATTCATTGTGTTTATTTTGTAGCCATAGGAGTCCTCCAGCACCTTGAAGCGTTCTAGATTATTGGCTTTATCACACCTAAGTGTGGTAGGTGATTAATTTTCGAGTTAAGAGGAGGATTCAAATTCAAATTTGAATACGAATACTCAATCTTGGGTCCTTGCTTCAGAATGCTCCAAGTGTCACTATTTTAGAAGGTTCATATGCTCTTAAGGTTGAAGCTTGATTTTCAATAGAAATTACATCAAAGATATGCTTACAAATGTCAAGATGGAAAATACAAAGTCTACAAGTACGCCTATGGAAATGAATTGTAAATCTAGTTCTCATGAAGGAGAAACCATTGAAGATGTGAAAGGATATCAAAGTCTAGTTGGAAATTTCAATCATTGTACTCTCACAATTGTAGAGGTCAAATAGTGTGAGTGTTTTAAGTGAGTTTATGCACTCACCTAGGAAGTCACATATGGAGGAAGCCAAAATGATACTCAAGTATCTCAAGGGACAATCAATGAAGGCTTATTCTACTCCTTTACCTCTGATATAGATATCAAGATATTTTTTTGTTGCAAACTGGGTAGGATCAAGAGATGATAGAAGACGTACTCTAGTTATCTTTCATGTGCAGCTCCTAAAGCCATCTCTTGGTCACCAAAGAAGCAACCTATTGTTGCTCCTTCATCAATATAAGTTGAATATAGAGGATTGGCTAATGCTACTCGAGAAGCCATGTGGATTAAGATAGTATATGTTACTTTAAGATTAAAAATTCAAGTCCTTGTATATTTGGTGATAACATAAGATCTTTACATCTTACAAGAAATCTTATTTACCATGCAAGGAAAAACACATTGAGGTCCACTATCACTTTTTTAGGGATAAGATCAATGGCAAAGAAACTGAGCTTTCATATATCTCAACTCAACAACAATGTGCAAACATGATGATAAAGATTGGACTTCATGAGATTCCCAATGAATTAAGGATCAAGCTCTTAGGCTTCGGGGAAGCTATTGGAACATATGGAAATCCTAAAAAATTGACCATATCTCTCAACTACTTTGGATTTTGAGGATCAGATATATGTACTTACATTTACCCCTCGTTGAGGCCTAGGGGAAACCCTCAACTTGTTTTTACATAGTGCATAAAGATTTAAGACGTTAAAGTTGAGAATTAAGGTAAAATCGAAGGATCCAAATTCATAAATGTAGTTGAAAGGATGATTGGAATTTTTTGTAATCATGGGAAAATGCTTATATATACTTTAGTGAAGAATTCATGGTAGAGACAAAGCTCTCACACAATTCAAGAGTGTTCATCATGTTTACTTTGTAGCCATACAAGTCCTCCAATACCTCTAAGCATTTTACTTTACATTAAAATAATATACTTAAAGTTCCATTATCATATTGAGCTAATATGTACTTCTCACTATCTGCTATTCAATTTTGTCGTTGAAGTGAACATATGGTTTAAATCTCTCAATCAATATAAGGTAACATCCTTTTGATCTTGTGTATACAAGTATTTGATAATTAGAGCTCTGTGTGCATATAAATGAGTCAATCTTTATGACTATGTATGTGCGTTGTCTTCTTCTTGAAATGTGATGATCACACCTATAAGTTCTCAAGTATGTTGCTCACATTCTTATTTATATCTCTCTTACCTTCCTATGAGAAGCTATGCAAAAGGATTTTGTTCAACTCATAGCCTCTTAAGGAGTGCGAACATTTTTCTAACTGCCATCTTCCATAAATAGAAGGTTTTTCTAGAGTAGGTTTTTGCAAAGGCCCTCTCATCTCTATACTCTACCATCACCTCCTCACATATATGCTAAAACTTGCACTACTAGTGTATGTATGTATGTATCTACATATGTACATACCAATATATGTATGTATTTATGTGAGAACTTCAAACCTTCCCTATACAACTTGAAGGCTATATTTCCTCACAAGTATACTCACAAATACCTATGTTCACTCAAATCAAAATTTCTTTGAGTCCCTATGGAATGAACCCGAGATATTTTGGTCACTTGAAGAAGATTATAAGATCTTATTAATGGAATTTATATCACTCAAAATACTTTGTTCTACTTAGAGACTCAATTCCACCAAGAAATACTACTCACTACCTTCACTACACATAGAGTGACCACTCATTAATCTAGACATGATTTCTCTCAAAATATGTAGAATTAATAGTAGAGCTCTAATGAGACTATAGAGTGCTATATTAGATTTCCAAAAAGCAAAAGATTACACATGTATAACATATGAAGAAGGAATTGTATTCTGCTCTCATAGCTATCCATCTCCTTGTTTGCCAAGGCAAAGAATGAAATATGGCTGCCTAAAGTGGGAAGAAATCACTCAAGCAAGCAGGGGGCTTAAAAGCATATTTAAAATTTTAACGTGATAGTGCATGCTGGATCTATGTAATAGATTCCCCAAAAGCTAGGATGCTCTTTTCTTATAGAATAGGATTTATCACATCTAAGCGTGATTGGTGATTGATGGAAAGATATGAAGGGATTAGAAATCAAATTTTATATATGAGTTCATGTGTTTGGCTCCCTGATTCAGGATTCTCCAAGTGTCAACAAAGTGACGTTTACATGCTCCTAAGGTTGAACACACCAAACACTCTTTTGTCCCAACTTACTATTGAAAATACAGTGCAAAGTATGTCTCTAGCAAACATACTATTGTAGAATTATGGGTACAATTTCTTGATTGCCAATGTGTAGGCTGCCACTTCAAATGTTTCATCTTCGTGCGTGCTTGTGTCACCCTGGGTGTCAGTTTGCTGTTTTTGTTCATCAGTCTGCACATTCTGTTGAGAGTCATGACTGGCCTGACTGGCTTCATCATCTCCATCTTCATCCTCTGTTTCTATCCTTTCTTCTTCGGAACTGGAGACTACTTGTACTTGTGTTTGATCAGGGGGAGCTGTAGGGTAACTTGGTCATTCATATTCCTAAAAGAAAAATTGTCCTTCCGAAAATTGAAATTCGTTTGAAAAAGCATCTGACATTTCAAAGTCGAACGTGGTATTCATTGGTTCTACTTCCAGATCGGGTATTGGAAAAGTAAACGCGTCCGCACCAATGGTGGTGGGAATTTCTGCTGCAGTGGTGGTAGGTTCCTAGACTGAGGTTGCCTGAGATGTAACTGCAATGGTAGTGCCTTCTGTGATGATAGGTCATGACAGGTGTATGCGAATGGGTTGTATCACTGTAGGGGGTTCCGTAGGTGACTGTTCTGGAGATGGTTGAGGTGACGGGGACTTTGGAACTTGTAGGCATGGGATAGATCCTCGCATGTGCTTGCCGGCTCATCCCTTGCTACATTTTCTAGATTTCTTGGCAGTTCCTTTTAAGTCCTTCAATTCTTCACTCGTCATTGCGCGTTCTATAGGCAAGTCATATGCCAAACACATATAAACAATTCTCGTGAGAGCACAACATCCATGGATGATTTTTTTCCTTTCCCATCTGTGTTGCGCTAAATACAACTGATCAATAATCCAACTTGCTAGATCTACGGTTTGGGGCCCAATACAAGATAAATACAAACCAAACCAAATGCGTTTATGGGGCATGGTGAATCGATCTTGAGCTGGGAATGTGAAATGTTGCATATAGATTCTTAGTGGCTTAGATAGCTCAGGTGTGATTGCCGAGATGTCTTCCCATTTAGTAACATCATCACGCTTCATAGGCTCTGGAATTAACCTTTCTCACTCTGTCGGAGTGTGCGTTCCATGTATCTTGATTGCAGATCTAATCAGGTCTTTAGAAAGATAAAACTTCTTAAATGGTGGGACATTTACTAAGGACAGCAAAATGAATGTGCTTGGCAAATCCTTGTTCTCAGAAGTTGTTAGTGTGGTTACCAGGTAATAACATCTATAAAAATCCGGTTTGGATAGTGGATCACTAAAATATTCTGTAAAGCCTGCTCTCACCCAAACGTGCTTCAAGTCTTCTGTATTCTGGAGTGCTTCAAATTCTCTGGAAAAGAACTGATACTTGCCCCACTTACTACTATCAAAAGTCAAATTGGCATCAAAAATAAAATCTGCGTCTGCCAAAGGTCCTGCTAAACCTTGGAACCAATGTGAATTATGATGAACTTTTTCGGTATATCCCCTAGGAGGGTCATCGATCGGCATAGGTCCTAGGAATCCTTGAAACTCTGGCGGTTGTTCAGTAGGACATGGTTCAGCTAGTAAGTCAGAAAAATTTACCTTAGGTACACTGGGCCAGCTTCAGACGGTCCTTCTGTCTGCATGATGAGTGATGTGAGTGTGTAGAAAATATGCTACAAAACATTAGCACATTAGTATGGAAATTAATCATGATCCCATTAAAGTGAGACCGCAATCCCTTTCCATAACCAATGTGTAACTCGCGTAGCCAAGTGTGTGAGGTGGTTTATGGAATGATTTTTTGCAAAACTAATGCAGGTCTCTAGACACCTACATGCTTCAGATAGTGCATACATTGTTTGATGAGATGTTATTACAAGTGATAATGAGTGATAGTGTGTGAATTTGTACAAAGTTCAGTCTTGAATGAGTTATTACAAGGATGGAGATTAGTAGGGATGGGAGTTATGTTAGACAATGGGTTCTGAGGAGGCTTTTGGATACGTTTCGGTATCCATTTCCTAAGAGTTGTTGAGCAGGTGGTGTGTTTCTGCTGAGGGACAAAAGGTGACATTGGATGTGGTGGTATGGAGGGGTGAAAAGATTTCTGAGGGGTATATGTTACATGGCTTGAGTGTGGAGCTATAATACACTGTTTGGGTACCCATATCTGCGTGAGCGTGGGTCAATTTGTTAGGTACTTCTTGGCGATCCAAATCTGTCGACTGTTCATACTCGTAGCATAAGGTTGAGAAGACTTTAGATACTGCCTCTGATTTTGCTGAAACTTTGTCTTATCCTTGTCTGCACTGCTGCAAATTGTCGATGGTTTCTGTCCTTTTGGCACCCAACACTGAGTCACAACAAAGGAGAACAAAGACATGTTCTCTATTCCTTTTTACCTAAAGACCATGATATCAAGCAATAAAGTGGGCATTTTACAATATCTAGAAAGCATCACTTGTTCTTGCTTGTAAATATTGTCACTAGAAGCTTGATCTCATATCCCAAGTAGTCAAGATAGATATAATAAAATACTTGTTGCCATGAAAACTAGTTGTTCAGCATGATCAAGAATCCAAGATCATGATCTTTGACAAGAGATTACAGTTGAAGGTACAAGTAAGAGTTCGGGAAGCTCCTTCATTACATCTATAACCTCAACAAGCACAGATTATAGCTGATTAAAAGCTACTCGAAAATCAGAGTACATGTGTTGCAAAAATCAGAACATTTTAACAAGGCAATTAAGATCATCCCCTTTGTATAGTTAAGATCCTCATTGAATGTTGGGCCATATTCACAGAATATGAAATACATTTCACAAAAGCATTCCCAAGAGAAGATTATAATCAACAAAATTATACTAAGAAACATTCACACATGATCAGAGAAATGCTCAAGATAAATCAAGCTGAACACAAAGTGGAAGCAGAACTCGACATTATATTTCTATTAAAATGATGTTTTACATTTCATGTGTTTTACAAGAGTAATATGAATCTACAATAGAAGCTGATCATAGCTTTCCTCAGGCTCAAGCATAATGGGATCCTTTGGAACATTAGAACACATATCCTGCCTCTCTTGCTCCAAGATTGGGTCTTCAAGGTCAGCCATGTCCCCCGGTTCATCTGCAAGTGGGGGAACAGGCTCCCTTGAAGCCGGTTGGAATCTCTCCGTGTCTGCAATGTGCTTCCTTCCAACCTCTTGGTCTTCATCTGGGCATTCATTCAGCCCATTGATTCTCATTCTAATGAAGCTCACTTGAGCATCATCCTTCTCCACAGCTATGCAGTGCCTGAACATCTTTAAGGAGCAAGCCAGAGTCGTTCCTGAAACAGCAAAAAACCACTTAGAGGCCTCAATCAACATGATGACTAATGAAAATTGTTAAAATTGAAATTACCTGTGCCCAAAAAAAGGTCTAGGACCCAGTCATCATCATTGGAGAATAGTTGAAGCAATCTCATTATGAGCTTTTGTGGCTTCTCATAGGGGTTAACTAATGTCATGTCCCCAGCTACATGACAAAGTTTCTTGGTAACGGCTGGGAACATGAGCACATTTGAGATCCCATTCTCATTGCAATGCTCCCTGACTCTCCTTTTGCTTACTTCATCATAATAGCCAACTGTAATGCATTCAGTGGAGCTCACAAACCTATGCAAAGGAGTGTGATTGACGTTTGTCTTCACCCTGCCAACAAGAACTATGAGTCACAGAGAGCATCATTAAAGCCATGGAGATAGAAAGAAGATTACTTACCATGTGAGGTACTCCACAGCATGACATCTTGCCTTCAGAGCAGTTGAAACAAAGAAAGACTGGTCTCTGCTATGGAAAATTACTATCCTCCAAAGAGGAGACATAGTCAACTCTGCAAAATCAGTGACCATCTTGCGAATCTGAGGGTGTTTGAAGGGTTCATCATCATTAACTGATCCCAACATCCTAAATCCATAGGGTATGTCTGCTATGAGAAGGGAGAAATGCTTTCTAGGCACAACAGAACAAATGTTATTTACATCACTACAGAACACATTGTAATATAGAGGCCTAAGGGGGTCTAGGGGATTGGAGAAACATTTCAGATCAGGTTCATCATCAAAATCCATCTCCTTGGCTTTCAGTCTAGATTTCTCATGCCTTGCTCTTTGAATGTGAGCCAGGAATGCAGGGGGGCAATCATCTAGTAGCTCTGCAGACTTACTTTTCTTTGGTTTCTGCAGAAAAAAGTGGAAAGACAATTAAATGAGCTCTTCAATACAGCAAACAAAACATAAGGAATCGATGCATGGCATCAATTTCGTGTGTGGGTAGATGCCAGGCATCGACTTTCTACTGAAAGTCGATGCCTGGCATCGACTTTGGGACATAAGTCGATGACTGGCATCGACTTATGCCACGAGGTCGATGCCAGGCATCGACTTATGCCCCCAAGTCGATGCCAGGCATCAACTTATGCTAGGAGATCGATGCCAGGCATCGACTTTTGGCAGCAGGTCGATGCCAGGCATCGAATTTAGCAGTAAGTCGATGCCAGGCATCGAATTCCTACTAAAAGCCTGGCATCAAATTGGTTAGGTGAATCAAGGCATCTAACCTAATGGCAAACCAGGCATAACCTCATAAAGAGAACCTACCCAATCACGAAACAGGATAAAATATTCTGATAAAGCTTTGTAGGATGATGTGGTTGGATAGTCTGCTTGGACCTCTGTCCAAGAAAAGCAACCCAGCCTCTTCATCATCACCTCTTGAATCTTCATGTATACTTTATGACTACAGTCACAGAAATCAAAAAGAGACTAGGTTAGACCAGAAACATGGGAGGAGGGAAAAAGGATCTGAGAATAACATACATACTTATTGAGCTCAGTCACCATCTCCTCCAGGCTTAACTCCTTGGAGATTACCCTTGACAAAGTTGATATAATCAATGTATCATCCTTGATTCCTTGAAGGGCCCTGCATGGTGTCAGCTTCATGTCCTCAGGAGCCTCTTCAATTGAGAGGTCAACTTTCCTTCCCTTTCCCTTCAGATCAACTTGTGGGTCTGGCCTCGACTTCCGTTGCTTCTGGCCCTTGACCTCCTTGTTCTCCCACATTGTGAAAATTTTATCCTACAGATCCCAGATCTCACCTGATATGAATGCCAGTTGAAACCATGGATCATATTTCCTCAAAGCATCAGACTTTCTATTCTCATCCAGTGCAATTCCAACCTCAATAAGGCATTGCTTTCGTAGATTGGGATGTATTCTTCCAGCTTCCTTCACGAGACAATCTTCATATTCATGGTGGAAGAACCGAATTCTCTCTATGGAGGAAATTTTTTGCCTGTAGTCATTGTCATTGTTGTGATCCCAAGCAAGAAGCTTGGCTTCCTCAGTTGTAAGACCAACATATATCTTGCGCTCTGCATACCTAAAGAAGAATGTGGTAGGGTGCTCCTTCACTAGCTGTCTACAGGCCTCTGCAGAGTGTGAACCTCCAATCACATAATAAGTATAATCCTCAAACAAACCCTCATTGAACTCCTCCACAGAGCTGCACTCATTCGGATCCACCATGACAAGGAATGGCACAACAGTAGCATGAGGATTTATTTTCATTTTCTTCTTAAGATTCTGCACGTGCAAATTGTGTGGCTCCCTGATCTCAAGGGGCCTCCTCCATGTGACTGGATCTATTGGTGGCCTATGGATGATATTGATTGGCACGTGGAACAACTGCCCCTTCTTCACAACTTTTCTTCTAGCTATGTCCTCCCTCATCTTGTTCTGCTCAGTACCAAGAACACCCAAGGCAAGCTCTCCACTAGGTGCAACTATTATATCCTCAGAGCTAGAACTTGAGTCAAAAGACTCCTCTTCTGCAATTCTCTTCTTTTTCTTCTGGAACTTTTTCTGCACGCTCTGCTTACCCCTTGCCTTTACAAGGGTTGTCATCTTCTGTTGTGTTGGCATGATGTTGCCCTGGATCCATGGCATCAAGTCCTTAATAAGATTCACTGAGTCCCTGCATATCTCAGCAAGCCCATTTGGAACACAGCACTCTGGGCACAAGAAATCCATCTTGCATATAACATTTCTTAAACCTTTCGATGTCTCTACCAAGAAAAGGAGGTTGTCAGAATCCTCATCTTCATAATCCAGTTTGTACACAAGGCCATACTGAAAACCCTGTGTTGTCGTGATCTTTCCTCTCCCATATGCCCCTGTGAACACAAGAAGGACTGCATTCTTTTCTTCAACATACTAAAGGCACCACTCCAGATTTGTCATGTCTCGCAGTGGACGATCTGTCCTTAAGACCTCTGCGTCCCTCGACCTATCCTTCATATATGTATCATCCTCAAGAATTTTGATGCTACTCTGTCCACCAGAGGATATTCCAACCGGGTTGTTGGCCTTCTCAGAGGATAAGGATGCAATAATTTTCTTTGGTTTTGCTTGGTGACCAATGCCTTTGTCATGTTGCTGATCACCAGAGCTCATGGTCACTATCAGCTTCTTGAAGGGCCTCTCACTCTTGGACTCCGCATCCCTGAAGGCGCTTGGAAATATCAGCTCATACGTTATTGTGTTTTTCAAAGGTCCAAGTCGATGCCAAGCATCGACTTTTAAGTGCAAGTCGATGCCAGGCATCGACTTTGTGTGCAAGTTGATACCCGGCATCGACTTGCACCCTCAAGTCGATGCCGGGCATCGACTTGCACACAAAGTCGATGTCTGGCATCGACTTGCACTTAAAAGTCGATGCTTGGCATTGACTTGCACCTAAAAGTCGATGCCTGGCATCGACTTGAACCTAAAAGTCGATGGCTGGCATCGACTTTGCACCCTAAAGTCGATGCCTGGCATCAACTTTCAGGCCAAATTCGATGCCAGGCATCGACTTTTAGGTGCAAGCCGATGCCAGGCATCGAGCTGTACCCTCATTGGATCTATATTTTAGGAGCTAAGAAAAATAAAAACCTAGAAAGCAGACTATTTACACAAACATACAAAAGGAATCTTTTAGGAATCTTTTTTTTTGGTATGATTTTGTCTACCTCTTGGTACTCTTGCCAACATTCTTCTTCTCCATCAGAGTTGCCTTGCTGGTATGCTGAGCTCTGTGCTCCATGGCTGTCTGTGTTCTGTTGCTCTCTCTTGCTCGTGGATCTTGAAAATGAGAATGATCTCCTCCTCTGCTATTTATAGGCAATTGGGTAACTTGAACCAGAGATTAACTGGATCTAACTGAATGAGTCCAATTGCTAACTATATCTGTCAACTTATCTAACCAGGAAATACCACTCACACAAATAGGTTGTTTCACCTCCACTTTAATGAAATATTCATAGAACCTTGCAACTATTTATATACATTTGCATGGAAATTACACTTGAATGGCAAGAGTATGGTATGTACATGAGGATGTCTAATCTCATGTATAAATTGTTTCTTAGAATCTCTTGCTTGGGAAAAAATCAAGTCTAAGTTGTGTTGAATATGGGAGATTAATGACATCTTTATAGTGTTATCCTTCTCACTTCAGTTCATATTCACATTTATCTTGTAACACATTGTTGAAATGGAAAATCAATGTATGAATAAACGTTCAAGTAAAGAGCTCTGGGGTAATTTCGACAAAATATGCTGGTAATTTCAACAAAATAGCTTGGTAATTTCAAACATCACTCATTGTCTTTGCATCCAACGTTCAGAAAAATCGTAGATTCAAAATTCGTTTGAAAATCTTTTGTAACAAGCATATACTTAATTCTTACATATAATTCTTACATATACTTTTCCATATACTTCTTACATATACATTTCCGTGTACCTCTTTTACACATAATTCTTTTTTAATATAATTTCATCTACCTCTTTGAGATCTAGCCAAGACCACAATAAAACCTAATCCTTGAAATCTTAACCAAAGGTAAAATTTCTTCTTGTATAGTCTTCAATGGCACTACTCCAAACAATTTTAATATCTAATCCAGTTGGAACTCAACTTGGATATATTTTGATTCACTCACAATGCTAAGACTCAATGACTCATATCTAGTTAGAAATCAACTGTGTATCTCATCTTTCAAAAGTGAATCAAATCTTTGGTTCCCTTATTAGTGTATATTTGAGTAATTAAGTGATTTGATGTAATTTGATGTTTAATGTTATTTAATGTACTTTAATGAACTTTTGATTTCATATCTTCTTGATGTGAAATTTGATGTGACATCTTCACTTGATCTCGGATTTCTACTTATTTAAAAAGGTCATTCATCTTCAGTCTTCTGTGAACTCAGTGAAGATGAGCTCAATCTTTTCAGTGGATGCTTGGGCATCAGTTTCCTCTGCTCATATTGATACAGTTTCGGATTCATTGTTCTCAGTTGACCCTTTCCACAGAAGTGATGATCCCTATGGTTTAGAACGTGCTGATGATTCTATGTTTTCTGTTGAGTCATTTAAGTTATCCAATTCACAGTGCAATGCTGCTCAACCAAATGCACCTCTTGATCTCCCATCTGATCCAACCATTGATCTCCCTTCTGACTCAAGTGCATGTGGAGCAACGGAAAAGCAAAGCAAGCTCAATCTACAATTTAAAACAAGGCCTCGTGAAGTAAGTCAAAAAAGATTTAAATTTCTTACTTCAGATAGACAGATTGCATTGGATATTGTGAAGCATTGTTGTGGTTTGAAATGTTTGTACAATTTAGGAATGAAGAAACTAAAGCACCTAAGAGAAAAATTCCTCCATTTAGATAGTGAAAGGCAGGATATATACCTTGTTTCTCACATGCAAATGATTGAGGATAACATGGTAGTAACACGTGTTGCTTTTGAATATTTCTTTAGTCAAGGGATGCGATGTTGTAGGGCTGCATTTAAAATTGCAATGGGTGTGGGAAATTTTAGAATACGTAGGGTTCAACAAGGGCTTTTGAATGGGGATCTCATTTTGGATACGTTCCATGTTGGGACCAAAGGATCTGTTGGACGTCATGCAATGAATTGGATGATGAACTATTTTAGCTTGCATTGTGAGGTTATGCCTACAACTGGAAGGTTGCACTTGTCAGATAACTTTACTCGTCGAGAGGTATTTCAAATATATAGAGAAGACATGGAAAATAGAAATGAGAAGTATGTGTTGTATCGTCACTTTACTTGATTATGGAAGGAAGAGTTTAACAATAAGTCTATTCCTCGTAAAGTTATAATGGGTGAATGTTCAGTTTGCGCCACTTTGAAAAACATGGTAAAAGGGGCTACAACACCACAGGAAAAGAATAATTTTAAAAACATTCTTAACAACCATCGTGAGAGTCAAGCTTTAGAGAGAAAGAAAGCAATTCATCATCGAAGTAAAGCACTTAGAAATCCGGAGCATTATATGTGTTTGTTGATCGATGGTATGGATCAAAAAAAAACTTGTTTGCCACATTTTTATCGCATCCCTAAGGACATTGGAGATGAAGTCCTTGTGCAAATGCATTTGGTTGGTGCTTTGGTATACAATGGAACTGTAATGTCCAAGGTTTTCTTCACATATACGAATGTGCATAATGATCCAAACCTTACAGTTACTATCATTCATCGTGTTTTGCAATCATGGAAGGGTCTTTTGCCACCAACTCTATATTTGCAACTTGATAATACTGCAAGAGAGAATAAAAATTCTACAGTCTTTGGATATTTAAGCATGCTTGTTGAAAAACAGGTATTTCAGAAGGTTAAGGTAAATTTCCTTCTGGTTGGCCACACTCATGATCACATTGATCAAATGTTCAGTACTTTCTCTAAGAAGTTGGCACGTAACAATGCTTTTACTCTTCCGATTTTATCTGAGCTGATTTCAAAAGCATATACTCCAAAACCAGAATTTCAACACCTCACACAGATGTATGACTTTAAGCACTTTTGCTCAATGGGCCTTGATAACAGTGCTAAGGTTTTGGCTCCATTGCACAATATTAGTTTCAACCATGTATTCTTGATGAGGAGGGTTGATGAAATAACCCTTTTATTTGCAAAGCAGTATTCATCTTCTCTTGGGTGGGAGCCTAAAGAGGGATGCAGATTCTTATTGCAGGTGCCTAATTTGTCTACAGTGTATGGTGCAGAACAATCACCATATGAAGATAAAAACAATACAGAAAGATGTGGAAATGTGGTTGATCAAAGTAAAAGTTGGATGCATGCACTCATTGAAAAGAAGAGACATATTGAGCGTGCAAAAAAATATGATGGAGATCAAGATGTATCTTGGTGGGAGGACTTTTTCAATCATCAAGAAGAGATTATACAGTATACAATTGCAGGTCACTGGCCAGTTGATGTTCCATTCACATGGGATTTTTGTACCCAAAGATCCGTGAATGTGGCCCAAGCATGTAATGCAGATGCACTTCAAAGTTTTATAAATCCACCAGAAAGAAATATTTATGTAGGCCCAAGGATGACAAAACAGGCAGAAGCAAGATGGCAAGGAAATTTAATAGAGATAAATGTTGGAACACTTATACTTGTTGATGGTGATGAGGCTACCAGACCATTTTGGATTGCAAAGGTTTTAGAGATAACTAAAGATATTGATCAGAGAAGAATAGAGGCTTTGATGGTGCATTGGTATTACACTAAAAGTAGTAATGCATTCACAGGTAAATATAACTTAGAAATGGTGTGTGATACTAAACGAACAGGTTCAAAAAAGAAAAAGAATATTCAAAGCACATCCACTCTTAAAATGGATGATGTAGATATTCTTGTTTATGATTTTTCCTTGACAAAAACAGGTCACTTGAGGAAACCAACCATCAACATGATAAAACAAAAGCTTCCAGATGTATGTGGTATAGGAAATCATAAGCAAACAAGAAGAGTTGTGCATGATCCTGCAGAATTTGGTATGTACGTGGATGAAGATAGAGCTCTTGTGGATATAGAAGAAGAAGAAGAAGAGAGCTCTCAACAGTGTGAGACTGAATCAAGTGCATCAGATGATGAGGGTGTAGACATAGATCGACATAGTTGTGAGTTGCATTGAAGCTCTCTAACATTTTTAGTGCTTATGTAAATGCCTCGAAGTAGTTTGGTTAATGAAACCATGTTTTGTAGCAATTTTGAATAACAATCAGATATCCACCCATTAAAAATATGTCTAAAATGTTATTTTTGTATAAGAATTATTCAGTTCTACATTCTTTATATAGATTTTAGATATGTCAATGTCTTATCATATAGATTTTGGACATGTCAATGTCTTATCATATAGATTTTGGACATGTCAATGCCTTATATAGTGAAATTTTGACTACATTTTGAGCTCTTTTTTTATGAGAAAATGACAAAAAATGTCAAAAAGTCACATGTTTTCACCTCATTTTTGTAATATATGTATACTAGTATAAAGGAATCTCAAACATAAGCTACCATTTGCTTGATTTTTGACGAGAGTGTTCTCTTTTTACGACATAGTTCTCGTTTGTTACGACTCGCTGTTACCCATATTTGTCTCGTGCCTCTTGCTTTGTGATACTGATACTGCTTTCCTCCTTGTGTTGTCTGGTATTGTCGTCGGTCTGGGTTCCTCTGTTGTGGTTGACTCCTTTGTGGTTGAGGTCGAGAGGTCGGATGGACACTCTGCTTTGGAAAAGAAGGGAGGTCCAACACTTGCGAAACCTGCCCATTAGGAAGTGCTTCATTTTGTACCATTAATCTAGGCCAGTCCATAGTAAGTGTGGAAGGATGGGCACCACAGGGTGTCATGCCCATTTGGTCGCTAATGCAGTCCACCTGATTGCTGATGTAACCCACCTGACTACTGCTGGAAGACCGGGGGAAAATCTGTTGACCTTCTTTTATCTGGCAACTATCCATCGCCAAGCTCTCATGGGTTGACTTTGGAATGAGCATGCTTAATTGAGGGATCTAGCCAAAGATCTTTCGGTCCTCCGTCGCTTGCGTTTCATATGGTCTAGGGTTACATACCTCAGGTAGAGTGCTATTAGGGAAGTCAAGCGGTATCACTCGCTATTGGTCTAAGGTTCCAATCTGCAAGGAGCCTTGTCTAAGATTTAGGTCCATTGAGTGATTGTATAGCCAATCTTGGCCAAGGATTAGGGGTTCTATCAGGTCGTCATCATGGCACACTAGTAGCTTCGCTGTCATAGTCACATCGTGTATGAGGATAGGAAGGTCCACCTCACCCATGCAAGGGGTTTCCATGCCTCCTAGCCGTATGAGGTATGCCTCAATTGGCCGCATTTCTATTCCTGAGTCCTTATAGTAGGACCATCTAATCGCATTGATCGCAACACCTGAATCGATTAAAGCCTTGAGCTATTGGCAAGTGTTGCCGTGCTCTAGCCTGACTGTAATGAATGGTCTCCTATCCACTATGCTAGGATGAGTGGTTGACTTCACTTGACACATGGCCATGGGGTATATGGGTGTTGTTTCAAAGATGGTTATAATGTTCTCTCCCTAGTACTTGTCTTCTTAACTTCATGCGTTTAATGCGTTCTATAGCTTCTGCCTGAGCTTCAGCTCGTATTCTATTTTCTTCCTCCTTACGCTTCTTTGCCAACATGATTCGTCTAAGCATATCCTCAATAAGAGGTTCCTGATAAAGCTTGACTCTACAACCACTAATGTAATTAGGCATTATGTCTCCTTCTAAGGTGGCTAATTGTACTGATCCACTTGTCGAGAGTCTGTTGATGATCATAGGTCCATAACCTCGCTTTTCTAATTTCCATACATGTTGTTTCAGTGTATATACTAGGACTAAATCTCCTTCTTTTAAGCATTTATCTTTCACATGCGCATCGAAATAGGTTTTCTGTCACTTCTTTGCTGCATATATTCCTGCTGCTGCTTTCAGTGTGGTTTCTCCTAATCGTTCCAAGTCCATTATTCTTGATGATAATTCATGGCCGGTCCATTGGTGTTCTTGTGCAACCTTAAGGGTTAGTATCAAGAAGTCCAAAGGGAGCAGAGCATTCTGACCAAAAAACATCTGAAAGGGAATTGCATTGAGTACGGTCTCGTAGGCCACTCGATATGCCCAAACAGCGTCATGTAACTATTTGTCCCAATCTGAACATTTGTTGTTCACGAGTTTCATAAGTACGTTACAAAGGATCTTGTTAGTGCTTTGTGCTTGAACATTGGCCTGAGGATGATATGGTGTGGATTTCTTGTGAATCACCATAAAATCTTGTAACAAATATTTAATGAATTGATTTAGAAAGTGAGTTCCTCGATCGCTCACTAACTCTATAGGCAGTCCATATCTTGTAAAGATATTTTCAAATAAGACTTTTGCAGTCGTGTGTGCATCATTCTTTTTTGTGGCTTTGGCCTCTACCCATTTGGTAAGATAATCCGTGGCAACTATGATGTATTCGGCATGAGTACCTTTTGCAGGGGGGTTAATGGGTCCTACAAAGTCTATACCCCACTTAGAAAATGCACATCCTCCCATCATGGGTTTCAATGGCATTTCATCTCTGCGAGTAGGAAATTGAGTTCTTTGGCACACATCGCATCTCCTAGCATAGGTATGTGCATCCATCTGAAGAGTGGTCCACCATAATCCTGCAAAGAGGATGGCTTTGATTATCCTGTCGAGGCCAAAATGACCTCCTGCAACACCTTGGTGTGCAGTCTCTAGTACGCTCAAATAATCGCTTTCGTGAACACATTGTCTTAGGTAGTTGTCTCGTCCTCATTTGTATAAAAGGTCGCCAATAAGTGATTAGTCTTGAGCTTCCTGCTCTAGACTACGTTGTTGTGCTAAGGTCATTCCTTGAGGAAATGTTTTCATCCTCAAGTACGTCACTAATGGTTGACTCCATTCTGGTATGAGAGACACATGATATAATGTAGCATGTTCTACCGGTGGTCTTTCACAACAAATAGGGCATTCTTTACACAATTTGTAGACATCTACTTCCATCGAAGGCCAATATACTCCTAGTCTATGCAGAGTCTGCAACGTATGATGTTTCGAATGATGTTGCTTTAATGCACCCACATGTGCTAATTGCAACCAATTTGCATGTTCTAATTCATCTACACAACAAGCAAGAATCTTTTGATTATCCTGTTTGTATATACTTCCTGCTATTATTTGATATCTCTGTGACTTGGTAATCTCTCCTTCCTTGATCTTTATCCTCGGATACTTGGGTCCATATGTGAGAATAGGGACAATAGGCTTAGCCCAATGCAGTACTATCTCAAGGTTAAACAAATATGCATCCGGTAATTCATCCACTATTCCTTGAGGAGCTTCTCCTGTGGTTAATCTCGAAAGGTGGTCAGCTCTAAGATGTGTTTTTCCCTTCCTGACTACTACTTCAAAGTCGTACTCCATGAGTAATAGAAACGAGTGTATCAGTCATCCAATATTACAAGGCTTGTTGACTAAGTACAATAATGCTTGATGATGTGTAAAGAATTTGAACTTATTTTCCAACAAGTGATGCCTGAATTTCTTAACTGCGTAGATCATTCCTAATCCTTCTCGTTCCGTAGTGGTGTAATTTCTTTCCGCTGCATTCAACTGTCTGCTTGCGTATGCTATCGGGAGATCTACATTACCTTCTTTTGTGGGTTGTGCCAACACATATCCTAAGGCATAGTTGGATGCATCCACATGTACATGGAATGGCTTACTCCAATCCAAGGTTGTCAATATAGGTGTTGAGCACAAAGGTCGTTTAAGTTCATTGAATGAATTATCACACTCATCTTTCCATTCAAACTTGGTCAAAAGAGAGTACAAAGGCTTGGCTATGATTGCATACATATGTATGAATCATCTGTAATAACCACAATGACCCATGAATGCTTGTACCTCTTTTACGTTATTTGGCCTAGGTAGATCTGCAATTACTTTCACTTTTTCTTCATCTGTAAAGTTTCAGTTCTTTGACACAATGTGTCCTAGAATTCTGCCTTGTCTGACCATGAAAACACACTTTTCTGGGTTCAAACAAACTTGATATTCTCGACATTTGTCAAATACTTGCCTTAATTCTGGGATATGTGTCTGCCTCATATTCGAATGTGCACATATGTCATCAACATAAACTTCCAAATTCTTTCATAAGAATTCCTTAAAACCATGACACATGAGTCGCTGGAAAGTGGCAGGTGCATTTGTTAGCCCAAATGGCATCATGCGAAATGCAAATATGCCCCATTGTGTGGCAAAAGCCGTCTTATGTTGATCTTCCGGAGCAATGGCTACTTGATTATAGCCTGAGAAACCATCAAGAAAGCTATAAACTTCCTTGACCCCAACTCTTTCCAATAAATGTTATGTGATAGGAAGAGGATAACTGTCACTAATCGTGGCGGCATTAACTTTTTTAAGGTTAATACACACATGCAATTTTCCATTATTTTTTGGCACAACCACAATGGGGGATACCCATTTAGTATGCTCAATTTCGTAAATGAATCTTGCTTCTATCAAACGATCTATTTCATCTTTAATCTTAGCAGCGTAGTTATCATTGTACGTGTATGGTTTCTGTTTCGTAGGTTTTGCATCTGGAGTGATAGGGATTCTATGGGAGCATATATTCGAGTCTACTCCTTTCAAGTCTTTGTAACTCCAAGCAAACACATCTCTGTATTCTCGCAATAGGGCAACTAACTCTTCTTCTTCTTCATTCATCAAATCATGCCCTATGTATGTACATTTTTCTTCTTCTCCTTCTATGGTGACTATGATTTTTTTGGTTTTCTCTCGGTTATCATATACTTCTCCGACGTCGGCTTTTCTTTTAGGAATTCGTACCATGATTCGTCTATCTTCTATTTCATACTTCTTGAAGTTCTTGGGAACCTCAAACAAAGATTCTTCTTCCTCTGACGTGGTTTCTTTCTTCTTTCTTTTCTTGCCTTCACTTTTAGCAGTCACTTGTGTGGCTAACCTCACATCATTCATAATTTCTTCATGTCTCTGAGGGTGAGCTTCTACTTTGTAGAAATATTCTTCATCTGATGCAAAGGGTGGGTCCATAATAATTGACTCTAGATCAAAGTCACTTGCATCCTCAAATGCATCAGTGCTAGGTTCACATTCTTCAATAATTGAATCACATATGATTGGCTCTATTGTGAAGACTGAGATGTCATAGCCATCCTCGTCACAGTGGGGTGTCCATTGTTCTTCATTGATGGCTACATCCATTGTTGCTAAAATTTCTGCCCAACCATGAGGCTCGAATTCCTCGTCTAGAAACACTATAGGTGTGTAAGTTGGGTCTTGAAGGGTTCGTGGATGTTGTTCTGAACCTAAGGTCCTCGCTTCTAACTGTTCTTCCTCTTGTTTTGCTACTTTACACATCCATAGATGAGTATCCTCGTGCAACCATGAGGGGTCTGATTCCAATGAGTGTACCGATTATGTTTCCTCTAGTGTCTTATGGATGGTATTCCATTGTATTGGGGGTACATCTCGATGTGAATAGTCTTTAAGACTGACTTTAGTAGTCACTCCTAAATGTTGCAAGTACAAAGAATTAGTTCCCCAATCTTGTACGATTTGCAACTGACGCATGAATGGTCATCCTAAGATCATCTCGTAAGCATGATTTTTTGCAAAATCACAAATGGCAAAGGTATGCTCAAACCCCACATCACAAGTGGTGAGAGAAATGCCTTCTAGTAAGCCTAATGGTTTCTCTATATGTCTGTCAGCCATTTGTAGCTTCATCCTCGTGGGTCTTAATGCTGGCTTACCCCAACGTTTCCATAAAGCAGTCGTAGCGATGGCTACTCCAGCTCCTGAATCTAGGATGGCTTTGGTGGTGTAACCCTGATGGGTTATTGGAAGATAAGGGTTACCTTCCTCTCCTTCGCTTACATCTCCAATTCATTCTACGGGTACTTCTGGTACCTTCTTGTGTGATCCTATCTGGGAGTGAGTAGTTGCAACCTCAGGAAATTGATTTGCTACATGTTTCCACAATTCCGGTTTAACCTTCAACAATTCCTCTAGAGTGAGGTGACACTGTACTTTGGTGTTCTTGATCACTTCTGCGTTTCTAGGGATTACTGATTCTTCATTCCTCACTAGTATCATGGGTGTTCTCATGCTAATAGACTTGGCTTCCCACAGTCTTGTGAACTGAGGTAATTCTTGCAAAGAATTGGATTCAAAATCTGTGTGTTCACGTAGTTGATCTTCCTCTACATCATCGTAGATAGAGGGGATGACTTGGGGAAATTGCTCCTACAAGTCATCTATTTCTTGAATAGGAGGATGGGTTTCTTGTTCTTTTCTCGACTTCTCTTCTTGGATTTCTCTTAGAAATTCGTGTGAGTACCTATGTATGGAAGAAAGGTTGTCTTCACCTTCTGTATTTGGTACTTGAGACAGGGATGGTGCATTCTTTTCTTGTGTCTCAAAGTCATCTGGATTCCTATGCAGATTCTTTTTCTCCTTGCTATAGATCAAGTATTCTAACCTCTCCAGTAGTCCTTGAAAGTGTAATTCAGGTTTTGCCATGTTATTCTAATTAAGATAACGAGAGGCTTCGAACATTGTTTGTGCTAGTTCTACCATCTTCATGCAAAGTTTGGTTCTCTCAATTTCTAAATCGGCTCTCGGGTAATTCTTACTCATTTCAGCTATCTGGGGTCCTTCTTTTAATCTTGCCTGATATGCAGGAAACATCATGTCTAGGTTTTTTGGTATGCGTTCTGCTAAAATTTATCCTGATCTCTGAGCTAGGTTCTCGTTATTAGATTCTTGAGAAGTCAATTCTAGGATTTTGGCTCTAGATTCCTTCAAACTTCCTTCCAACTCAGTTATCTTTTTATTCCATTTCCTCTTAATTCTTTCTCTCAAATCTTTCGAAGATTTTGTCTTTTTATTGCTAGACTCTCCAACTTCACTAGTTCCGGCTATTTTCTCAGGATTGAGTTGTTGATTCTATAAGAGCGTCTGGGCTCTTGTTATAGCTTGGATAGGCACGTATGTAGGGTTGGATCCACCTGCATTATGTACAATATCTATCACGTTGATCGGTGTCACTTTTGAAGAATTCGTAGGGTTCTTGGGACAATCTTTGATGACATGCTCTTTACCACACTCGGCGCAAAAGCCTTGTATGTTATAGTATTGTGATTGTCCTGCTATCGGAGGATGTGGGCGATACTTTATGAAATGATCTCCTTGGCACCTAAAGCATGGTCCTCTAGGGCCCTTTGGTCTTTGTTGTCTTAACTAGGGCCGTGGATTAGGGTTGGCATACATCACGTTAGTGTAGTCGGGCTCCCAACTAGGTTCCAATGGTGGACTATCTTATTGATATGTTTCCACATGTTCTGGTGATTCTGTGTAATATGTGGGTGGACTATCTACATGAGTAGAGTCAAACTGCTAGAATTCGGATCACTATCAGTAATTAAGGGTGAAGAGGGAACTAAAGCCCTGTTGAGGTTCTCTTCTGTAGCAGCGTATTTGACTGAGATGACATTCGCTGGTGGGGGTGGCTGCTGAGCTAAAACAGGTTGAGGTCTCTGTTGAGCCTGATAAGGATAGTTTTGAGGAGGCTTATAGTAATGAGACTGAGTATTTTATTGGCCTTGATACCTACCTGGTTGTTGGTATGCTTGCATGTAATTTTGTCGTACTACTTGTTTGTTGTATGGGCAGTCTTGAGCCATGTGATTTGTGTACCATCTCTCAATTGTACAGTATTGGCCACTAGGGTTGGCTTGCGGTTGTGTTGCTTTGGGACACACATTTGCCATATCATCACCACCACACGTGTAACAACGCTTGTTTGTTGTCAACCCAGGCATCTGTTTGCTAGAAACTCCTAGTTTCTGGGCCACTTTTTTTGCTAAGTCTTCTATCGAGCTAGACAGTTTTGTGGATGCTAGGGATGAACAATCTGAGTCCTTATAGACTTTTGAGAGTTCCAATTCATCTCCAAGGTTGTCCTCAATGTCTATACAAATTCTTACACATTGCTCTAGCATTCTAGGTTCCTTAAAGCAGACATAGGAGAGTAGTTTAGAGCTCAAAAGGCCATCTAAAAACAATGACACTTGCCTGACCTGTGAGGGTAACTCTTGCATTGGACATCTCTCCATATATTGTCTAAACCTATGTCCTGCAAGTCTGACTGTTTCTTGAGGGATCTGTTTGAAACTATGAATCAATGAAGACGTATCATGTCTGAATCCACTTTTAGAGAATTCAGTGATGAATGACTCTAACAAGTGATGGATGTCTCTAAATTTTCTCTGTTGCAATGGTTGGAACCAAGTTAAAGCCGTGTTCTTTAACGTTAGTCCAAAGGCATTGTATTGTCTAAACATGTCTTCTACTTGCTCTGCTCGGAGCACTTGCTTAAATTCTGCAACATGCTCGTAGGGATTTCCTGTCCCATCAAAGTAATTCTTCATGGACTTTACTAACTGAGTGGGTCTTAGTACTCTTGGATGTTCACGTGGTCTAGGTAGAGGAAAATCATCTCTACCACCTGGTATTCTAGGTTCCCTTTGTCTTTCCACTCTATCGGCGCCACGGTGGTTCTATCTCTCCCTATGGGATGAGTGAAAGCTACTTCCAGTCTCTCTTTATTCTTCTCTCTTTGAAGGCCATGGGCTGATGATGTTCCTGCACCCTAATGACTCGTGTTTACATTTGTTTGAGATGGAGGGAAGATTGAATCACCTCTCCATGTGTAGGTATTTCTCGCATGGTTTGGTACTACAAATACTCGTTCTGATGTATCATCCAGGTATACAACCTTTCCAGGAGTATCGGGGTCCTTGAATTCATATATCATGATGGAGCCTACCTCACTAGGTTGTTCCATTTTGTATCTCCAAAATGCTTCATCACTTTCCTTATTCAGGAACAACTCTATGCTTCTATTATCCTGAGGAATCCAATCTGGAATTAGTACTCTTGTCAGTACAGATTTCCCTCTAGGTGTCCTAGGTTGTTCTCCTACTGGTTCTTTCCCTTGGGCTCTTGTCTCTGTATCTGGCTGAACTATGCCAAACTCAATGGTATTGTTTGGCTGAGTACTTATGATGTACATGGTTTCTTCCTTGTCTATGTATGCGTCTCTCTCAAAGTTCACCACTGGACGTTCCAATCCAATGGGTTGATCAGGATTATGCATTTGCACCACTTGTCTTCGCAAAGCATCCTCATAGATGCAAGCACCTAAGTGGTTGGTTCGGACAAATTCTAATTGAGTTCTGTAGGGTCCTTTGGGTCTTTCCAAATATGCAATGTTTGACCCTCCTTTTGGTCTTTCTGTGCTAAAAGCCATTTCTGACTCACCAGTATCTGAGCTCAACTCGTAAGGATAACTATTCAATTGTTGAGCCCACGAACGTGCAGTAGTTCCTACACTTGCTTCTGATGATCTAAGGCTTCATCGGTCTGACTTACCTTTATGCTTTTCCGATCTAAGGTTCATGAATTTACTTCCTGGCACTCTCTGATCGTCAATGGTTCCTTGTTCTTTATCGCTTGTTTCTTTTTAAATTCCTTTAAGTTTTTGTCTCAATGTATACGTCAGGAATCGACTTTTCGTTGGACTTTCGAGTTCTCGTTCCGTCAGACTTAAGTTCTTTCCTTGAGGTTTTTTTATCGCACACCTTTACGTCAGTCTTGGACTTGAAAAATTAAGTCTCTTGAAATCAAGGCATTTGTTGATATATTTAGGTAGTGATGTGTGTGAACACACTAGGACCGCCTGGGCACTTTTTCCCTCTTTAGGAGGTTTTTTTCCCCCGGCTTGTATATATGCCTATTGCCCTAATGGGCTACTTATCTTTGTACATTCTCTAGTAATACATTCAGTATTGTGTGTTGTGCTCCAAGCTTCTTCTTCTTCCTTGTGTTGTTCGCGTGCTTCCGCAGACGTCTAACTCCAACAATTGGTATCGGAGCAGGTCGTCGCTTCATCTAGGGTGCCGTCGACACTCCTCCGTTTGTAGTCTCAAAATTGCACGAATTTTGGTGAGCATACTTAGCGTGTTTCCAAGATCAAAACAGCTTCGTTTTGTGGTGCCGAAATTGCGATCTGAGCTCGCTTCACCCTCCAAACACACTATCACAGCGCTTGTGTAGGCTATTCATCTTTTTGTGCCAAAGGTATATACCATTTTTTGTTCGCCAGTATAAGCGTCTCGAAGTCTGCTATAGGTCTAGCGGAATTCATCTTGGCAATTCTATTCAACTTTTTGAGATATAGTCAATTTTCTGCATCAAGCTATTTTAGTCACCGGCCATGGCTGAAAGCAGTGATGTATTCCGTATGTTGGCTGTTGAGGATAAGTTGGATGGTACCAACACCCGTTATGGGCTTATATGATGTGACATGTGTTGGTTGCAAAAGGACTGTGGAACATTATACAAGGTGTCGAAAAACGTCCTATCACACCTGCAACTGTCCCCTTACCTGATAATACCTCATCTGTTATTTTTGAAGAAGACTCGTTGGTCCATGCACGTGGAGCTTCTTCATGAACTCTTTCAAGGTATTCACTAATGTAATACATGCACTCTTCAAGCATCCAACCCTTTGCCATGGAACCTTCTGGTTTTGCTCTTTGTCGCACATAACCTTTTAATATTCCCATAAATTGCTCGACCCAAAACATCCATCGAGTGTTGACAACACCTGCAATCTCTATTTCATCTACAAGATGGACTAATAAATGAACCTGAATATCAAAAAATGAAGTAGGAAGTTCTTTCTCCATCAAACATAGTAGCTCTTTGCATTCACGTTTTTTTTGTGGGATCAAGTTTTTGTCAATCTCTTTGGATGTAATCCACCTATACATATCATAAAAACAATTATAAAGAAGTTAATTAAAAAATAAAAGATATCTAATATTCATACATATTAAATATAAAAGTATCATAATTACCTTATAAGTGATCCAAGACGATAGATCACATCTCGTACTCCTTTCGTTGTACATCCATCGATAACCAAAGGTAAAATATGTTTCAAAAAGTTATGCCAATCATGGGTCTTTAACCCAGATAAGGTCTTATCATCCATAGTAAACATGTTTTGAAAAGATGCTCCATATCTTGTAGGAGTCTTAATCAATTGAATTCTATTGTTGATAGTCTGTATCTCTTTTGTTGTAAGTACCCAAGGAGCCGGTGCATAAGTCGTTTCTTATCGATGTCTATCAAAAACTGGTCATAACTTTGGTTTGGATTTTTGATCTTTCAAATCATTCCTTGATGTTGTGGTATCTTGTAGTCCAAGAAGATGCTGCCATAGTGAATAACCAATATTTTTGAATATATGCATAGGATCAAGAAGATGACATACTTTTAACTCTTTCCAATACTCCAAAGAATACCATATTGATATGTTCTCTGCGAGTGCCAATTCTCCTTTACCTCTGTTCACATACTCATTATCTGAATCATCACTGAAGATTTCTGATTCTAGATCTATCAGAGGTCCATCTGTCCATTTTTTATACCAATCCATAGGTGTCATAGGTTTTGGACACTGACCTGTTTCAAGCTTTCCATTAAAATGTATCGCTTCTCTTTTAGATCTTAATGGATGATCATCAGGCAAGAATCATGGATGTCAAAGATAAATATTTTTGTTGAGATTCTTACTATAGATTGATCTCAACCAATCACCACAATATGGACAAGCTTATAACCCTTAATAGATATTCCTGCATCATGAAAATGATAAAAATATAATTAGATTAAATCATATTTATTTACATGCATATTGAATAAAAAAATTACATCAATACCTGAACAAACACCATATCCTGGAAAATCGTGAATAGTCCAAGCCACAATACCACGAACCGTAATATGTCTTTCATTGATGCTTTTCGATACATCAATGACATTAATACCTCTCCATAACTCTTGAAGATCGTCAATGAGAGGAGCAAGATATATATTCATATCTTTAACTTGTCTTTTGCCTGGGATTAAAAGTGAAAGCATTAAATGTTCCTTTTTAATGCTAAGATATGGCGAAAGATTGTAGTTTATGACTACCATTGGCCATGTTGACCATTTACTGGATTTCATGGAGAATGGATTAACCCCATCTAATGCAACTCCTAACTTTAGATTCTGTGGATTTTGTGCAAATTCAGGCCATCTAGAATCAATATGCTGAAAAGCAACACTATCATGAGGAATTCTGATTATTCCATCAGTACTTTTGTGATCATGTCCCCAAGTCAAAAGCTTTGTATGAAACATATGTCTAATCCGTGGAGCCAATGGAAAATGTCTAAATACCTTTTTTGGGATTTTACCTTCTTTGCCCTTATATCGAGGAGATTGACATTTGGGACATGTCAAAGAGTCTGCATATTCACCTCTATATAAAATACAATCGTTAGTACATGCATGTATACATTGATAATCTATACCAAGATTGTTGGTTATCTTCTTCATTTCATCATGTGAGGTAGGAAGAATATTCTGACTTGGTAAAAACTTTTCAGATAATAACCTGTAAGTTTATCAAAGAAAGATATATTAAAAAAAGTAATATATATATATATATATATATATATATATATATATATATATATATATATATATATATATATATATATATATATATATATATATATATATATATATATATATATATATATATATATATATATGCATATAATTTTATATATGTGTATGCTTATGTGCATCTTTCAAAATATTCACGAAAAATTTGATTGTTTTGGATGGCAGGATACGATTGTTTATTTTGGAGGATATGAAGTATGTACCTTCATTGAATGATTTGTCGATTCTATCATATGTTCAGTTCGAAAGTGTGAGAAGCGGGTTTATAATTGCTATTCAAAGAATTTGGCACTGTTTATAGGCCATACGATGGTGACATGGATGAATCGCATGCACAGAGGTTACTCAAGATAGAGCAACCTGATTATAAGGGACTAGTGGCAACAGGATTCCTGGGGTATGCACTAAACCTCTTGCATGTCAATGATGAGCATCTGAACTTTAGGATACAAAGTGGAAATCATGGTGGCTTGAGAGGATCACTTTTATACAGCTTGTTCAAAGAACTTTAGGTTTATGACACTGAAGTTTTTTGAACAAGCTGTATAAAAGTGATCCTCTCAAGCCACCATGATTTCCACTTTGTATCCTAAAGTTCAGATGCTCATCATTGATATGCAAGAGGTTTACTGCATACCCCAGGAATCCTATTGGCACTAGTCCATTATAATCAGATTGCTCTATCTTGAGTAACCTCTGTGCATGCGATTCATCCAGGTCACCATTGTATGGCCTATAAACAGTGCCAAATTCTTTGAATAGCAATTATAAATCTGCTTCTCACACTTTCAAACTGAACATATGATAGAATCGACAAATCATTCAATGAAGGTACATACTTCATCAAAATTTTCACGAATATTTTGAAAGATGCATTAATAGTTTTAAAAGATGCGCGGACAAAAACTGTCCATTCAATTCAAGTTCTTGTTCTTACCTTATCTAAAGTAAGAATAAAAACCTGCATTGAACGGACACTTTTTGTTCGCCCATCCTTTAAAATTATTTTTCCATCCTTCAAAATGTGTGTATATGTGTGTGTATGTTTATATGTGTGTGCATGTTTATATGTGTGTGTATGTTTATATGTGTATATGCATTCATGTATATTATGTGTATGTTTATATATGCATGTATTTATATATATATTTATGCATATATATATATATATATATATATATATATATATATATATATATATATATATATATATATATATATATATATATATATATATATATATAAATAGATAGAATATTGAAAATTATACCTTAGTAGTGTTGAAACAGATACATTACTCCATCCAAAACGATTTTGAAGGTTGAGAATAAGTAAGCTCGCACTTAGTCGTGTCAAACGACTTCCTTCATATACATGCTTTAGACATTCCTCTCAAAGATATTTCTCATTTTTAGAAATATCAATGCTCTCATTGTCATTTTGATACCAATCCTCAATAAAATCTGCCATGCCATCAACTTCATCATTGTCACACAAATCTTGTACTTTATCGTCTTTTAAATATAGATCTTTCAACTTTGCATATTGCACAGGATTAGTTTTGTGTAGCCTCCTCATGGAAGCTTCTGATAAATGAGGTCTTACTGGTAATTGTGAATGTTGTGGAGGAATATCATCAACATCATACGTTAGAATCTACACATATAAATAAAATTCATTAGTATTCCATAAATGAATAAAAAGTAAAATTTAAATATCAAATTAAGTATATAACTTATTAAATATGGATAGAAAATTTTTATTCTCTCTAGCTAAAAGGTGCTCTTGGAGGTCTACGCCATCCATAATTCACTAATAGTTCATCACCGGCATGTAATGTAGTAATAGCATTGACAACTATGTATCTTGATACATCTCTGCTCATGTATGGTGATTCATGAATATTTTCAAATGTGCAATTAGTCCTTGAACTATTATGTAACCCTCGGCTACTATTTATTAAACCTGCTATATTTCCATGTGTGTAAGGTCTTCCATCAGTATATAATCTTTCATTTTCTGCATGTAAAATCCTTCTACTAGTAAGGGATGTTGCGTTCAAGCATATTCCATAAGTACTCATGCTTTGAACATAACGTGAAAGTCGATGCCAATCTCCCCATCCATATATAGGACCACAAAATGACATAAGAGTGACTTCAGAGTTCGGAGGCACATACAAATCCTCTACAATAAAGAGACCACGACCAGCATTAGTAATAGTGGATGGAGCAATCATATAGCGATTACCCCAAAAGTTGAAAACCTCTCCATCTAAAAGAAGTGGTCCTCTATTCCATCCTCCATATCTTCTTCTATCATATGTTTGTACTAAAGAACGATCACGATCTGGCAATGGATAATCTCCGGCCGTTTCAGTCTCTAAACCAGGAGGTAGAGGATTTCTAGAAACCTCTACTTGTAATTGATGAACAGCAAGTCCATGACGTGTACGAGGTATATTAACATTATGAGAAAAATGATCATCATCATCATCATCGAGCAAGTATTCCTGTATATCAATAGTAATTTGATTTTGTATATGATTTTTAAATAAAATAATGACATTAATATATATAGAAAATACATACCCAAGCATTATCACGTTGACCAAGTGATGGTGCATGCTCAAAAGTACCATACTCTGCCTCATGTTCAATACATTCCAATCGTGGTCTTCGATACGTGCCATAACAAGAGTTACACCAACATATAATATGCTCTTCATAGTAAAATTCATCATAATTCCTATCGGAGGACACATGTGAAGTCGTTGCATGGGTAGGAGGTGGTGGAGTACCCTCTGATTGATCAGAATATGCGCATAATAAGAAACAAAAAAAAATATAAGTTATGTATCTATCAAATATATTTAAAATTAAATATTTGATATACTTACAGTATAAAGTCACTGCATGATGAGGAGACGGTGGTGGAGTTCCATCTGATTGATCAGAATCTACAAATAATGGTATTTGATATTAATAATCTGATTATCTACATACACAAAAAATTCACATATACATATTTACACATACACATATATTCACATATACACATTTACACATACACACATATTCACATATACACAACTACACATTATTGTGGGATAAATGCATGTATTTTGTATGAATGAGTGTATATGCATGCATGTGTGTACGTATATATGTGGATATGTATATGTGTGTTTATGTTATATGTATGTATATGTGTATATGTATACATATATGTATGCATATATGTTTGCATGTATATGTGTATGTGTATGTGTGTGTATATATGTGTATGTATTCTGATTTTTTTTTTTCTGTTTGAGATTAAATTAACAGGAGATATTGTATGGTGTAAAAAAATAAGAGGCAAGCTAACATAACACCTGAGACGTGGTAGTTTTTTTGTAGATAGCTACGTCTTCAGGAGTCATTTCCTCAGCAGAAGGTACACAAATTAAAAATTTATATTTATAATTTTTATATATTTTAGCAATTTTTTACATTTAATTTATGTATTTTTTTCTTAAATAAATAGGCTGCTGTAAAGAAGAGAGTGGAGTCGGGCCACACATCGCACCTAGGCTAAATGGGCCATAACGGTTTTGTAGCTACATTTGTAAGTATATGTGTTATTGTGAGTATATTTTTTATTTTAGTTAAAATGCAAGCAACTAATCTTTTTTATTTATTTCAATGCAGTGGAAGGATTATGGCCGATATCCTACGAAACATGAGATCGAGTATGCTGCACATTTTGGATATCGGCGTTTGAGCGAGTATATGCAAGATCATCCTGATGCCTTTGTGAGTATTATTAAATTTTATATAATTATTTTATTTTTATGAATGGTTTAATTGTTTTATTTATTTATGTTTGTTATATGTAATACAGGAGTATTATGGAGAGACAAATATTGATGAGGTGGAGAGACAGACACAGGAGGGACGATCTCGATCGTCACAGTGTGATCATGACGATAAGGATGAGGAAGATCAGGATGATCATGATATTGCTGATGATGATGATCATGATGATGCTGATTAGGATTTTAGTTGATTATGACATTATATTATATGTATTTACATTGATATATATATATATATATATATTTTATCTATATATTTTTCATTTCAGTTATGTTTTGAATTGTGTGTATGGTATTAATTAATGAAGAGTTTTGAATTGTGTGTATGGTATTAAGTAATGAAGAGTTTTTTTCTATTGATTGTTATTATTGTTTATATTAAGCATGTGTTTTAATAGTTTAATTATATAATTCATTCATATGTGTGTACCTAAGTGTATATATATGTGTGTGTATATGTATGTATGTGCATGTGTATGTGTGTGTATATGTATGTATGTGCATGTGCATGTGCATGTGTAAGTGTATATGTGTGTATGAGTATGTGCATGTGCATGTGTATGTGTGTGTATATGTATGTGCATGTATATGTGTAACTCTATGTGTATATGTGCGTATGTGCATGTATATGTGTATATGTAGGTATTGTTAAAGTGGCACGTACACATTGGCATTTTATGGTTTTATTAAGGCTTAATTTGAAGGGTCTATGGAAGGTTGTAATGAAAAGGCATGGAACCCCGTGCGAATGGGTGTGACAAGTTGTATAAATATATCACTTGGATTAATAAAAAGGGCAGCATGCATGTTTCTTGGAGCAAGTCTGTTTGTTGGATACGGCTTCTTCTCCCTCTACCCTCTTGTTGTTATATTTATGTTGGTCTGCGTATGTCGATAACGAGAAGTGTGTGTGGCTACAATGATATGTACCTGTTAAGAGAGAACCATGCTCTCGTTAACATTGGTGCCGTCTAGACTTACCCCCCCTTGGCTCTACCGGCTCGAGTCTTGTTTCTCTTCACGTAATGCCTGTCGCAAATGGTGGCACATAATCTGTCAACATTTTTTCTGCGCCTCAATCATCGCCAATTACCACCCATTCGTGCATGCCATTTTAATTTCTCGATAAAGATAGGACGTCTCCTTCTTCATCCACGGTTTGCACTCCGATTGCTAACCAAAGTCCCCGCATCCCTAGTAGCGGTGGCGTCCTTTAGTATGGTTACTCCAAATCTGCAATATCAATGTCGAGCATTCCTCTGCATCGTTTTACAGATGTATCGAGCGAAATAGCTCCCATGCCTAGTGAAACCCCACCTTCTACAATAGGTGCCTACGGACCTGCTGCCATGTTCGACCAAGGACGGCAAACAGAGAGCTAGGATTAGGACTACAGCATCATCAGGAAGATTCTAGGCTTGAAGAATACAGACGTGAAGGTGCAAGTGGAAAATGACAGCATCTTGAAGATTAGTGGTGACTGCAAGCGGGAAGAATGCGAAGATTGTGAGGTCAAATACATACAAGTGGAACGGCAATCTGGAGGATTTGCAAGGAAGTTCAACCTGCTGGCCAATGCCGATCTAGAGAAATTCAGTGCAGCCTGCCAAGATGGGATCTTGTCGGTGGTGGTGCCAAAGAATCCTCCTCCTGAGCAATGCAAGCTGAAGAACTTGGACATCAAGATAGCCACCTAATCGATTTCTTTCTCCTCATAAGGAACGACCACCATCACAAATCCATAAACTAACCATGATTAGTATATATAGCGATTTATATATCAATATCCCATTATAGCTTCAAGGTGGCTCCATAGGGGCCATGGAGAGAGGATCCTGCAAGTTCGTACTCGTGGTTGTGTTCCTGTTCAAGCCCGAATTCGAATTCGCATTCAAGTTTCGGTAATGATTGGCAGTCCTTTCATAATCGGGCATTCCAAAGGTGGAGAATCGATGTTGATTATTTGCATCATCATCATCATCGTCCCCATCATCTTCCTCATCACAAGATAGTAGCAGAGAAGCAGGACTAGCAGGCATCTGAGCCATCATAGGCCGATTGTGGTTGTGGTTCTGCTTAACAGGGCTGATTGAAATGCTGGAACCGGCGATGTTGAATGCCGAAGGATGCTTAGACAGATGACAGTCATTCCAGTCTCCACTTGCCGAGTGCCAATCATTCCGGTGTCCATCTAGCCCGGTGTCAGACCTTCCGGTGTCAAGGCCATTGTCAAACCTTCCATCAACAAACATTCCGATATCAACAATTAGTATCACCCCAATCCGGTGCTGACCGTACTTCTGTCCGGTGATGATTGTATTTCAGTAGGGTGATAGCCGGATGATTTCGATGTAAACTCTAAGAACTTTCCGGTGTTTTGGTTACTTGATGACCGCATTCCAATGCTAAAAAATCCTAAAAAAATTCAAAAAATTCTAAAAAAATCCTAAAACTTTCCAACAAGATTCTTGTGAATTGTGCAATAAAATGACCTCTAAACCACATGAAAAGTTTGAACAAAAATCATGAAAATTTATGAAAATAAGGAAACTAAACAAAAAAAAATTACAAAAAGAGTTATGTACAACCTAGAAAAATTTTGCAAGTTCCAGGTGATCCAGAAAGCTTCAGTTTTGTTGATGATAGGCTTTGAGTCTCAAGATGTTGACTACTCATAGTACCTCGCTATCCAAAGTCTCTAACTACACTACACCCATTTTCATTGTCTTCTTTTTGGGCACAATGGCCATGGGAGAGGGCCACTCTGAATGCTCCAGTGGAATAATAATTCCAACATCCTCCATCTTTTGAATTTCTATATAGAAAACTTCAGCATTTTGGATTTAATCTCTAGATTTCCCCCTCACTAGTTTGGCTCCTTCAATCGGTAGAAGCTTGTGTTCCCCATAACTTGCAGGTACTCCTTCCAACTCGTTATAATGCCACGCTTCCTTTCATATTTCTACTTGAACCATCTAATTGTCTCTTCTCATCTCTTGGTTGGTTGCTGGTTTAGGGGTTCCCAAACTTTCACCAGAAACGAGAATTTTATCCGAATGCAGCGAAGAACTTTTTGATATTATCTATAGACTTAAAATGGAAAAATCCTTTTTTTTATACTTTCTTGCCTAATTCCCTATGATTGCTCACATTTTTCTCGTCTTGTACTATCACACTTCTAGTTCTTTCTCGTAGTGCATCCTAATGCACCATTCAATCGGGTTGCTTGTCAATCTTGTACTTCACATATGTTTCCTTGGATCTTGTTGCTGACATGTAGTCAACAAAGAACCACTCCCTAGGAGGATCATCAATGTCAACCTCTACTTCCTTTCGGTTAAGGATAGGAATAGGTCAAATTAGGGTTCTTGGGTGGGATGACCTAGACTACTCTAAGTCCTAGATTTCTCTTACTACTCAACTTCTCAGAGGGTATACGAACCTTCAATTACAGTAATTGATTAATAACTCATACACTAGCAATTCTATAAACTTCACTACCACACTTCTAGAATGCACGGTTATTGTCAAACACGTTGAAACTTGTTATGCCCCAACTTACTACCAAAAATACAATACCAAGTACGTCTCCCCAAATTGACTATTATAGAATTATGCCACCATAAATATATCACACTATCATATACACCTTCACTCTTACAATTACACAATCACCAAGCAAATTCAGGAAGTACTTATGCATCGAATTACCCGCTACAAGCTTCAATAGTTGTGCTCACACTCTTGCTCATGGAGAGGACTTGGTCATTAGCAGCTTGGTGGTGAGGATCAGCCATTCACATGATGTATTTGAATATTGTCTTCTACATGAAGATTTCAGGTTACTTCAAAGACATTGGATGGTGGTTAACGTAAGAGTTGCATCTTATGTTAAGTATTCAGGTACATATTCTCTTTATGCACATAGGAACAGCTTGGAGTTTATGGAGGTAGTAACATCTATATCAAGAAGGAGTCCTATTTGGCATAGGTACAAGAGAATCAGTACGTATATGCTTTATGCATATTTGGATGAGGTGTTGGAGAAGATATGTTCATATGAGTTTGAGGATTTCTAGCAGCAAACTTGTTAGCATTCTTTGCTACTTTGTAAGTATGTGATCTTTTCACACATGTATCTGACTTAGGGTCTTCCATAGCCTAAGGTTAGATGAGGGTTTGTTGATTATCAGTTTTAGACTGATCCTTCCACTTTTGGTCACTCATATTCACTCTTCTACAACCTATCAGGTCACACATCTCATGTATATTCAGATCCATTTTTATAGAGTTTATCTTGTTTTTTTGGCATTTTTTATCCATTTATTAGATTTTTTTATTTTTTTGGTATATTTATTGAAAAACGTGGCCCCATTGCTTTTTATATGCCAAAAAGAGGCCTCACTCTCTCTCTCTCTATCTTCTCTCACTCTCTCTATACCTCTCTCTTCCTTCTCTCTCTCTTGCCCTCTACTTCTCCCACTCTCTCTCTACCTCTCGCTTCCTCTCTCTCTCTCTCTCTCTCTCTCTCTCTCTCTCTCTCTCTCTCTCTCTCTCTCTCTCTCTCTCTCTCTCTCTCTCTCTCTCTCTCTCTCTCTCTCCCCTCATCCCCCCTAGCCCCCCTTGTCCCCACATGCCCCCCCTTTAGCTATAAAAACCCACATGGTAATTCCTAAGTTCACAATCTGGAATCGTGAAAATTGAAGGTACCCCCTATGCCCCCTCCCTCAGACTAGGAGTCATGTTTTCTTAAACTAGGAGTAATTTTCATGTTTCTGACACCCATCGACTCATTTTAGTTTCACCAAAATCCATCCTTTTTCCTTCTTCTAGTCAAAACTCTATGTTTTGTGCACATTTAACATGTGATTTCTCATCTACACGTGTTCCACATGGTCCATTTTCTCTTTATTTTTCCACATGTTTCCCATTTTTCATATGCAATAAATATTGCCTCCCAATTTTGGTAATTTTTACCTCTCATCATTCGTACTTCCTGCCCCTCCTTTATACTTAAAGTTAGCCCTCACCCCCTCTGTGCCTTATCCTCATTAGTCCCTCATCCCTACCTTCCCTTTCCTTGTTACCTCTCCACCAATCCTGCTTCTTCCTCCATTTGCATTGATTTGGTGTCATATTTTGTTGTTTCCTTGCAATTATTTCCTACCTTCTCCGATTGGATTGCTCATATTTCTTCTGAAGGTTTTACCCACTTTAGTGTTGAGGTGGCACATCCTTGCTTGTGGTTTGGCTATTCGCTCTCCGAGATAGAGAGACCATTAGGTGGTGGGAAACTATTGAGATGGTCGAAATGGTGACTTGGGAAAGTGGTGCATAGGTGGTGCACAAGTGGCCAAGAACATGGGTGCACACGTAGCACACAAGTACTTGTTCACAATGGTCTTGCAAGAAAGTTGAATGTAGGTTGAAAGCGTCAAATCCGGTGGCATGGCAGGCACTTACGGTGGTTAGCTCACTTAGCAACACCACTTAACAGGCTTATGACCAGCGCTCCGCGACAATATGATTGGACACAGGAGTGCCAAAATGCATTTGATCACTTAAAGGTTTTATTGACGCAGGCCCCAATTTTGCAACCACGTGATTGGGAACATCCGTTCCATGTCTTTGTGGACGCATCGGATATAGCTATTGGTAGCGTACTAATGCAGCAAACTGACATATGGTTCCGGCCTGTATATTATGCAAGTCGCCGATTAGCCCCTGTCGAAAGAAACTACTCAGTGACCGAAAGAGAGTGTCTCGGGTTGGTGTATTCTGTTAAGAAGTTCTGACATTATTTGTTGGGCCGAAAATTCACCTTCCATGTGGATCATGCCGCACTCGTGTATTTGGTCTGGCAGCAACATTTAGGTGGAAGACTGGCGAGATGGGTATTACTGCTACAGGAGTTTGAATATGACGTTATTCATCGGCCCGGCACAGCACATGCTTTGGCAGATTTTCTATCGCGACTGGATTCCGGTGAGCCTCCGGTAGGGGTTGATGACACTACACTGGCCATTTACGTTACTAAGACCACTTTTGAAGACTCTGCAAAACCCCCTATTGCTACTACATACTATGATATGTTACTAACTTTTCTCACGGATGGATGTCTCCCTGCTAATACTCCTGTTGCTTTACGCCAAAAATTTGCAGTCTACAGCAGACGATTTCGGTTGGTTGTGGGTCAATTATATTACGTAGATCAAACTGGTGTTTTGCTTCGATGCGTCCCACCACATGAATCCGCATCAGTGATGGTCATGGCTCATTCATCGCCTACTGGAGGACATTTTGCCGCTGATCTTACCCACCGGAAAATTTTACACAGTGGGCTATGGTGGCCTACCATGTATCGAGATGTTGTTCAATATGTGCAGCAGTGTGATATTTGTCAACGATCTGGACAACCTTTATAGCGACACTTATTCCCACTTCAACCTGTTCTACCTCTGGAGCCATTTTAGAAATGGGGTTTAGACTTCATTGGTCCCATAACACCCCCAGCTACTCTCACCAACAGCCGCTATATCTTGACTTGTACCGATTATGCCACTCGGTGGGCGGAGGCTTGGGCCTTATGGTCGGCCACAACAGTTTCGATGGCTAAATGCCTAATGAAGGACGTTTTCCCTCGTTATGGGTTGCCTCTGGAAATCGTCATGGACCAAGGTACACACTTTGCTAACCACTTAATGCAAGTATTGACCGAGACTTTTCAGATTGTCCACAAATTCAGCTCGCCTTATTATCCCCGTGCCAATGGTCTGGCGGAGAGTACCAATAAGACTTTGTTGAATATACTGCGCAAATTGATCCTGGAATGTGTAGAACACTGGGACCAGCTCTTACTTGTAGTCTTGTGGGCTTATCGGACCATGTACAAGGTGGCAACCGGATCAACTCCGTTCAAGCTTGCTTATGGATTGGAAGCCATTGCGCCCATGGAAGTAGTAGTGCCGAGCCTACGAGTTGCTTTATCTCAGAAACTGCTGCCAGAAGAGTCCTTTCCATTTTGGTTGGATATGCTCAGATCTTTGGATGAACAGCGTTGGGAAAGCTTTATGATCCTGCAAGAAGTTCAGTTACGCCAAGCCGGACACATGATCGCTTTCTTCAAACCCCAGTCTTATCGATGGACCAGCTTGTTTTATTCTATAATGCGAAACCAAATAGATCTGTGAGTAAATTTAAGTTACGGTGGTTCGGCCCTTACCGGGCTACTGAGCAAGTGGGACCCGCTACTTTTTGGTTGGCAACCTTAACCGGAGTTCCTCTTCCAAAAGTGATCAACAGTTCTAAACTTCACCCCTATCATCCGATGATGTAATTAATACCTGAGGTATCTTCAGTCAGTTTTCTTTTTTCGTATTACTCGTTTTCTTTTTCTCGGTCTTGATTTTGGTTGACCATGGACCGTAATCTCCTCGCTTTGATATCTAAATATGATTAATTGCCGCCCTGTGTTATCGTTTCTGCTCCTGCATGCATGCCCTAATTATGACGGATATCTTTCCAATACCGTGCAATGATTAGGGTTTTTGACCGCCTGATGTTGCCCGTGTGTCTACTTAATCTTGTTTCTTTTATTATTAATTGCTATTGTGTTTGTGTGCTTGTGCGTTATTTGTTTTCTGTGTTCTTGTGATTACTCGTGCGCACCATGGAAGCTCTCGCGAATGTCGCCACCTTCCGTGCAGGACTCACTCCAGAGGTGAGTGAGTTTTTGCGCACCCGTGGTCTTCTGGCCTTTGCTGAATTCCCTTGGCATTCAACGGAGTGTCAACCATGCTATGCGCAGATCATTTCTGCCATCGCCTCTACACCTCCTATAGAGAAGTGTTGACCCATCGCTTCTTTACCATCACAAGTAGTTATTACTTTAGCTTCATTTACCGATGCCTTCCGACTTCCTCGGAAAGGATTGGAGAATGGTCCACTTCTTCCCGTACCCACCATGAAAGCGTTGTTTTCCCGGCACTCATCTAATGAGTACGCCATTCTGTGTAGCTATTTTGAACTTACAAAAACGCAACTATGGTATCTCTCGCCCCTTCTATTCGATGATAGACATTGCGTCCCGTGAAACTGTCAATTTCACATCCTTTTACTTCCGACGCATTCACCGTGAATGTGTTGCGGTTATCAAACAAGTTACTAAGGGTGACCTTCCACATTCTCGTCTACCCCATATCCTCACCTTTCTCTTTCCAGCAATTCAAGCCGTGCAACCCCCTCCAACCGCTCCCTTCTTGTTGCATGAAGAATCTACTCAAATGCTCGAGGATGAGGAAGATGATGATGCAGACTTGTTGCAACTTTTTCGCCGAAAATGCAGATGTGTTAGCCCCTCCGAAAGTCAAGTGCACGGATCAACTACTAGCCATGAAGAAGAAGTCTTCCACGACACTGCTACATCTATCCATGTCGATTCTTCCGTCCCTCCTTTGCCAATTAAGCACCAGAAACAAGATGTCAACATGGAAGACTCCGAAGAAGTTTCTGCTCGGGCGGATTCTCATGAGCAGAATCACGACGTTGTGAAAGAGATTGTTGCAGAAATTATTAATGAAGTGATTGTCATGGTTGACGCTGTGATGGACATTGAGGCGACAAAGCAAAATACTACCGGAATAGTACTGGTGCACAACCCTCTTCTTCCCCTTCCTCCTCCAATGAACCCCGTTGAACCTGGTGTTTCTGAAGTACCCACCGCTCCATCATCTTCCCCCGATTACTCTCCACCACCCTCCCCTCACCTATTATCAGCCTCTTCATCCCAACCACTTCCTTCTCCGATTCCAATGTTTAATGAATTAGAATCAATGGGTCGTCTCTTGATTCAATTTTCTCAACAATTACCTTTTCAAATGAAGCTGGCAACCGACAATATCAGACAGGATCTACAAGGCAAAGTTGATTTGTTAGAGGCAGATATTGCTCCGTTGCAGGAAGAAGCCAATGTGGTCAAGGCAGAGAACCATGCCCTGCACGTGCAGCTTCAACACCTTCAAACAAGGATTGCAGAGAAGGACACCTTGATTGCCCAACGAGATGCAGCAGTGGCTGAGTTAAAAGCTAAGGATGTTCTTTTAGCTGCTCGTGATGAAGAGATCAAGCAGTTAAATCAGTTGGTACAGGATAAGGAAGATGCTCGGGTTGCTTAGGGCAACTTATTGGACGAAACGCGTGAATCTCTTGCGTTCGTTACCCAAAAAGGACAAGAAATGGCAGACTTAGCCATTCAGAACACTGAGGAATTAAAGCTAGTATCTGTTGAACTACTGCAGAAGAGTCGAGACTTGGACGCACAAATGGCCCGGACAATTCAGATAAAGAAGGAAATGGAAGGTACTATGAAACAAAGGGACGCTTATTATAAAACAATTCAATATCAAGCTCAGGAGCTGGAACGTAGAGAAAAACAGCTAGGCTTTCAAGCAGAGAGACTATCTAGAATAGATGGTCAAATTGCTGATATGAGATTGAGCAGAGATGCAGCCATTGCTAATGATTTTTATTTGCAAGAAGCCTTTTTGCAGATGCAGACCAATGCTTTGATGAGTCAGGTTATTACGGCGAGTTCAATATGAACTGACGCACAGTTGGTGGAGCCGGAAACCTTAAAGCTGATGCTGGATTCATTAAAACAAAAAATAACTAGGACTTTCAAATTAGCTAGAACCCTATATATACAAGGCATCGTCGATGAGCCTTAAGTTTATTTTCTTTGCGGGTTCAAGTCCACCGTGCGTGCCAGTGTTAGGCCGCCATATTGGCACAATGTAATCTTATATTTTCATATACCGCATGCACCGAAAGGGTGTAGCGAAGTGATGTAACCCTTTTTAACCATTAATGAAGAGACATTATGTAATTCTCCGGAGAAGAGGAGACGGATCGCCAGACTGTCTGTCTGGGCGATTTGCGATCTTGCAAAGACACGGTGGTGCCGAATTTACAGATACTTGGAGTACTGTTAAGTTTGTTCTTACTGACTTGCCGTAATTTACTATTAATACAGTAATACTACCTTAACATCGATAAGTCTGTTTGGCTGTGTGATTAATGACTTGCACGATAACATATTGTGTGAGGATAACCGTGATTGAAGAATTATAACTGTGTAACCGAAGAATTGCCTTCGTATAGCTACTGCTTAGTACATAGTTAAGTCGGGAAAATCAGATAAAGGGCCTCTACACTGTTAGACCCCTACCATCCCCAAGAACCCGAAAAGAGATTAAAAGGCGACTTGACGGAAGTCCTTTTTTAACAATCATCATCATCACATCACCTCACCACTACCTAAGGAGTTCATAGCCAAAGGTTTTGTTGTTGTGCAAGCTGAGCGAGCACCACTGATTCCCACATTTTGTGGCTTATTCCAAGGCATAGACCTTGGAATACCTTGTCATCTAAGTCATTGAACTCAACATTGGTATCATTAGCTATGCAGGAAGGACTTCAATCATCAAGAAAGACAAAGTATGAGTACTTCCCTGGAGGTCACCCATTCGAGTAGTGCTCCCCCAACTCGTAGGTTTCCTTACCACTAAGCCCAAGTTTCTTGGTGATTTTACGAGTGAAGATAATTAAGGATAACATTATTTTGGAGCCTCTAAAGTGTCTTCTTGGGCTCTCTGCATCAGTGTCTTAAGAGTTTCTTTGGGTTCAAAATTGGGGAAAATTAGAAGTTGAGTTTACAATTTTGGAATAGCTTCAGCTTTATAGCTAGAAAGATTGGTCTAAATATCAATATTTGTGCTATAGAAACTTGCAATTGTGTCTTCTTATAAGTGTACATTCAGTTTTATCAATGGATTCTTAGTTGTTCAATCTTCTTATAGGTTTCTTTTAAGACTTTAAATTGTGATGAGAACCATATGTTTATGAAGGTTTTTTTGGGTCTAGAGAATGGAGTTAACAGAGACTTGTAGTTGTTTTTGGCTAGTGTTGTCCTATTAATTAAGCCTTTTAGTGTAATATTGCATATAATGAGGAAATACATGTTATGTACACTTTTGCAAATAATACTTATGTATGCCCATGTGGTCATTGATATAGTGATAACATTTTTGCATAAAGTCCTTGATGTTGATAAAGAGGGATGTGGTGAAATTTCTTAACCCTGAGACACTCAGATGTCAATGTCTATTTGGTATGGTCAGCCGAAGACTTACTTGGCCTCCCCATAGGAGATGTATGCTAGTTTTTCGTAGGTGATTGATAAACCTAGTTGGATTCTTCCTTTAAGTGGTTATATGTGGAGTCAATGATTCACTATGCATGTTTAAATGTTAGTACTCATTGCTTTATGAGTGTTCTACATTGTTCATGTGCTTATTTTGTAGAGGAGACTCTATCAAAAATTTTCCATATTTTAGACTTTCAACTATACAATGATTGACTTTACTCCTTGATACACATGTTGATGTGAGCACATAAATTCTCAAATAGTCTCTTTGGTTGGTCATTATAGTTCATTGATCCATTTTTTAGGTGAAGCTACCAATTTTTTCCCACAATTTGATACTTCATCAGCTTTTTTGAGCCTTAGTGGTATTTCGATCTTCTAGCTCTACTATAATTCTAATGAGTTTTCTATCATCATGGAATCATAGGTCTCAAGCATGTTTGGTGGATGCGGATCTTGTGTGAATGTTCCCAAGAGGAACTATAGTTTATGTGGGAGAGAGGATTTGAGATCCAAAAATTTGATGGCACAAACTTTGCTATATGGAAAAAATCAGATTGAAGATGCATTGATTCAGAGGAGGGAGTGGAAGGCAATAAATGGAATCTCAAAGAAAACTATTGATATGGATAATGATGATTAGGATGATTTGGTTTGTAATGACTAGGTCTACCATTTGATGGCATTTGATGGATAATGTTTACTTTACAATACATTATGCAACACTTATGAAGAAGAAAAAACATCAAATGAAGTGTATCTAATGAGAAAGTTATATCAGCTTCACACGAAGGACACAAATAGTGTTATTTCTCATCAAAATGAGTATGATGTTATATTTTAGTTACAAACTTAGAAAATGGAGATGTATAATGAAATCAAAGCATTCTTCTTGGTATGCACCTTGCCATCATCATGGTATACATTTTTCATAGTGATTAAGAATAACACATCTGGTGGTAAACTCATCTATCATGATATGTATTTATCATTCTTGAGTGAACAAATCCATAGAAATTCTATGCTTTGCACTCAAAGTGGAGATGCATATAGTGTTCATGATTCTTACCAAGAAGAAATTGCCAACACAGTAGGAGCAAGAACAAGGAAAAGAATGGTCAATGGAATAAGGGTAGAAGAGAATCAAGGAAGAGGGATATCGAGTGCTTTGTTTTCATAAGAAAGGACATTAAAGAAATATTGCTATGTGTTAAAGAATGCTAAAGGTAAACGATAGAATGTTGATAGGCATTTTAAAGAGTCACCTACACCATCTTCTTGGACTGTGAAGGTAGGAGAAATTAATGCTATCTTTGATGATGCTAATGTTTTGACACTTGAAAGTATTGTGCCTAGTGAGGCTCTTATGGTTTATTCTCTTTCCCAAATAAGCATGCTAGATTCTTATGCTTCTTTCCATGTTAAAACACATAGGTAATGGTTCTCTACTTGTGCAACAAAGTCTCTGGCTATCATGGGACTTGGCAATTCTTACCAATGTGATGTTGTTGAGATTGACATGTGGTAATTGTGCAATTCCCTGATGGTTCAAAATTGACTATACAAAATGTATGTCATGTGCCTTAGTTATCATGCAATTTGGTGTATGTTGGTAAAGTTGATGGCCTTGGTTACAATGATTTTTTCTATGCTCAGTCCTTTTGCATATCAAAGAGAACTTGATTATTGAAAAAGGAAGCAAACTTAGCTCACTTCATCCTTTATTTGTGTCACAAAAAGAACAATTGTTAGTTGTCACTAAATAGCTTATCACTTGTATATGACGTGGAGGTTTGAGCCATAGATCTCATAGTTGAATGGAAAATATTTCTTGATCTCATTACTTACATGTGTTATCTTTCTCTGATTTTTATATTTTGTGAGCATTGTCAATATGTAAAGTAGACTAAGAATGCGCATAAAAGACACATCAAATCTTTGATTCAGCTTTTAGATCTCATTCATAGAGATGTTTGTGGTCCTATCGGTAAGGTCATTAGGTGGTTCTCTTTACCAAGTTTCACTTCCATACATGATGCTGCTAGAAAATTCTAGGTATATCTTATCAGGCGAAAGATGAGGTATCCTCCACTTTCAAAAAATGGTTTGTTTTTGTTGAGACTCAAAAAGGAATGAAGCTCAAGGCTTTATATTATGAAATAGAGTCTTTTGCCAAGTAGATTGAATGCTTCGTAACAAATGTGGAATCATATCCATACTTTTCTGGTTGTTTCTTCTCTCTTGTTGATCTTTTAGGTGCTTGTTTGGAGCATTCTCCAACCTCTTGCATCTTTGCTTTGCCTCCTGACTTCCATAGCTTGTAATCTCTTTCTCTTTCATCTTGGTCATCGCCTGTATCACTTCTTGGATCCTGGACCTGTGAATCATGCTTGCTTCTAATTGATGAGAATCAGAATCAAGATCATATGGTAGAGTTACCTTTTGTTTGTCTTCATCATACCAAGACCTCTGTTCTTCAAACACAACATCTCTACTTGTAGTGAATTGCTTGGTTGAAGGATTATAGAACCTGTTACCCATCTGAGTTGAATCATATCCAATAAACACTGCCTTTGTTGACCTTTCATCTACCTTACCTCTTATTTGTGATGGTACATGAACATAAGCTAAACAACCAAACACCTTGCAATGTCCAAGACTAGGTTTTCTTCCATGCCATGCTTCATAAGGAGTCTGTTGGAAGCAGTCAGAGGCACAGTCAGAGGCACAGACAACGTGGAAGCATGTAAAGACGGAGCAGGGAGCCAGTCGGATCATTTTTTCAAACAACTATGTTTTTATTACCTCTTCAAACATCCAACAGTGATTTGCATCACTCTTGTAACATATGTAATATAGACAAAATCCCATTTTCTAATTCATAGCTCCATTTTGTGCAAGCCGAGGAGTCCTCGAGCTTGAGGAGCTTAGGTAGAATGCACGTACCAATTTTCGTTATTTTTAGATACCGTTTACCCTTCCAAATAGCCTCTAGGACCTATTTTTTAACTAGGCCGGTCACTAGATATGAAACCGGTCAAAACTAGTCTAGAAACTATAAAAAGAGCTAGAGAGCTCATTTTTGAGGTTGGTTCATGTTGGTTAGTGTGAGCTTAGAGCTATTTGAGCTTGTAAGAAGTGTTCTTGAGTAATAGAGCTAATTTTCCACCTTCCATTGTGTCTTGCTTGTCTCTTCATTGTGTGTGTGTATGTGTGTGTGCATCTTTGTGCTTCTCACCTTCACTCTCACATCATCTCTCATTCACGATCTTCATATCACTCCTACCTCTTCCGCGGATTGACATTAAGGAGGTGAAGCTTCTTAACGTGGTTCTCACCATTGTGCTAGAGCAACACCAAATTTGGCGCCGTTGCCGGGGATCGAGTCTAGGACGAATGTGTGATGGTAAGAGTATAGCAAGAAGTGGCGTTGGAAGGTAAAAATTTCAGTTTTTGTTGTTGTTTTTACTTAGTTTTTAGTGTTTTTCACCTCCCCCACACTCCATCTTCATCATCGCATCATCATCTTCATCTCCAAAAAAAAATCAGAAAATTCACCATATCCACCCATTCACCTCATTTCCCCTCATTTGTGCATGCGAGAGAGCGAGAGAGAACTTTTGTGCTTGTGTGTGCTTGTGTTTTCTTGAGTTTTCTTGCAGGTACAGAGCTCCAGTGCATCAGGAAAGCTTGGAAAAGTTAAAATTTTACTCTCTGTCAAAGATCTGCCGAGTGTGGCGGACCATCGCGATGGTCTACAACCTTCGGAATTCTTGGTAGGCGACCACGCCACGAGGTAGGCGACCCTTGCGCATCTACGAATCCACAGGCGCATCTAAAAAATTCATACTTTGGTGGACCATCGCGATTGGCTCGGACCATCGCGATTGTGTCGCACCATCGCGATAGGCTCACGCCATCGCGACGGCTCGGCCGGACCATCGCGACGGTCTCGGACCATCGCGACGGTTCATTTGAGCCATCGCGACAGTCCACTTGGACCATCGCGATTGTTCAGCTGACCCCGGACCATCGCGATTGGCCCATGCCATCGCCACGACGGTGCCACGTGTCAAGATAGACCATCGCGACGGTTCATTTTTGGACCATCGCGACAGCCCAAAATCAGACCATCGCGATTGGCTCACGCCATCGCACTTGTGACCATCGCGACGGTTCACTTCGGACCATCGCGACGGTTCACCTTTGACCGTTGACCTGCGCCATCGCGATTGTCCGCCTGATCACGCCATCGCGACGGTTCACTTCGGACCATCGCGATTGTCCACCTTTGACCATTGACCCGCGCCATCGCGATAGTCCGCTTGATCGAGCCATCGCGACGGTTCGACCTCACGCCATCGCGATCGTTCACTTTGGGCCATCGCGACGGTTCACCCTTTCGCACCATCGCGATTGTCCAAATTCCACGCCATCGCGACGGTTCGCTTGGACCATCGCGACGGTCCCAGACCATCGCGATTGTGCACCCCCATCGCAAATTTAGGGTTCCATTTTTTGACCAATTTTGGGGGTATTTTTGAGAAATTTTTGGACCATTAGACTCATAGGAGACCCCTTAGCTCATATTTGAAGGAAAACTTGATTGTCAGTTTTTACCCCCCAGGGCCTGAACGCTCATAACTTTTTCATCCGAAGTCCGTTTTTTGAGCTTAATAGCTCGTTAGAAAGCTCGTGACGAGCACTACGTGACCTCAACTGTTTTTTTTTCATAAAGAATACATCTATTTTTTGAATAAGCTATTTTGAGGTTCACCTAGTCTGGGACTAGGAAGCCAGGGGGCAAGTATTGAAATTTTGGGGGAAAAGAGAAGGGACTTAAAAGGTGTATACACTCAAGTGTTTGATCATCCTACTGTGAATTGGTCTAATATTGGATTTTTCCAGGTCTAGCAAGGGCAACCAAAGGCAAGCAAGCAAGGCAGTGAAGACAGCAAAGCTTGGGAAGCGTGGCTTCTTGGGCAACAGGGCATCAGAGCAACCAGAAAAGCTGACTCGAGGTTGGAAGATTACTCAACCCCCTCAGTCAATTCTTAGATTAGGCTAAACGGTAGTGTTGTGGATTTAAGTCGATAGGAACGCCTCAAGTTCAAGATATTTAATTCTTTCAAGTCCAAGACCAAAGTAAAGGTGTGTGTGACGAAAACCTAAAGGAAAGAACATAAGTCTGACGGAACGAGAACTCAAAGTACCACGGAAAGTCGAATTCCTGACGCATACTTTAAGACAAGAATCTAAAGAAAATTAAAAAGAATCAAAACAGTAATAACAAAGAATCATTGACAATCTGAGCGTGTACTGAGTGTGCAAGGAAGAAAATTAATGAACCTTAGATCGGGCAAACATATAGGTAAGTCAGACCGACGAAGCCTTAGATCATCAGAAGCAAGTGTAAGAACTACTGCACGATCGTGGGCGCAGCAATTGAATAGTAATTACCCCTACGAGAGCTCAGATACTAGCGAATCAGAAATGGCATTTAGCACAGATAGACCAGAAGGAGGGTCTAATGTAGCATACTTAGAGAAATTTGAAGGACCCTATAGAATGCAATTAGAGTTTCTCCGAACCAACCGCTTAGGTGCTTGCATCTATGAGGATGGTTTGCGAAGGCAAGTGGTGCAACTGCACAACCCTGATCAACCCATTGGATTGGAAAGACCAGTGGTGAAATTTGAGAGAGACGCTTACATAGACAAAGAAGGAACCATGTACATCCTAAGTACGCAGCCAAACGATACTAATGAGTTTGGCACAATTCAATTAGAGACGGAAGCGAAATTTCAAGGAAAAGAACCGTTAGAAGAACCTAGAACACCTAGAGGGAAATCCGTATTAACAAGAGTACTCATCCCAGAGTGGATCCCTCAAGATAACAGGAGCACCGAGTTGTTTGTAAATAAAGAGACAGATGAAGCCTTTTGGAGGTACAGAAAGGAACACCCTGGTGAGATAGGCATCATTACAATTTATGAATTCAAGGACCCAGATACACCTGGAAAGGTTGTATACCTGGATGAGACTTCAGAAAGAGTCTTTGTGGTGCCTGACCGCGCTAAAAACACATACACATGGAGAGGTGAATTGGTATTCCCTCCATCTAGAACAAACATGAATACAAGTCAACAAGGGGCAGGAACATCCTCAGCCCATGGACATCAAAGAGAAGGAAATAAAGAGGGACCGGAAGTAAGCTTTAATCATCCCATATGGAGAGATAGAACAACCTCGAACACTAATAGAGCGGATAGACAAAGAAATCATGGAATACTAGGTGGTAGAGATGATTTTCCTCTACCTAGGCCACGTGAACACGCAAGAGTATTGAGACCCACTCAGTTAGTGAAATCCATGAAGAATTACTTTGATGGGACAGGAGATCCCTATGACCATGTCGCAGAATTCAAGCAAGTACTAAGAGCAGAACAAGTCGAGGACATGTTCACGCAATACAATGCATTTGGACTAACGTTAAAGAATACCGCTTTAACTTGGTTCCAACCATTGCAACAAAGGCAATTTAGAGACATCCATCACTTTTTAGAGTCATTCATCACTGAATTCTCTAAAAGTGGGATTAGACATGACACGTCTTCGTTGATTCATAGCTTTAAACAGACCCCTCAGGAAACAGTAAGACTGGCAGGACGTAGGTTTAGACAATATGTCGAACGATGTCCAATGCAAGAGCTACCCTCACAAGCCAAACAAGTATCACTGTTCTTAGATGGCTTGTTGAGCGCTAAACTACGCTCCTCTGTGTACCTAAAGGAACCCAGAACGCTAGAGGAGTGTGTAAGAATATGTATAGACATCGAGGACAACCTAGGAGATGAATTAGAACTCTCAAAGGTCTATAAGGACTCAGATTGTTCTTCTCTAGCATCCACAAAATTGTCTAATTCGATAGAGGACCTAGTAGAAAAAGTGGCCCAAAAACTAGGAGTTTCTAGTAAACAGGTACCCAAGCTACCAAGTAATGTACGTTGTTACACTTGTGGTGGAAATCATTTGGCAAACGTGTGCCCCAATGCACCACAACCTCAAGCCAACCCTAGTGGCAAATATTGTACAATTGAGAGAAGATACACGAATCATACGGCTCAGGACTGCCCATACAACAAACAAACCGTGAGACAGAACTACCCGCAAACATACCAGCAGCCAGGTAGGTATCAAGGCCAATACAATGCTCAGCCTTATTACTATAGGCCTCCTCAGAACTACCCATACCAGGCTCAACAGAGACCTCAACCCGTCTTAGCTCAGCAGCCACCCCCACCAGCGAATGTCATCTCAGTCAAATACGCTGCTGCAGAAGAGAACCTAAGTAGGGCCTTAGTGCCTTCTTCACCCTTGATCATAGAAAGTGACCCGAACTCAAACAGTTTTGACTCTACTCATGTAACTAGTCCACCCGCTTATTACACGGAGTCACCAGAACATGTGGAGACGTATCATTATGATAGTCCACCAATGGAACCTAGTTGGGAGCCAGACTATGCTAATGTGATGTACGCAAACCCAAACCCACGGCCCCAATTGAGACAACAGAGACCACAGGGCCCTAGAGGACCATGCTTTAGGTGCCAAGGAGATCACTTCATTAAGGATTGTCCACATCCCCCAATAGCAAGGCAATCACAGTACTATAACATACAAGGCTTTTGTGCCGACTGTGGCAAAGAGCACATAATCAAAGATTGTCCTAAGAACCCAGTTAACGTTTCGAATGTGACACCGATCAACGTGATAGGTATTGTAAACAACGCAGATGGATCCAACCCTACATACGTGCCTATCCAAGCTATAACCAGAGCCCAGGCGCTCTTACAAAACCAACCGCTTAATCAAGAGAAAGTAGTCGGAACTAGTGAAGTTGCAGAATCTAGCAGTAAAAAGACAAAATCTTGGAAAGATTCTAGAGAAAGAATCAAGAGAAAGTGGAGTAAAAAGATAAGTGAGTTGGAAGGAAGTTTAAGGGAATCTAGAGCCAAAATACAAGAATTGACTTCACAAGAATTAAACCAAGAAATCCCAGCTCAGAAATCAGGATCGGTTTTGGCGGAACCCATACCAGAAGATCTAGACATGATGTTTCATGCATATTAGGCTAGAATAAAAGAGGGACCTCAAGTAACGGAAATGAGTAAAAACTACCCTCGAGCCGATTTAGAAATTGAGAGAACTAAACTTTGCATGAAGATGGTAGAGTTAGCACAAGCTTTGTTCGAAGCCTCTAGATATCTTAATTGGAATAACATGGCAAAACCGGAATTACACTTTCAAGGACTAATGGAGAGGCTAGAATATTTGATAGAGAGCAAAGAGAAAAAGGATCAGCATAGGAACCCTACTGTCACAGAGACACAGGAAAGGAATGCACCATCCCTGTCTCAAGTACCCAATACAGAAAGTCAAGACAATTTGTCTTCCATACATAGGTACTCACATGAATTTTTGAGGGAGATCCAAGAAGAGAAATGGAGAAAAGAACAAGGAACTCATCCTCCTATTCAAGAAATAGACGACTTGCAGGAACAATTTCCCCAAGACATCCCCTCTATATATGATGATGTAGAGGTGGAACAACTGAGTGAACCCACAGGATTTGAATCTAATTCTCTACAAGAATTACCTCAGTTCACAGGACCTTGGGAAGCAAAGTCTATTAGTATGAGAGCACCCACGATAATAGTAAGGAATGAAGAATCAGTGATCCCTAGGAACACGGAAGTGATCAACAACACTAAAGTACAGTGTAATCTCACTCTGGAGGAATTGTTAAAGGTAAAACCAGAATTGTGGAAGCACGTAGCAAATCAATTCCCTGAGCTAGCTACCACACCCTCTCAGATAGGATCACATAAGAAGGTACCATAGATACCTGTGGAAAAGATTGGAGACGTAAGCGAAGGAGAGGAAGGTAACACATATCTTCCAATAACCCATCAGGGCTACACCACGAAAGCCATCTTAGATTCAGGAGCCGGAGTAGCCATCGCTACCACCGCTTTGTGGAAACGTTGGGGTAAGCCAGCACTCAGACCCACCAGGATGAAGCTACAAATGGCTGATGGACACATAGAAAAACCGTTAGGCCTACTAGAAGGCATATCGCTCACCACTTGTGGTGTAGAATTTGAGCATACCTTTGCCATTTGTGACTTTGCGAAAAATCGTGCTTATGAGATGATATTGGGACGACCATTCATGCGTCAGTTGCAAATTGTACAAGATTGGGGAACTAATTCCTTGTACTTGCAACATTTAGGAGTGACTACCAAAGTCAATCTTAAAGACTATTCACACAGAGATGTACCCCCAATACAATGGAATACCATCCATAAGACACCAGTAGAGACGGAATCCGTGCACTCATTAGAATCAGATCCTTCTTGGTTGCATGAGGATACCCATTTATGGATGTGTAAAGTAGCCAAACAAGAGGAAGAACGATTAGAAGCAAGGACCTTAGGTGCAGAACAACATCCACGAACCCTTCAAGATCCAGCCTACGCACCTGTAGTATTCCCAGACGAAGAGTTTGAACCCCATGGTTGGGCAGAAATACTAGCAACCATGGATGTAGCCATCAATGAAGAACAATGGACACCCCACTGTGACGAGGATGGCTATGACATTTCAGTTTTCACGATAGAGCCAATCATGGGCGAGGCAGTTTTAGAAGAGTGTGAACCGAACACTAATGCATTTGAGGATGCAAGCGATTTTGATTTAGAATCAATTATCATGGACCCACCCTTTGCATCAGAGGAAGAATATTTTTTCGAAGTAGAGACTCACACTCAGAGACACGAGGAAAGTACGAATGAGGTAAGGTTAGCCACTCAAGTGACTAACAAGAGTGAAGGCAAGAAAAGGAAGAAGAAAGAAACCATGACAGAAAAAGAAGAATCTTTATTTGAAGTACCCGAGAACTTCAAGAAATATGAAATCGAAGATAGGAGAATCATGGTACGAATGCCCAATAGAAAGGCGAATGACGGACAAGTATACGATAACCGAGAGAAAACCAAGAAAGTAATAGTTTCCATAGAAGGAGAAGAAGAAAAATGCACATACATAGGGCATGATTTGACGACTGAAGAAGAAGAAGAGTTAGTTGCCCTATTGCGCGAATATAGAGATGTTTTTGCTTGGAGTTACAAAGATCTGAAAGGAGTAGATCCAGATATATGTTCTCATAGAATCCCTATGACTCCAGATGCAAAACCTACGAAACAGAAACCGTACACGTATAATGATAACTACGCTGCGAAGATTAAAGAGGAGATAGATCGCTTGATAGAAGCAGGATTCATTTACGAAATTGAGCATACCGAATGGGTATCCCCCATTGTGGTTGTGCCCAAGAAGAATGGAAAATTGCGTGTGTGTATTAACCTTAAAAAAGTTAATGCTGCCACGATTAGAGACAGTTATCCTCTTCCTATCACGGAACACTTATTGGAAAGAGTTGCGGGCAAGGAAGTTTACAGCTTTCTTGATGGTTTTTGAGGCTATAATCAAGTAGCCATTGCTCCAGAGGACCAACACAAGACGGCTTTTGCCACTGAATGGGGCATATTTGCATTTCGTGTAATGCCATTTGGCTTGACAAATGCACCTGCCACTTTCCAGCGACTCATGTGTCATGTTTTTAAGGAATTCTTACGCAGGAGCTTGGAAGTTTATGTCGATGACATATGTGCACATTCAAATGTAAGACAGACACATATCCCAGAGTTAAGACAAATATTTGACAAATGTCGAGAATATCAGGTTTGTTTGAACCCAGAAAAATGCGTTTTCATGGTCAGACAAGGCAAAATTCTAGGACACATTGTGTCAAAAAATGGAATCTCTACGGACGAGGAAAAGGTGAAGGTAATTGCGGATCTACCTAGACCAACTAATGTGAAAGAGGTACAGGCATTTATGGGCCATTGCGGTTATTATAGGAGATTCATACACATGTATGCAATCATAGCCAAGCCTTTGTACTCTCTTTTAACCAATTTTGAATGGACAGATGAATGTGAAAATTCATTCAATGAACTTAAACGACGCTTGTGCTCAGCACCTATATTGACTACCCCAGATTGGAGTAAGCCATTCCATGTACATGTGGATGCATCCAATTACGCCATAGGATGTGTGTTAGCACAACCCACGAATGAAGGTAACATAGATCTACCCATAGCTTACGCGAGCAGACAATTGAACGCAGCAAAAAGAAATTACACCACGACGGAACGAGAAGGATTAGGGATGATCTACGCGGTAAAGAAGTTTAGGCACTACTTGTTGGCCAACAAATTCAAGTTCTTTACAGATCATCAAGCCCTATTATACTTAGTCAACAAACCCTGTAACACAGGACGATTGATACGTTGGTTTCTATTACTCATGGAGTATGATTTTGAAGTGGTAGTCAGGAAAGGAAAGACACATCTTAGAGCTGACCACCTTTCAAGATTAACCTCAGGAGAAGCTCCTCAAGGAGTAGCGGATGAATTACCAGATGCATACTTCTTTAACCTTGAGATAGCACCAGAATGGGCTAAGCCTATAGTCCCTATTCTGACATATGGACCCAAGAATCCTAGGTTAAAGATCAAAGAAGGAGAGATTACCAAGTCTCAGAGATACCAAATAATGGCAGGAAGCATATATAAACAGCATAATCAAAAGATTCTTGCTTGTTGCGTAGATGAATCAGAACATGCGAATTGGTTGCAATTAGCACACATAGGTGCATTAAGGCAACATCATTCAAAACATCGAACATTACAGACTCTGCAAAGACTAGGAGTATATTGGCCTTCTATGGAAGCAGATGTCTACAAGTTGTGTAAAGAATGCCATGATTGTTGTGGAAGACCACCAGTCGAGCATGCGACATTATATCACGTGTCTCTCACACCAGACTGGAGTGAACCTTTAGTGACATACTTGAGGACGAACACATTCCCTCAAGGCATGACCTTAGCTCGACAACGCAGTCTAGAGCAGGAAGCTCAAGACTATTCACTTATTGGCGATAACCTATACAAAAGAGGACGAGATGGATATCTAAGACAATGTGTTCATGAGAGCGATTATCTGAGCATACTAGAGACTGCACACCAAGGTGTTGCAGGAGGTCATTTTGGACCTGATAGGATAGTCAAAGCCATTCTCTTTGCAGGATTATGGTGGCCCACTCTTCACATGGATGCACATACCTATGTTAAGAGATGTGATGTGTGCCAAAGAACTCAGTTTCCTACTCGCAGAGATGAAATGCCATTGAAACCCATGATGGGCGGACGTGCATTTTCAAAGTGGGGTATAGATTTTGTAGGACCCATCAACCCCCCTGCACAAGGTACACATGCGGAATACATTATTGTTGCTACAGATTATCTAACCAAATGGGTAGAGGCAAAAGCCACGAAAAAGAATGATGCACACACAACTGCAAAATTCTTATTTGAAAATGTCTTCACAAGATATGGATTGCCTATAGAGTTAGTGAGCGATCGAGGCACTCACTTTCTAAACCAAGTCATTGAATATTTGTTACAGGATTTTATGGTGATTCACAAGAAATCTGCACCATATCATCCTCAGGCCAATGGTCAGGCTGAAAGCACTAACAAGATACTTTGTAACGTACTGACGAAACTCGTGAACAACAAACGTTCAGATTGGGACAAACAGTTACACCACGCTGTTTGGGCATATAGAGTGGCCTACAAGACCATACTCAATGCAACTCCCTTTCAGATGGTTTTTGGTCAGAATGCAGTGCTTCCTTTGGACTTCTTGATACCGACCCTTAAGGTTGCACAAGAACATCAGTGGACCGGCCATGAATTATCAGCGAGAATAATGGACTTGGAACGATTAGGAGAAACCAGGCTGAAAGCGGCAGCAGGAATATACGCAGCGAAGAAGCGACAGAAAGCATATTTTGATGCACATGTGAAAGATAAAGGTTTAAAAGAAGGAGATTTAGTTCTAGTATATACGCTAAAGCAACACGCACGGAAGTTAGAAAAGCGAGGTTATGGACCTATGATCATTAACAGACTTTCGACAAGTGGAGCAGTACAGTTAGCCACCTTAGAAGGAGACATAATGCCTAATTACATTAGTGGCTGTAGAGTCAGGTTATATCAAGAACCTCTTACTGAGGATATGCTTAGACGACTCACGTTGGCAAAGAAGCGTAAGGAGGAAGAAAACAGAATACGAGCTGAAGCGCAGGCAGAAGCCATAGAACGCATTAAGCGCATGAAGCTAAGAAGACAAGGACTAGGGAGAGAACATTATAACCATCAGGAAACATCACCCAGATATCCCATGGCCATGTGTCAAGTAAAGTCAACCACTCATCCTAGCATAGTGGACAGGAGACCCTTCATTACCGTTAGGCTAGAGCACGGCAACCCTTGCCAAGAACTCAGGGCTTTAATTGACTCAGGTGCTGCGACTAGTGCGATTAGATGGTCCCACTATAAGGATTCAGGAATAGAAATGCGGCCAATTGAGGCATACCTCATAGGGCTAGGAGGCATGGAAACCCCTTGCATGGGTGAGGTGGACCTTCCTATCCTCATTAACGATGTGACCATGACAGCGAAGCTACTAGTGTGCCATGATGACGACCTGATAGAACCCCTAATCCTTGGCCAAGATTGGCTATACGATCACTCAGTGGACCTAAATCTTAGACAAGGCTCCTTACAGATTGGAACCTTAGAGCAGAAGCGAGTGATACCGCTTGACTTCCCTAATGGCATTCCGATTGAGGTTTGTAACCCTAGACCCTATGAAATACATGCGACGGAAGACCGGAAGATCTTTGATCAGCTCAGTCACGTCACGTCTACACCAACCCACTCGGGCTTGGCTATGGACAGTTGTCAATCAGAAGGACGACAGGAGATCTTCCCTGGGACTTCCTGCAAACTAGAAGGGGCAGCTACCCAACCGCTAGGGCAGATGGACACAATCAGCGGTCAGGTGGGTTGCATCAGCGGCCAAATGAGCACGACACCCTGCGGTGCTCATCCTTCCAAACTTGTTGCGGACTGGCCTAGATTAAAGTTAAAGAACGAATCACTTCCTAATGGGCAGGTCACGCAAGTGTTGGAACTCCCTTCTTTTCCAAAGCAGAGCGTCCATCCGACCTCTCAACCTCAACCACAACAGAGTCAACCACGACGAAGGAACCCAGACCGACGGCAGTATCAGAAGACACCACAAGGAAAGCAGTCTAGGCCACCCAAAGGAAGCGGCACCAGACAAATATGGGTGCCAAAAGGACAAAAAGCACCGAAGAACTCCAACCAAGCAGAGATCGACAAGAAAAAGGCAGGGCAGAAACAGAATCAGTATCCACCATCCCCTCGACCTTCTTCTACAGGTCCGAGCATTCGACAAATTTGGATCGCCAAGAAATACCTTACCCATAGACCCACACCCACGTAGATTTGGGTACCCAAACCATGTATCATAGCTCAACCCTTAAGCCATGTAATATATACCCCTCACAAATCTTTCCACCCCTCAATACCACCACACCCGATACTACCTTTTACCCCTCAGCAAAAACCCACCACCCACTCAAAGACTCTTAGGAAATGGATACCGAAGCGTGTCCAACCGTCTTCCCCTAACCCATTGTCTAACTACCCCCCGACTAACATACAATCTTGTAATAAATCTCTAACCTTTAAACCTAGTATAAATTCACCCACCATCATCACACATCACTCATAATCTCACCTCATCAAGAAATGTATGCATAATCTGAAACGTGTAGGTGTCTAGAGACCTGCACTAGTGCTGCAAGAAGCATTGCATCCATCACATCACAGCACTTGGCTACACGGGTTACGCATCAGTTATGGAAAGGGATTGCGGTCTCACTTTAATGGGATCATAATTAATTTCCATGCTAATGTGTTAATCTTTTGTAGCAGATCTTTCTCATTAGCACATCAGTCATCATGCAAACCGACGAAGGACCATCAGGAGCAGGCCCCAGTGTAGCTGCAGTGCCCCTCAATGTTTTACGAGCAGAATCCCACCCGACTGCTCCACCGCCAGAATTCCAAGGATTTCCAGGGCCCATGCCGATCGATAACCCACCTATGGGCTACACAGAAAAGATACACCGTAACTCTCACTGGTTTCAGGGACTTGCAGGACCCTTAGCGGATGCGGATTTTATATTTGAATCTAATTTGACGTTTGATGACCGCACTTGGGGAAGATACCAATTCTTCTCCAGAGAGTTCGAAGGCCTACAGAACACCCAGGACTTAACTCATGTTTGGGCTAGAGCCGGCTTCACGGAGTATTTCAGTGATCCTCTGCCCAAACCTGACTTTTATAGGTGTTATTATTTAATCACTACTTTGCTGGCCTCAGAGAATAAGGATATCCCAGGAACTTTTATTTTGCCTTCTTTAGTGGATGATCCACCTTACAAAAGATTTTATCTTTCGAAGGATTTAATCAGAGCTGCCATCAAGATTCATGGGACCCACACGCCCACAGATCGAGAAAGATTAGTTCCAGACCCTATGAAACGTGGGGATGTCACTAAGTGGGAGGAGATCTCAGCAATTACACCTGAGCTGTCAAAGCCACTAAGGATATGCATGCAACATTTTGCGTTCCCCGCTCAGGACAGATTCACCATGCCACATAAAAGAATATGGTTTGGATTGTACTTAGCCTGTACTGGACCTCAGACTGTCGATCTGGCGAGCTGGATCATTGATCAAATGTATTTGGCACAACACAGATGGGAACGAAAGAAAGTGCTTAATGGATGTTGTGCGCTGACAAGAATTGTTTACATGTGCTTGGCTTATGACTTGCCAATTGAACGTGCATTAACAGGAGAAGAGCTGAAGGCATTCAAAGGAACGACAAAAAAAGCTAGGAAGCCCAGCAGAGCACGGGCAGGTAAGCGCATGAGAGGCACTATTCCTTGCCTTCAAGTGCCAGAGTCACCATCACCACAACCCTCTCCAGAGCGATCACCGACAGAAGCCGCTCCCACAGTACAACCCATTCGAATAAGGTTATCTAGACCAGTGGTAACGGAAGGCACTACTAGTACCGTTGCACCTCAGGCAGCTACAACCACAGAACCCACCACCACGACAGTAGAAGCTCCCACCACTATTGGTGCGGAAGCCTTTTCTTTCCCATTACCACACATGGAGGCAGAACCAATAAACACAACATTCGATTTTGAAATGCCTGATGCATTCTCGAATGAGTTCCAGTTTTCAGAGGCATAAATGTTCTCTCAAGAATATGAACGCCCCAGTTACCCTACCACACCGCGGGATCTGCCACAGGGACAAGTGGTGTCGAGCTCTGATGACGAAAGAACAGCCACCGATGACGATGAAGGTGACGATGAAGCCAGCCAGGGCACGCATGATTCCCAAGAACAAGGACAGACAGATGGCCAAGGCCAACAAACCGATGCACAAGGTGACACCAGCACGCATGAAGAAGAGACTTTCGAAGCAGCAGCTTACACGCTGGCAATCAAGAAATTATATCGTACGATGGAGAAAGTCTGGGCACGGAAGAAATTGACTGAAGAAGAGAGCTAGACCATAATCGAACAAGAACTCATCTCCGGAGGATTTGAAGAAGTTTACATCAGAGGGTTCAGAGAACTGGTCAAATCCATTGGCCCGGTCGAAGCACTGAGATATTTACAAAGGAAGCCACTCCCCCAATATGACCCTCGCAGAGTTCGCCTGTTATCGAAGCCCGGTGAATATATTCGAGTTCCGGTAGGTGCTCAATCATCCCACCAGGCGCAAGATGCACGCCTACGCCCGGAAAGATCCTTCACCGAAGAAGCTATCCTAGTCGACTCCCCACCACGTACTACCGTTGTACATACTACCACTATCCTTGAAATAACATCCACACCATCTACTCCTCTCTCACCTCATGTTTCACCAACCCATCCTGTATCCCCCGCACACCCACCTGCTCCTCCCACATCCACACCAGTCCACGGCAACATAGCCACAACCTTTGCCCTGCCCATTCATGCCACCATGCCCGCACCCACCCCACCTCGTCTACGTGTTAACCCCTTCATCCCTTCATCCTTCCCATCTTTTCCCCCACCTTTCAGACACCCTTTCACCTTTATAACCCCACTAACCTTCTCACCAGTTTCACCTCCCCAACCCACTATAACCCCTATTTTCCCTCCTCACCAAGCTGCTCCAGCCATTCCCCCTGTAAATTACTCTACATTTGTAAATCCCGTCTTCACACCTACACAACCACCCACATACACACCGCTTTTCACAGTCACCGCACTTGACACGTCCAATGACATGGACATCTCACCACCCACCGCACCAGCACCCACGCCACTCACAGCACCATCATATTTAGGTACGTCACAATTTTCCACGATCACCACTGCATCCACCTTCCCAACCCCATTCCCCATTCCCGCTGCATCTACTTCCACTGCATCCTCACTTAGCACTCCATTACTATTATCGCCAACCATAGACACTGCACTTCAACAAATGTTCACATGCATGTCACAAGTACGAGATGAGTTTGCATCTCTCGGCAACAATTATCAACAGCTGCAGAGGACGACAAATGAATTACAGTCGTAGCTTAATTCATTATCAATCGAGAATGCCTCTTTGAACACGCGATACCAAGAACTAAGAGAGGCATATCATAAGCTAGAGCTAGAAAGTGAAGAGAAAACAAAAGAAGCCACTGCTGATCTGGACAACCTGCTTCGAGCCCAAACAATTAGGAACGCGACGCTGACCAGGAATATGGGCTTACTCAGGAGACACCTAGCCGCAGCAAAAGAGGAGAACCAGAGACTCCAAGAGCAGAATAGAGAGAATTTGGAAGCGGCATTGGACCATCCAGAACAACCCTTAAGTCCTAGCAGATTCAAGGCAATCCCATCCGAATCGATGCAGATGTTGCTAGAGGATCACGTGAGATTGCTAGAGGACTATGATCGAATGAACGAAGAGCATCAGAAGTTAAAAGAAGATCACAAGTTACTACAGCTCAGAGAACCGGCACCACAACAAGTACAAGTAGCAGCAGAAGTACCACAACCTGTGGACCCCTCTCCTGACCTCATAGAGGAACTCAACGCATTACGGGCCCAGGTAACCACTCTCCAATCACGCATAGATGTATATGAAGCGCCACCAAGGCCAGACTCCCCACCGGAGATCCCAGCTGACGACGAGAACATAACCATTCCGGTAGAGGAAACGTTTGAAGAAGCATACGAGCCAATACCCATCCCAGGCGGACAAGTCACGGCCGAAGGCCAGATGACCTATGAACTTCCTACCCCCGCGTGGATGAAAACGATTGAGGAACTTGGAACGACACATTCAGCCAGAGTAGAGGCACAGTTACATGCCATGGCCATGATTGAAGAGAGAATCTTACAATCCCCCTTCTTTGCTCATTTGGCCCCCCGACGCTATATATCTGCGCATGAGCTGCAGTATAACATGTTAATGGCTGAATATCAGCTAGCTATAGAGAAAGAAACCGGCATGAAACCCACGCATGCTACACAATTCGAGCCGGCGGACTTGCCACCAAATGCGCAAAGAGGAGAGATTCATCAACCGGATTGGCGCAAAGATCTACTCCAGAAGTACCCAGAAATGATGAGCACATGGGTGAAAGCGCCTTTACATTTAAAGTATAATCCTTGCTGGGGACCAGTACCACGACGCCGCTCCTGGACTGCATTCGCTATCAAAGTACAAAACAATAGGCAGTGTCAGGATTGGCTGAATTACCCCTACTTCAATCCGCCCACCGAGTTACCCACTGTTGGCTATATGATGGCTACAATCCGTCACTGGCTCCCTCGCCTGAAGCCTATGAATGATATTGCAGCGCATATGACTGTCAAAATTTTTGACATGATGCAAATGATATTTAAAGTCTTCCGACGCGTCAAGGCACCGCATGTAAACACCCCGGGATTTGAGCATGGTAACTTTGATCTAGTATATGACATGAGCACAACGCCATCGCTCCGGGTGTGTTATGCCTGGCACTGTAGAATAAAATACCTACCAGCGTGCTACAAGCAAACATTTGAAGAGATGTTCACCACCGGATTTTGGGAATACCATTCCGAGGTATTCATAAGCAGGCCCACATATTTATTGCAACTTTTTGCCTGTGAGCGAATGGTTTATTCCGCGCACTATCAACTCCCGCCACCCGACGAACCACAACCAATCGACTGGGAGAAACTCGAGGCTGATCTGGCCCGAGGCATTCGAGTATCTGAGCACACCCTCGCTCACGACCTCCTACAAAACTACATCCGGCAGACCGCACAACAAGGTTCTGTCGAGGACGACAGAAGCGAGAGGGAGGGGGGTGTTGGAAGCAGTCAGAGGCACAGTCAGAGGCACAGACGACGTGGAAGCATGTAAAGACGGAGCAGGGAGCCAGTCGGATCATTTTTTCAAACAACTATGTTTTTATTACCTCTTCAAACATCCAACAGTGATTTGCATCACTCTTGTAACATATGTAATATAGACAAAATCCCATTTTCTAATTCATAGCTCCATTTTGTGCAAGCCGAGGAGTCCTCGAGCTTGAGGAGCTTAGGTAGAATGCACGTACCAATTTTCGTTATTTTTAGATACCGTTTACCCTTCCAAATAGCCTCTAGGACCTATTTTTTAACTAGGCCGGTCACTAGATGTGAAACCGGTCAAAACTAGTCTAGAAACTATAAAAAGAGCTAGAGAGCTCATTTTTGAGGTTGGTTCATGTTGGTTAGTGTGAACTTAGAGCTATTTGAGCTTGTAAGAAGTGTTCTTGAGTAATAGAGCTAATTTTCCACCTTCCATTGTGTCTTGCTTGTCTCTTCATTGTGTGTGTGTATGTGTGTGTGCATCTTTGTGCTTCTCACCTTCACTCTCACATCATCTCTCATTCACGATCTTCATATCACTCCTACCTCTTCCGCGGATTGACATTAAGGAGGTGAAGCTTCTTAACGTGGTTCTCACCATTGTGCTAGAGCAACAGAGTCATACCTTGAAGTGATTTGGATGGTAGTCTATTGACAAGGTACATAGCAGTTAAAATAGCTTCTGCCCATAGATAATGTGGCAACTTCTTCCCTTCAAGCATTGTTCGGGTTGATCCAACCAATGTCTTGTTTCTCCTCTGGGCGACTCCATTTAGTTGAGGAGAGTACCTGGTAGTCACTTCCCTTTTGATACCTTTATCCTGCAAGAACTCGTCAAACTCTTTGGAGAAGTATTCTCCCCCTCCATCATATCTGAGCTTCTTTAGTGATCTACCTGTATGATTCTCCACATGTGTGAGATACTTTGTGAAGCAATCAAACACTTCATTCTTACTCTTGATAAAATATAGAACAGTCCATCTACTATGGCCGTCAATGAGACATAATACCTTGATCCTACCAATGAAGGTTCTTGACTTGGTCCCCATACATTTGTATGTACTAAGTCCAATAAGTTGTTGTGGATGTAGCCTTTGTGCTTGAATGGTTGTCTTTGTGCCTTCCCAATCTGACATGCATCACACCTGTTGATCATGTGTTGCTTTGATATGTTCGGCAGTCCTAGAACACTTTGATCCCTGCATATATCCTTCAAGGTTCTTTCATTCACATGAGCAAGTCTCTTATGCCACACTTCAAGCTGACTTAGGGTTTGAGACCCAAAGTTGAATAGAGTTATGTTCCTCGTTTCTCCTACTTCAAAAGTAAAGAGCCTACCATGCTTCTCACCTCTGGCTATCTTCTTGAAGCCTTGACATGGATCTTCCACAAAAGCCCCATGTTGGGTGAACCTAACTTGCAAGCCTTTTTCAACTATTTGCCTACACTTATTAGGTTTTTGGTGATAGTGGGTACATAGAGACCTTACTTAAAATGTTTGTCTTGACATTGGAAGCTTTGACATTACCAATCTTCTCCACATTGTGCTTTGTATCATCCCCTGTTTGTACTTCATGTCTATGCTCTGGACTTTCCAAATCAGATAGAAGAGCAATGTTGCCTGCAACATGATTCGAACATCCTGAATCTATGTAGAACAAATGATCATCTTCTTTACCTTCTTTGTGGCTTAGATTCATGAGAAGCAATGAGTCTTCATGTGGTTGATCTTTTGAATAGTTGTTGTAGTCCCTTCTATTATAGCCTCTATTGTTATTGTTGAAGTTGTGTCCACCTCTACCTCTATTGCTGCCATATCCACCTCTTCCACTTCCTTTCTGGGTCTTCTCATTGAGCCAGCAATACTGAGTGGTGTGGTTGGTCTTATCGCATATGGCACAAGGTTGAACATTTTGACCTCTGGCTTTGTCTTGCTTTGGTCCTTTCTTCTTCCCTTTCCACTTGCTTTTGCTTGGGAAGTTGGCTTGGGAAGTCTCTTCTTCATCTTCTTCCTTCTTCTTTCCTTTCTGATTCTTATCCTTATTATCTGCATATAGAGCACTATTTGAATTACCATGATAGGATTACCTTCCTTTATGCTATTGTTGGCCTCTTGATTGAAGATTTGTCCAAGAAAGATGTTCAAGTCTGGAGTTTGCACATCCATGATGAGATCATAAGCCATCGTGAAGGATTGCCATTGCTTATCACTTTGAATGCCGTTGAGAATTTGCCTCATGATGACCTCTTCTTCAATCAGTTCTCCAATGGATGCTAACTGATCCGCAACCTCCTTGACCTTGGTAACAAACTCTGTGATGGTTTGTTTAGGTTTCTTCTTCTTTGGTTGAACTCGTTCCAAAGATGATTCTTTCTTGCTTTGGTACTAGCAGAAAAGAAAGTCTCGACGGCATCCCAAGTCTCTTGAGATGTCTTGCATCCTCTAATATGTGGTAATAGAAATTCAGAGATAGATTTTAGTATGTACGACCTTGATTGAGCATCCCTTGTGCACCAAAGTGTGAGCTTATCTGTCTCCTCTTGTGTACGTCCTCCTTTGGATCTTGGAATAGGCATAGCTTCATCACCTGCTACAATTCCATAAAGATGTCTACCTTGCAAATAGGCCTCCATTCTGATTTTCCAAGCCGCATAGTTGTGTCGATCAAGCTTCTCGATCATTGAGGGAAAGCTATCATCCATGTTGATCTAGTTTTGATACCACTGAAAGAACTTGGAGAAGTTTGTAGGAGGTAGAAAAATGCATTTCGAAGCAATGAAGTTTGGTCTAGCCAAACCACACAAGACCAGCCCTTGAGCTTATGGAGACTCAAAAAGACCTTATAGGCATGTGATACGTGCATAGAAATGCACTATGTACTTTGTAGCATCAAGGAGAAGGAGTCAATACAAAACAGATAGGTTTGTGGGTCGAGTAGCTCAAAAAACTTAATATTTATGGAAGAGACAATGAACTTCAAATGCCCATAGCGACCAGTGTGATTACAATTAGAAAAAATAATTTCATGGGAGTGATACACATAGGGTTGAGTTTATATAATGCACAAAAGCATAAGGAATAGGCAAAATATGCTATAGGAATGAATCAGACACTCAATGGTGGTACCTCCTATTTTTCAAGAATATGCAAAGATTGACCCCGAGATAGAAAATCTGAGATTTCTCCCAATCTACTGAACAAAATGTTGTGAAAAATTATAGGCATAAACTAGACGCTAATATCTTTCCAATGATCCATGTTCTACTCAATTTGGAGATCTATAGAGAGAGCAGCAACCTCTGCAATATTACTGTTGGCGAAGAAGATGATGCAAAAAATTGAAGGAGCAAGACAATGATGGTCACAAGTGTATGTATATTGTTTCGATGTATTGTACAAGTGATTTCAAGTCTTTATATATACTCTAGAAGTGTTCCAAGTCTTCTAAAAGTGAATTTTGAATTCAAATGAAGGTGGGAATGGTTGTTGGAGGGAATCAATTCACTTTCCTACAATCTAAGAAAAGTGAAGATTTAGTTTGATCTACTTTTAGGTGATTGATTGCTTGTTTGAATGTAGCTCAACCACCACAAATTCGTGGAATTTGTGCTCTACAATGGTAAAAGCTTTAGGTGATTGATTGCTCTATCGTTCTACCTTTACATCTGTGAAGCTCAAAGCTTTTACAATGGTAAAAGATCCATGAAAAAATCTTTTTTTTGTTTAATACAATAAGTGAGCATAAGAAAAAGAATTCTCCAACGGATATTCTTTCGACGTGATAGCCTTTGATGTAGATCAAATCCACCTCAAGCATAGTGTAAGCTTGATGTTCCAACATGTATATGTCATTGTGTGCTATGTTGTGTTGGTAGCCGGGTGGAACCAACCTGGCCAGGTGGCCAAGTCCACGAGTCGCATCCAATTGCAACATAGGCCAACTCATGCAAGTAAAAATAAATAAAGAGAAAAAGAAAAAAAAAAGTTCCCACTCTTGAGGGGGAGAGATAGAGAGGAGGAGGGTGGTGATCTCTCGCACAGGTGTGTTTTTACATGTGTATATTTGCGAGATTGAGCGAGTGGCTGCTGATATATCGATCAGCCAAGATCGGACGCTAACAACGGCATAGCCATTATATGTGTCAGACCAGGTAGTTATGAGCAACACTTCCACCTGATCAAGGATAGGGAAAAAGGGGAAGGTATGTTGTTCGGTGGGCAATAATGTTACTGCTCATTGTGGTTGAGAGAGAGGTAATCTAGAGTAGCAATAGGAAGTTCGTAGAGTAGCAATAGGAGGTTCTTGAACTAAAGGTTGACTATTACGAGGCATTGGAAGCCCAACTGATATGAGGAAGAAAGAAAGATTTAGGAGCATCCAACTCTACAGCTGCCCACATGAATAAGCAAGGTGGAATGGATGTGTACATCATTGTTCTAAGTGCTTCTATTGGTGTGATGCTTTGGATAGGTCAACGATGTTTATGAAGAAAAGGAAAGCAATCCCTCTAGCATGGCCGTTGTTGGTAGCATCTATGGCAGTAAGCTTTTCTCCTACGTTGCTTGAGGATTTAACTTGGCATACTTGAAACCATGTGTAAGATTTGTCTCCTTGGAGAGGTGGAACCACAATCATTATAGTGATTTTATCTCCTATCGAAGTAGAACAGGTACATAGTTCTATGGCTTAAAGCATAAAAAGGGCTTGCTCATGCATAGTTTTTTTCGGGTCTAATCACAGAAGTTATCATGTTGGAGGTTAGTAAGTCTACCTATGCAGGGCAACACTTTATAAACAATAGCAAATGTTCATCATATTTATGGAGACTGCTTTGGGAATGGTGCATTAATATGGAGGAAGTATTTTTGTGTTTGTGAATTTAATTTATGTATGGGAATGGATGTGTGTGTAAGTGAGTACATGAGAGTAAGAGAAGAGAAAAAAAATAAGTGCCTATGAAAAGGAGTGAGAGTGAATAAGAAGGTGTAAACGAGAGTAAGTGGGGGGTTGTGGGAGTATATGTATGCATGAGTGTATGAGTGTGAAGAGTGTATGAGAAAGAGAGGAAATGGGTGTGTGAGAAAGAAGGAAAGGAAGAGAGTGAGTGTTAAGGTATGTACAAGGGAGAAACATTGAAGAGTGTGTGTGGGTGAAAGGTGGGAAAAGGAAGAGTAAACTAAAGAGAGGAAGGGAAATAGAGCAAGTGGAACAAGAAAGTGCGAGTGAGGAGAGAGTGTGCTTATGAGAGTCAATCATTGTACTTGGTATTGATTTGCATCCAAGCAAGGCAAGTGGACTGATTCCAAGTAATTTGTACAAAACATAAACGTATATCCACATCTTTTCCTCTTGGTTTTAGGACCCCAACATGCACACCAGGGTGTTGGAGGAGTTCATTTTGGCCCCAGTTGGATAATCAAGGCCATACTCTTCTCAGGACTATGGTGGCCCACTCTTCATATGGATGCACATACATATGTGAAGAGATGTGATGTATGCCAAAGGGCTTAGTTTCTGACTTGTATAGATGAGATGCCACTGAAACCCATGATGGGAGGACATGCATTCTCTAAATGGGGCATAGATTTTGTTGGACCCATTAACACCTTGCTAAAGGAACTCATGCAGAGTACATAATCATAGCTATAGATTATCTCACCAAATGGGTAGAGGCTAAGGCTACCAAAAAGAATGATGCACACATGACTGTAAATTTCTTATTTGAGAATGCCTTTATGAGGTATGGATTGCCTATAGAGTTAGTGAGCGATAGAGGGACTCACTTTCTAAATAAATTCATCAAATAGTTGTTATAGGAGTTTATGGTGATACACAAGCAGCCTGACCATATCATCCTTAGGCCAATGGACAGGTAGAGATTATTGACAAGATCCTTTACAAAGGATGAAGGACATGCAAAGGAAGGGATTGGTGAGTGGTCTACTTGATCTTAAATCTTAGAATATACAACATTTGTGCCATGCTTGTCAATTAGGGAAACAAAGTGAATTGCCATTTAAGAAGGGAGCACATGTGAGCAATGAAGTGTTGAATCTCATACACACAAATGTATGGTTACGTACAAGGGAGCCATCCATTGGAGGTAATAGATATTTTGTCACATTTATAGATTATCATTCAAGGTCTGTTTGGATGTATTGCATGAAGTCAAAGTGAGAGGTGTTTTACCACGTCGAGGTTCAAAAACCTAGTGGAGAAGGAAACAGGGAAGTATACAAAGACTCTTAGATCGGATGGAGGAGGAGAGTATTTTCCAAAATGAATTTTCAGATTTTCTACATGAACATGACATCAAAAGGCACTTCACTTGCAAGTATACACCTCAACAAAATGGGGTGGCGGAGAGGAGGAACAAATACAAAGCAGAAGTTGCTATAGCTTTGTTAAATGAAATGAATGTTCCTAATTCTTATTGGGTTGATGCAACAAATAGAGCCATATACATTATAAATAGGTGTCCAACCTTAGGAGTACATGGAGTTACACCTTATTAAGCTTGGTGTGGTAAGAAACCCAACCTTTCACATCTCAAAGTATTTGGTTGTGTGTGTTATGTTCAGATACCTCAAGAATTGAGACACAAGCTAGACTCGAAGGCTGATAGGTGTATATTTCTTGGATATTCTTCAGAGCAAAAGGTTTTTAGATGGTATAATCCTTGCACCAAATAGCTTAAGGTTTCTAGGGATGTAATATTTGATGACTTGCTACCTTGGTATGGTAGCAAAGATGTGTTACAGGTTGATCATGCATATGAAGTCGAGAAGAAGTTCAAAGAGCAACAACAAAGCATGGAGATGAGTGGTCCAACCACTTCAAGCACACCATAAAAGGAGAGTACTACATCATCTTGGCATGGAAGGACAAGGAATGAAGCTCATTAGAGTGAAGGAAGTAGCAAAGGAAAGGAAATGGCAAATGATGAAGACCATCGATGGGTAGACATGGAATGTACAAATGATGAAGATATGGAAAAATTAGAAACTATAGGATTTAAAGCATCTACACCAAGGAGGAGGAGATTCCTACCACCTAATGGTGAGTTAAGATCATCCAATAGGGTTAAATACCTTGTTCAAAGGTTAACTTATGATTCATTCATTGCAAGACACTATGCCTACATGAGTCAAGTTATAGCTTGTGAAGAACCTAACTTTTTTGAAGAAGCAAATATGCATAGGGAATGAATTGAAGCCATGGAGGAGGAAGTCAAGCCACTTGAAGAAAATGATACTTGATCATTGGTTCCAAGAACAAAGGACATGAAAGTCATTGGCAACAAATGTGTGTACAAGGTAAAGAGGCATGCAGATGGGAGCATCTCTAGGTACAAAGCAAGGTTGGTTTCCAAAGGTTTTGCTCAAACCTATGGCATAGAATTTGAGGAAACATTTATTCAAGTAGCTAATATGTCCACCATAAGAACTTTAATTGTAGTTTCAGCCTCAAAAGGTTGGAAGATGTACCAGTTGGATGTGAAGAATGCTTTCCTAAATGGAGAGCTTGAAGAGGTAGTCTTCATGGAGTAGCCCCAAGGCTTTGAAGATGAGAGGTTTCCAAATCATGTATGCAGGCTTAAGAAGGCTCTTTATGGAATCAAGAAAGCCCCAAGGGCTTGGAACCAAAGACTTGTGGACTACTTGGTAAAATGTGGATACAATCATAGTCATGCAGACCCATCACTCTTTGTGAAGAAGGAAGTTAGCAAAATTGTTTTCATTTGTATATATGTTGATGATTTGATTATTACAGGGGATGATGAAGCCAACATCAAGGGCATAAAGAGGAATCTAAGATGTGATTTTAAAATCTCTGATTTAGGGATTTTAAGGTACTTGCTTGGGATTGAAGTACTATATAAAGAGGAACGTATATACTTGATGCAAAGGAAATACATTCTAGATCTCTTGAAGAAAGTTTGGCTTGTGTGATTGCAAGCCCATTTCAAATCCACTAGAAGTAAATGTTGAAATAAGTGCTCATGAAGGTGAAGAACTAAAGGATGTGACCATGTATAGGTCAATAATTGGTTCTCTCTTGTATGCTACTATGAAAAGACCATATATTGCACATGTACTTGGAGTGTTATCTCAATTTTTTCAAGCACCAAAAGTACCTCATCTTGTTGCAACTAAAAGGGTACTTAGGTACCTCAAAAGATCAGTGAATGAAGGTTTATATTATCCATTTGATAATGAATTAAATGTACAAACTTATTGTGATGCTCATTGGCAGGTTCCAAAGATGACAAGAGGAGCACTACTGGATATGTTATCATGCTAGGGAAGAAGACCATCTCATGGATGTCAAAAAAACAACCAATAGTGTCTCTCTCATCGATTGAAGCTGAGTATAGAGGCTTAGCACGAGCCTCATGTGAGCTTATGTGGCTCAAGAAGTTGTTTGTTGATCTTGATTTGCAGGTTAAGCAAGTACCTATTTTTTGTGACAACATAAGTAGCATATGCTTGGCTCAAAATATGGTGTTCCATGCAAGGCCGAAGCATATAGAAATGCATTACTACTTTATTAGAGAGAAGATCATGTCAAAGGATGTTACGTTGGAGCATGTCAATACAAAGGACCAATATGCAGATATGTTTACCAAAACTTTGCATGGAGTAAAGCTACAACACTTCAATGCATGCATTGGAATGAAGGACCTAGGCATTGAGACTTGAGGGGGAGTGTTGAAAATCATGTCTCAATCATGCAAAAGTACTCAACCATAAGTTTTGAAAGTGGACCAATAAATAAAGGAGGACCCAAAGTCGTGGAATCAAGTTAGAAGTTCCAAAAAACTCATTCAAATTCAAATCTCATCAATCAGCCACCAAAAAGTGCACCTACACCCCTTCCATTTCATCGACTCCATTTCCCCAACAACCCTTCTTTCTAGTACAAAGCCCTATTACTTTTTCAGCAGTGACATGCCCCAAACCTAGTACAATACGACCACCATCTCCTACACATCAATCAATATTTGAACACCATCATGTGACATATTCTTCCACATTTGTAAATCCTGTATTTACACCTACACACTCACCCATGATCACTCCACTATCACACATCTAACAATATGGATATCTCGCCACCTATCGCACCTCCACTCACATCCACTTCTACAAATCACCAACTCACATCCACACACTTCTCTAGTACTATCACCATAGCATCCACATTTCCTCGCTCCATCCCTATCCCCCCTGCATCACACACCAAACATCCATCATTCTTGAGCACACCCTCACTATTTTCATCATCCATTGTAGATAGCACATTTCAGCAAATGTTTGCATGCATGCATCAAGTACGTGAAGAGTTTGCTTCCTTAGGAAATCACTATCAGGCTCTCTAGCAGACCACCACTCAACTCTTGTTGAACCTTAATTTCATTAACAATTGAGAATGCATCCCTGAATGCACACCATCAAGAACTCCATGATGCTTTTCACTCAATGGAGTTGGAGTTGGAGCAAAAAACCAAAGAAGCTATCATTGAGGCAGAAGAACATTGACGAGTCCAGATCATCAAAAATGCCACTCTAAAATGCAACATGGGACTCTTAAGATGCCATCTTGTAGTAGCCAAAGAACTTGCAAGAGCATAATAGAGAAAATCTTGAATCCGCCTTGGACAAACCTGATGAACCAATCAGTCCAAGTCATTTCAAGGCAGTCCCATTAGAAACTATGCAGATGCTACTCGACGACCATCACGCTTATTAGAATACTATAACAAACTGACAGAGGAATGTCAAACACTTAAAAGTGACAATGCAACTTTATGAATCCAAGCACCTGTTCAACCACCTACCATCCACTAAGTCACACCACCAAAAATCTTGGAGGAATTGAGCACATTATGGGTGCATGTGCTGGAACTCCAAGCTCAAATATCGAATCCCTCAGAGATCCCTCAATCAGATTCACCACCCAAAATATCGGCTTCAGAAGAGACAGTCACCGTCCCTGTGGAGGCCACTTTTGAAGAGGAATACAAGCCTAAGCATGCCCCTGGTGGACGTGTGACTGAGGAAGGACAAGACACATTCGAACTCCCCACACTGGCTTGGATGAAGTGAATTGAAGGATTGGGTAAGACTCATTCAGCGAGGGTAGAAGCTCAATTACAAGCTATGATAGTGATCGAGGAGAAGATTCTTCAATCTCTATACTTTGCACAATTGGCACCCCGCAGGTACATATCTATAAATGAACTTCAATATAAGCCATATCTTATATACATGCCTGAGTATAATCTTGCAATCAAGAAAGCCATGGGCAAGAAACCCACACATGCCACTCAGTTTGAACCCATTGATCTACCCCTAGATGCACAAAGACAAAATATTTTCCAACGCAACTGGAAAAAGGAATTACTGTAGGAATATCTGGAGATGATATATACTTGGACAAACGCCCCCTTACACTTCAAGTACAACATGTGCTATGGCCATGTCCCTCGTTGTCGTTCATGGACTGCATTCCCTATAAAAATATAGAACAATAAGCAATGCCAGGATTGGCTAAACTACCCATATTTGGCACCACCCCAGGGTCCTCCCCATAGTTGGGTACATGATGGCCACCATATGACACTGGCTCCCTTGGCTTCACTGCATGACATATGTCACCACCCAAATGACCATCAAGATTTTCGATCTGATGTAGACCACATTTAAATCTTCAAATGTGTGAGACCTCCATATGTGTCCACCCCAAGTTTTGAGCACAGTAACAATGATTTAGTCTACGATATGAGTACAATGTCGTCGCTCAGGGTGTGCTATGCATGGCACTACAGGATCAAGTACTTACCAGCATGTTATAAATTAACTTTTGAAGAGATGTTTACTATGGGCTTCAGGAAGTACCATTTAGAAGTGTTCATTAGCAGACCCACACACTTGTTACAACTTTTTGCCTGTGAACAAATGATGTATTCCACACGTTATAGACTCCCACACCATGATGAGCCTCAAGCAGTCGACTGGGAAAAGCTAGAAGTAGATTTAGCACGAGGTCTCCACATCACAACAAACACTTGCTCATGAACTCTTGAAGAATTACATCCCCCAAGCCTTGCAACCAAGATCTATCAGGGATGATAGATGCAAGAGGGAGGATGGTGTTGGTAGTGCAACTAGCAACAACCATAGACATAGGCATAGAGGCAGCATGTGAATGAAAATGCAAGAAGTATGGGGGACCATACCCATCATTTTTCAAATAAAGATGGTTTCATTATCTCTTGGACAAACCATTGACATTGATTTTAATCACTCATGTAACATATGTAAAATATAAAACCCAATTATATATCAAGCATCTTTATTTTATGCAAGCCGAGGAGTCCTCAAACTTGAGGAGCTTAGGTAGAACATTCATACCAAATTTTGTACTTTTAGACTTCATTTGGACCTCCAAATGACCTTTAGACCCTATTTCTTAACTAGATCAGACACTAGGTTTGAAACCGATCAAAACTAGTCTAGAAACTATAAAAAGATCTAGAGAGCTCATTTTTGAGGTTAGCTTTTTTGAGATTAGCTTCTAGAGAGCTCATTTTTGAGGTTAGCTTTTTTGAGATTAGCTTGTGTGGTCAAGTTTTGTAAGAGCTATTTGGATTAATACAAGTGTGATTCTCACCTTCCATTGTGTCTCTCTTGCCTCTACCGCATCTGTGTGTATGTGTGTGCGCACATGCGTGCTTCTCACCTCCACCTTCACACACATCACTCGTTCACAATCTTCACATTATCCTACCTCTTTCGCGGATTGACAATTAAGGAGGTGGAACTTCTTGATGTGGTGTCTACCCTTGTCTAGAACAACACTAGGTGTGTGGAGAACTATGGTGGCTATATCAGAAGTTGCAAGTTCTTGAGATGGTAAGGAACAATGGGGTGATGGTATCTGAGATGTATGGCTACTTGGAGATGATGAAATGGTTGGTGCAGAATGCTTAAGTTTGGGAGATGCAGGTTTATTACAAGAAATTTTACAAGATGATGAAGGGTGCAGAGATGGGAGTGATGGCTCAAGGGCAAGAAGTTAATGGAACCACATAGATGTGAGCCATAGAGTATGGAGATGAGTCATGTACCTTCATGGAGCAGCATATTCTTTGTGTTCCCATGGCAGCATTATAATGTTTCCAATAGAGTCCTTTTGAACATGTGTCCTAGTCCTTTTCCTTGAGTACCTTGGAGGAGGAGTTGGAGGAGAAGTGGAATCTTTCATAAATAAATGAAGACATCATATCCAAAGCATGATTGGTTCTCCAGATAGCTTGAATATATGGCCCTTCTTGTGCTTCTATTGAGTATATTGCTTTCTTCTTTCTATTGGTGATTGCTCAAGCATCCTATTGGCTTCTCCAAAATCTGTTTCTTCACCTCACTCACATGTACAAACACAAACCCGCAATCCCATCGTTGTCTCCAATGTTCAACTCAAAGGTAATAATATTTATGAACCTCACTGTAAACCCATAAGGAAACCACACATATATAAACCATGTAATGCTCATACCAATAACATTTGGAAATCGACCTAGTCAAGATTCCCATAGACTGCATGCATGATTATGAGATCAAGCATTGATCCAAGTATGCATATAGGTGATAGAAACTTTTTGAGCTAAATTGTAGATTTCACAAATAGGCACTAAGTAAGGGAATTCATATCAATATTGTAAGGGACCGTGGCCTTGCCATACTGGGAACTTATGTCTCCTACTATATTAACATGTAATTTTTCTTAGCTTAGTAGAAAAAAGTTAGCATCATAGAATGAGCACCATGGTGGTAGTTGGACCTAGTTCCATGCATGTTCATTACAGAGCTATACACCATGGTGGTAGTTGGACCTAGTTCCATGCATGTTCATTACAGAGCTATACACCATGGTGGTAGTTGGACCTAGTTCCATGCATGTTCATTACAGAGCTATACTCATCGAGGAGTACCTCTTACTCCCACCACCAGAATTCGTTGAATTTCAAGGAGAAATCCCTAGTGAGGACCCCCTAGTCAGTCAAGTAGACCATGTGAATGCCAAGTCACATTGGTTCTAGGGTCTTGTAAATCCGCTTGCAGATGCCAAATACATATGGGAATCCAAATTGGAATTTGATCACCGTTCAGGTCGTTTTCAATTCTCAAATGAATTGTACCCTATTTGGGTAAAAATTGCGCTTGATAATTACTTTGTTGCACCATTGCCAAAGCTTGACTTCTATCTATGTTATTTTATGATCCATACTGTGCAATTAGGAATAGATGAAAATGTACGAGGCACTTTTGTATTGCAATTGCTCTTGCCTTATCAATTCCTTAAGAACTTTTACCTCATGCACAAGTTGGCCAAAGAGGCACTCAAGATGTTTGATACTCACATACCTTATGACAAAGAGCGAGGCCTTGAAGCTCACTCAAATATCGCTCTACTACATTGTGTATGTGTATGCAACATTTTGTATTTCCAAGCCATATAATAGATCAGCTATATGCAACCAATACTAGATGGCCAAGAAAACTAATGCTTAATGGATGTTGTGCAATTACACACATTGTGTATATACGTCCAGCATATGGCATACCTATGGAATAGGCACTTACTCGTGCCTAGCTACAAATGTTCAAAGAAGACATAGGGTCTACTTCCCACTAGACCAAGAGAATGTGTGGCATAATCCTATGCTCACAACCAATTGAAACATTGCGCACCTCCCTACCTTCACATTTGGGCCCACCACCTATTGTTCCACCATTCACAATCTATCTCTCACACATGACCATCGATGCTCAGGGACAAACCACCAAGGAAGATATATCAGTAGAATTGGAACTAACACAAGCAACAATTGTCACCAAAGAAGCATTCATGTTTCCCATTAGTGAAGCGGCCACTCGAGACATCTCGCCTATATTTGATTTTGAGATACCATATCCACTTCCTTTTGAATTTCCAAATACCTAGTTTGTCTCACAAGAATCTATAGGACCCAATTGTCTACACTTGCAAACAGACAGAGATGAACAACAAGGACATGATGATGAGAAAAAATAGGAAGATGATGAAGAAGAACAACCTGATCACCCAACATATACTAAAGCATTACAAAGACTATATTCACCCATGGAAGAGGTACAAGCACACAATCAATTAAATGCAGAGAGGAGTCGTGCATTATTACAGCAAGAGCTGACCGACAATAATTTGGACAAACCCTCCATTGAGTCCATGCATCCACTAGCAAAAGTTGTGGGTGTAGTCGATGCCCTCATATTTTTTATGAAAAGATCACCTTTGATATGTGACCCACACCACATTAGACACCAAATCCCTACAGCCACAACCATCCAAGTACTAGTACCATCTAATCTTTCCCAGTGCTTGGAGTACACACTCCACCACCAATCCCTTTCACTAAAACCCTATCACATGAGTTCCAATCAGATTCTGAAACCTCATCCCAAATAGTTACCCCATTAACCACTACCGCCTCTTCACCAATTCTTACCTAGAATCCTTCGATCATCTCATCTCTTGTAGCTACTCCACAACCAAAAATCCAACCTTTGTTTCTAGCTTTCCCCCCATCCTACCCCAGATCCTCTTCTACTACATGATTCATTCCATCTTTCATGATTTATGGGAGTATATATAATCTCTTTGACCCATTCTCTCCCCCCTCATCTCTAACCCCACCTTTTGGCACCCACACATAGGCATCTATTCCACTATTCACTGGCTCCACCACACACACACTAGCCATAGAACCCAATTGATATCTCACCACCCATCATGATACACCCAACCCCTTTGCCAACTAATCTACCTCCCATATCTCCCATCCCCCCCTCCACCACCACCACTCAATAGCATTCCCACTTCTCCAACCCCTATCCCCATCTCCCCTATATTTCAAGTTCCACACACAACATCTCTTTGCACTAATCCAAATTTATCCATAATTAAAATAAAAAATGCACTCATTCAAATGTTTGCATGCATGAATCAAATAGGAGAAGAGTATGCCTCCCGTGATCAACTCAACAAGACCCTTCAAGCATAGGAAACTTCATTCAAAATGAAAGTCAATGTATTAATTGTTGAAAATGCTTCTCTTAATTCCAAGTACACCACCTTTAAAGAAGCGCACATTACTATGGAAACACAAATGGAAAACAAAAAGCATGAAAATGAACAAGAACTAGAAATCATATACACACAGATGGAGCAAAATGAAAAACTCAATCAAAATATGGGCCTGTTGTGTAGCCATCTTGTTGTAGCACCAGAGGAGAACATGCAACTCTGATGCCAGAATGTAGATAACATCAAAGTAGTCATGGAAATTACCATAACTTCTCTTATCAACCCATCTATTCCACGTAGCACCATCTCACTCCATCAAAATTATACTAAAAAATTATACCACATTGCTCGAAGAACATGATACGTTCTCTAAAGAACTCGTGGCCTTAAAAGCATCAACACGACCTAGAGAAATTATGCTTTCCCACTAGAAAGCACCATGGTGGGAATCACGCCTAAAGTTCTCAACAAACTAGAAGACCTTCGAAGGCAAGTGCAAGTCATGTTCAAAGTAATCCATTCTAAAGGTTAGAATATGATGTCTATTAGCTTTGGTTTAGCCTTTCATTTACCCTTGGAACATGTTTGAACCTTTGGTTTCAACCCTTGAGATATTTATTCATATGAGCTACCAATTGAATGTTGTGAGCCTTAGGCTTGATTTATCATAAGGTGTGGGAACCTTAGTCTTGGATTGGAAAATTAGAAGCCATGTGATGCCCCGTCGGAAAGTATCCACATGAACAACACTTGGTTGGACACTTGCACAAGCCCAAGGACATGCACACCCTTGAACTAGAGGTATATATATATGTGTGGATTTGGATGGATGGGAATGTGTTCTCTCGTTACCTTGGTGGTCTAGGCTAGTTTATTATGTAGTCTTGCTAGTTAGTTTATTGGTAGGAATTGTTAGTTATACTACATTAGTATTCAGATCCATCACATTATCATATTATTTTGAAATCATGGATTTCATACTTTTAGCTCTATTATTTTGATTGGGAACTTGAGCTCATGCAAGATTCTTGTCTACGAAGAAGATTCTTCCACCTATTGCTTTTAGTCATTAAGAAGCTCTGACCGATTGCTTTTAGTTGTTGAGGAGTTCTCTCTTTTAGAGGCTCCAAAATTTATGTGTGTGACCCACCCTAAGGGAGAGGTCAGAGTTTGAGCGAGAATGTGCCCTTATAAGAGATCACATGGTACGGATGTGAGCCCAAGAGGACAAACAAATTCCGCATGTGTGAAAGGAGGAGGAGAAGCGGTCCCGAGGTGCTTTCCCTGCCTTCCCTTCTCTCCATAGCATACACATTGAAATGCTTTTGATTATATAGTACTCTCATCCGTAGGCAAGCTTGCTCTATGGGATTACTTAGATTCATCTCCCCTCTTTGTAGTCTAGCGCACATAGAAGCTTCTTTTTCCCTTTCCTTCTTTGCCTATTTGCTTGTATGATGTTGGCAGTAGCCTTGGTACATCAGGATCTACAAGACGTGAAAGTCAAAGAAGGGAGTCAGAGCGAAGGGACAGCACAAGCAAACAGGGCAGTCAAAGAAGATCTGGCAAGTAGGCCAATATTTTTTCAAGACATTAATGCAAATCAGAGAGATGGACATGCAGGGAAGAAGAGCAAGTAGGGAGCTTGAAGATATGTATGGCAGATCACTAGAAGAAATCCCTACAACAACAGTGATTTTTATCACTAATAATCATTGTAAATCTCATTTCACATTTTTGTAGCTCCATTTTGTGCAAGCCAAGGAGTCCTTGAGCTTGAGGAGCCTTAGAAGTAGTTGCGTACCAATTTTCATAATTTTTAGATCTCGTTTGAACCCCCAAATAAGCCCTGGAACCTAATTTTTAACTAGGCCGGACACTAGGTCTGAACAGGGCCAAAAGCTAGTCAAAAACTATAAAAGGAGCTAGAGAGCTCATTTTTGGGGCTAGATTGTAATTGAAACGAACTTGTAAGAGCATTTTGAAAGTAATCTAAAAAGCTCCATTGATTCTCACTCTTTGTCTTGCCTTGTGTGCGCGTGTGTGTGTATGTGTGTGCATGCTTGTGTGCTTCTCACTCACGCACTTGTGCCGCCACTTGCTCGAGGTCTTCATACCATCCTCACGTCTTCCCGGATTGACATTAAAGGAGGTGCTACTCATCATTGAGCTACACCAAATTTTGGCGCCGTTGCCGGGGATCGAGCTTTGAGGACGAGCGTGTGATGGTAAGACGTAGAGTTGACGCGTCGGAGTTGTAGGTATTTTCTTCACTCTCATCGATTTTCTTTTACTTTCTTCACCATCTTCATCACCATCATCATCATCACCATCTCCCACGTCCATCTCCATCATCGCGAAAATTTCAGTTTTTTGACTATATCCCCATCTCCACCTCATTTCCCTCATTTCACTTGTGAGAGAGAGCGAGAGAGCGAATTTGCATGTGCTGTTTTTTGCATGTTTTGTGAGTATTCTGCAGGTACAGGCCGCATCATCATCCCCAGCACGCTGCGCAGGTACGGAAATCTGTGTAACTGTCTGTGTGTCGCCGAGCTCTGTCAATCGCGACCGACTGAAAAATTGCTCTAATTGCTAAACAAAGTGCATATCCATGACCTACAGGCCAAGGGCTTCCCAAAAATGTGTTTAGTTTTTTGAAATTCCACAGATTTCTGTCAATCGCGATCGCTCTGTCAATCGCGATCGACAAACCACGACGGACAGATCTGTCAATCGCGATCGACACGTCAATCGCGACCGACAGCCCACGACGGCTCTGTCAATCGCGACCGACAGAGTCAACGACCGATTGACCACGACCGACTGACCATACGCGTGACACGTGTCAATCGCGATCGAGTCATCAATCGCGATCGACTCATCAATCGCGACCGACACAGTCAACGACGGTTTGACCACGACGGACAGACCACGACGCCTCTGTCAATCGCGACCGACACGGTCAACGACTATTTGACCACGATCGACAGACCCTCGCGACCGACCTGTCAATCGCGATCGACTCATCAATCGCGACCGACAGAGTCAACGACGCTTTGACCACGACTGATTGACTTTTCGTAACCCCTGTCAATCGCGACTGACCAGTCAATCGCGACTGACAGCCACGACGGACCTGTCAATCGCGATCGACACGTCGATCGCGACTGACCTGTCAATCGCGACCGACAGACTTTGCGAACACGTTAGAAGGGCAAATTAGGTCAAATTTTTAAGGCAAAGTGATTGGTCTAAATTGTGTTTAAGTGTGGGGCAAGCTTTAAGGTGTAGTATTGCATTGTTCGGCCGTGCCACAAGCTATGCGAGTATTCCTGCTCTACTGTTAGCTTGTATTGAACCATGATTTAACTCCCTAAACCCTGAACTGTCCTAACTTTTTCATACGAAATCCAATTTTTGAGCTCTTGGGCTTGTTGGAAAGCTCGTAGCATATACTACACGCCCTCAACTGTTTTTTATAAAGATAATGCATTGAATTTCAGAGAGGGTAAATTGAAGGTGACCATACCCAGGAGGATCAAAGCCAGGGGTCTTTAGAATTATTTTCCTAAAAGTCACAAGGCAAATGTGTGTTTGTGTCACATGAATGAAAGTGGTTGGTTCTGTCCTTTGAATATAAGCATTGAGCTAACCGTGGATCTTTTATAGGTCCATTGAGAGCAACTGAGAGCGTACAAAGCAAGGCTTCTTTGCGAGCTTGAGAACCGGGTTCTTGAGCACCATAAAGCAAGGGATCAACAAGTAAGGTTGGATTATTCTCAACTCCCTCTGTCATTTCCTAGCTCAAGCTAAGAACGAGTAGAGATAGGAGTAAGTCAGGGCAACGATAGGCAGTTATCAAGTTGAAGACTATTAAGGAGCTCAAGTTCAAGCTAAAAACTTAGTTACTGTACTGTCGATAACCTAAAGGAAAAGAACCTAACGTGGAACGATCAACCTGAAATTACGAAGAACACTCCAGTACTCCGACGACGTGATATCAGACAAGACCATAAACACAATAATTAACTAAAAAGAATCAAGTGACTGGTACCAATTGATTGGCAACGAGGTTGTACTCGGGAAAAAATTGGGATAATCGGTTAGGCATATGAACCTTAGATCAGGACGACACTTAGCCAGGGAGAGACAAAGCCTTAGGTCTTCAGAGGCTAGTGTCAATCACACTGCAAGGTCTTGGGCCCAGCAGTTGAGCCACCACTCATACTACCCTAGCTCTGAGACCAGTGAGTCAGCAATGTCTCAAGGCATGGACAGACCTACGGGAAGTTCAGGAGTGCCTTATTTGTACAGGGTAGAAGGCCCTTACAAAACGCAGTTGGAGTACATTAGGACCAACCGATTAGGTGCTAGCATCTATGAGGACGGCTTAGGAAGATCTGTGGTCCAGATTAGAAACCCTGATCAATCCATTGGACTAGAACACCCAGCTGTCAAGTTTGAAAATGGTGCATACCTGGACAAGGAAGGAACTATATATGTAGTCACTAGTCACCCTGATAGGACAGATGACTTTGGGAATGTAATCTCAGAAGCAGACTTAGGTGACCTGGAACAAGGGAACATGGGTGCGGAACCTAGAACCCCTCGAGGTAAATCAGTTCTCACTAGGATTATCACGCCTGAATGGGTCCCCCAAGACAACAAGAGCATAGAGTTGCTCCTCAATCGAGAAACTGATGAAGCCTTCTGGAGGTATAAGTCTAATCAGCCAACAGACATAGGAAATATCATGATCTATGAGCTTAAGGATCCGGATAGCCCAGGCAGAGTGACCTATTTAGATCATGCTTCAGAACGGATCTTCATGGTGACAGAAAATGATAGGCATGCCTATACTTGGAAGGGTGAATTCATTTTCCCCCAACCAAGATCAAATGTATCCTATGGTCACCCTGGAGCTGGAACTTCCCAAGCGCATGGTACGCAAAGAGACAGAAGTAGAGATAGACCGGAAGTAAGCTTTGCCAACCCTGTAGGCAGAGAAAGAACGAGAACGGAGACGAATAGGGTAGAACCTCCTGAGATGCATAGAGCCCACAGGAACCAAAGAAATGTAGATGGATTCCCTCTGCCGAGACCTAGAGAGCACGCAAGAACTTTGAGACCCACCCAGCTAGTTAAGTCCATGAAGAACTACTTTGACGGCACAGGAGATCCCTATGATCATGTGGCGGAATTCAAGCAGGTCTTGAGAGCTGAACAGGTTGAGGATCTGTTCACGCAGTACAATGCCTTCGGTCTAACCCTTAGGAACACAGCACTTACATGGTTTCAACCGTTAGATGAGCGTCAGTTCAGGAGCATAGACCAACTCCTAGAGGCTTTCATCGTAGAGTTCTCTAAGAGTGGCATAAGACACAATACTTCCTCATTGATTCACAGCTTCAAGCAAACCCCTCAAGAGACTGTGAGACTTGCAGGAAGAAGATTTAGACAATATCTTGAAAGGTGCCCTATTTCGGAGCTACCCACATCTGCTAAACAAGTAGCCCTATTCCTTGATGGATTGCTGAGTACAAAATTGAGATCCTATGTGTATCTGAAGGACCCTAGGACTATAGAAGAGTGTGTACGCATGTGCATTGACATTGAAGATAACCTAGGGGAAGAGCTAGAGCTTTCCAAAATCTATAAAGATTCAGATAGCGCATCTAGCCACTCTTCTATGCAATCTACATCAATCGAGGAGCTTGCTGAGAAGGTAGCTCAGAAATTAGGTGTGACTAGCAAACAAATTCCAAGGTTTGCTCCTGTAAAAAGGTGCTATACATGCGGTGGTGACCATATGGCGAACGTCTGTCCCATTATGGCTCAACCCCAAGTAAACCCTAGTAGCCAGTACTGCACCATAGAACGGAGATACACCAACCACACCGCGCAAGATTGCCCATACAACAAGCAGACTGTTAGGCAACCCTACCCGCAACCCTACCAACAAGGCAGATACCAAAACCAAAATCCACCACCACAATATGCTAGACCCCAACAAACCTATCAGCAACCATATCAGGCCCAACAGAGACCCCAACCGGTGCTAGCTCAACAGCCCCCAAACCCCGCTAACGTGATTCCAGTAAAGTATGCTGTTGCGGAAGAAAACCTGAACAGGGCCATAGTACCAGTAACCCCATTGATCTCGGAAAATGACCCAAGTGACCATAGCTTTGATTCTACACATGTCGATAGTCCCCAGGCTTACTACATGCAGTCTCCAGAACATGGTGAGTCTTACTATAGTGAGGAACCAAGTGAACCTAGTTGGGAGTCAGATTACACGAACGTCATGTATGCAAACCCCAACCCTAGGCCTCAACCTAGGCAAGTAAGACCTCCATTCCCAAGAGGACCGTGCTACAGATGCCAGGGAGATCATCTCATTCGTGATTGTCCCTTGCCCCCACCTACACAACCCCAGTCAGTGACTATCCAAGGTTTTTGCCAAGATTGTGGAAAAGAGCATCTTTTACGAGATTGCCCAAAGAACCCAAATAATATGCCAAAAATCACTCCGATCAATGTGATTGGTTTGGTTGTAGATTCCTCAGGAAGCGTCACTTCCACTGCACCAGTGCAGGTAGTCACTAGAGCTCAGGCTTTGCAGCAAAACCAAGAAACAAACCAGAGTAAGAACTCAGAGGCTAGTGAAACCGAGAGCGTGACAAAGAAAAGGACCAGAGCGTGAAAAGATAGTCGAGAAAGAATGAAAAGACAATGGGCTAAAAAGATGAGTGAACTTGAGGAAAGCATAAGAGAAACCAAAGCTAGGATAACTGAAATCACCTCTCAAATCCCCTCTCACAATACCCTGCCTCCACCCCTTCCATCTCCGTCCGACTCACCACCTTCCCTACCGCCTCATCAAATTCCACCACCCCCTAGAGTAGGATCAGTTCTAGCAGATCCCACTCCTGAAGACCTAAACATGATGCTTAAAGCATATCAGGCCAGAATCCAAGAAGGGCCAAACGTCACGGATCATGACAAGTGCTATCCTAGAGCTGACCTAGAGATAGAAAGAACCAAACTGTGCGCGAAAATGGTCGCATTGGCCCAGACTATGTTTGAAGCCAGTCGCCTTTTCAATTACTCGGGCTCAGCCAAGACGCAATTACACTTGGATGGATTCCTAGAAAAGTTAGAGAGGATAATTGCAAGATCTGACAAGGAAGAAAAAAATCAGGATAAAGGAAAAGCAAGCAAAAACCTGAGCCATTCCCCGTCAGAAGTGTATGTGGCCAATTCCACTAAACCAGACTCCTTTCCCTCCTTAGAAAGATTAGAGAGGCTAATTGCACAGCCAGAAAAGGAGCCTACCCCTCAAAGAAAGGAAAGGGCAAGAGAACGGATAAGCCAGCCTCCTCAGGAAGCCCATGTGCCTCCTCAAGGAGCCTATCTTCCTCCCCAAAGGTCACAGGAGCCTCCCTCGAAAGCATATGTACCTCCACAGGTAACCCACATTCCTTCCCAGAGAGCGTATGAGCCTGCTCGGAAAAGTAATAGAATAAGTAATCCTCCCCAAGAAGCTTGTGCTCCAGCCATTTATGAGAGCAAGGAGAGAGCCAACGGAAGAATAAGCCCTCCTTCCCAGGTTGCTTATGCGCCTAATTCTACTGAGCCAGACACTTCTTCTTCTATGAATCGGTTTGCACCAGACTTCCTACGAGAGATTCAAGAAGACAAATGGGATAACGAAAGCGAGGTCGCCCCTCCTTTTGAACTTGTGGACGATGCACACGACCAATTCCCACAAGACATCCCATCTATTTACGGGGAGCATGAGAGTGTTCAGTCTCACGAGAGATTAGACTTTGAGTCTAATTCCATACAAGAGCTACCCCACTTCACAGGCCCATGGGAAGCAAAGTCCACATGTATGAGAGCACCCACAGTCATGGTAAGGAACGACGACTCAGTCATTCCTAGGAACACAGAGGTAGTGAAGAACACTAATGTGCAGTGTAATCTCAAGTTAGAAGAGCTACTCAAGGTTAGACCTGAATTATGGAAACATGTAGCCAAACAAGTACCAGAGATAGCCAAACCTCGTTCCAGGGTAGGGTCCCATAGGACAGTGCCAGAAATTCCCTTGGATAAGATAGGAGATATGTGTGAAGGTGAAGAAGGGAACACATACCTTCCCATTACCTACCAGGACTACACCACTAAGGCAATTTTGGACTCAGGTGCAGGAGTTGCAATTGCCACTACCTCCTTATGGAAGCGTTGGGGCAAGCCAGCACTCAGGCCGACGAGAATGAAATTGCAAATGGCCGATGGTCACATAGAGAGACCCCTAGGATTGCTGGAAGGAATAACTCTCACCACTTGTGGTGTCGAGTTTGAACATACCTTTGCCATATGTGACTTCAGCAAAAATCATGCCTATGAGATGATTTTGGGAAGACCATTCATGCGACAGTTGCAAGTGGTACAGGATTGGGGAACCAATTCTTTGTACCTGCAACACTTGGGTGTTACGACCAAAGTCAATCTCAAAGATTACTCTCATAGGGATGTACCTCCTATCCAGTGGAACCCCATCCATAGAGCCAAAGATGATACAGAGTCGGTGCATTCCATAGGGTCGGGATCCTCATGGATGCATGAAGATACTCACTTATGGATGTGCAAGGTAGCAGTAGAAGAAGAGAAGAGAGAGAAAGCCAGAGAAGTAGGTGCGAAAGAAACCCATAGATCAATCCAAGACCCAGCCTATGCACCTGTAGTTTTTCCAGACGAAGAATTTGAACCTCACGGTTGGGCCGAAATCTTAGCAACAATGGACGTAGCCATCAACGAAGAACAATGGACACCTCACTGTGATGAGGATGGCTATGATATTTCAGTCTTCTCCATAGAGCCAATCATGGGAGAGGCAGTTTTAGAAGAATGCGAACCTAGCCCTGATGCATTTGAGGATGCAAGTGACTCCGATCTAGAGTCGATCATCATGGACCCTCCATTTGCATCAGATGAAGAATACTTCCATGAAATAGGATTTCAACCCCAGAGACATGGAGAAGTTACAAATGATGTAAGATTAGCAACGCATATGACCCCTAAGGAAGAAGGAAAGAAACGAAAGAAAAGAGAAGCCTTGCCAGAAGAGGAGGAATCTTTGTTTGAGGTCCCAGAAAATTTTAAGAAGTATGAGATAGATGACAGGAGAGTCATGATAAGAATGCCTAAACGAGAGGCACAATCAGGAGAGGCCTATGATAACAAAGAAACCACCAAAAAAATCGTAGTGGCCCTAGAAGAAGGAGAGGAGAGATGCACGTATATAGGCCATGACCTGACAGAAGAAGAAGAACACGAATTGATTGCCTTGCTAAGAGAATACAGAGATGTATTCGCTTGGAGTTACAAGGATTTGAAAGGGGTTGACCCAGATATATGCTCACACACCATTCCCATGACCTCAGATGCTAAACCCTCTAAGCAAAAGCCATATACATATAACGATAATTACGCTGCTAAGATCAAGGAAGAGATAGATAGATTGGTTGAAGCTGGATTTATCTACGAAATTGAGCACACCGAATGGGTATCCCCCATCGTTGTGGTGCCCAAGAAGAATGGCAAGCTGCGTGTGTGCATTAACTTGAAAAAGGTTAATGCCGCCACAATTCGAGATAACTATCCGCTTCCCATCACAGAGCATCTCTTAGAAAGAGTGGCAGGCAAGGAAGTGTACAGCTTCCTTGATGGATTTTCGGGCTACAATCAAGTAGCCATAGCTCCAGAGGATCAGCATAAGACAGCTTTTGCCACAGAATGGGGCATTTTTGCTTTTAGAGTAATGCCATTTGGGCTTACCAATGCACCAGCTACTTTCCAGAGGCTGATGTGCCATGTGTTTAAGGAGTTCCTGAGGAAGAGTTTAGAAGTCTATGTTGATGACCTTTGTGCTCATTCCAATGTTAGACAAACCCATATTCCGGAACTCAGGCAAATCTTTGACAAATGTAGAGAGTACCAAGTCTGCCTGAACCCAGAAAAGTGCGTTTTTATGGTCAGGCAAGGCAAGATTCTAGGACACATAGTGTCAAAGAATGGCATATCTACTGACGAAGAGAAAGTGCGAGCCATAGCAGAGCTACCTAGGCCAAAGAATGTCAAGGAAGTACAAGCTTTCATGGGGCATTGCGGTTATTATCGACGATTTATACACATGTATGCTGTCATTGCAAAGCCCATGTACGGACTCCTGACAAACTTTGAGTGGACGGATGAATGTGAGAATTCCTTCCAAGAACTTAAACGAAGATTATGTTCAGCACCAATCTTGACCACACCGGATTGGAATAAGCCATTCCATGTTCATGTTGATGCATCCAATTATGCTATTGGATGTGTGCTTGCACAACCTACTGGTGAAGGTAATATGGATCTTCCAATTGCCTATGCCAGTAGACAATTGAATGCGGCTGAACGGAATTACACCACTACAGAGCGAGAAGGATTAGGCATGGTATATGCAGTTAAAAAGTTTAGACATTATTTGCTTGCAAATAAGTTTAAATTTTTTACAGACCATCAGGCATTGTTGTACCTAGTAAACAAGCCATGCAATACGGGAAGATTAGTGAGATGGTTTCTCTTGCTAATGGAATACGACTTCGAGGTTGTGGTAAGAAAAGGAAGGACTCATTTGAGAGCAGATCATCTCTCTAGGCTCACATCGGGAGAAGCCCCACAAGGAGTGCCAGATGACCTTCCTGACGCTTACTTGTTTAATTTGGAAGTGGTACCGCAGTGGGCCAAGCCAATAGTACCAGTATTGACATATGGGCCTAATCATCCAGTGGTGAACACACGGAATAGAGAGATCGTAAAAGCCCAAAAGTACCATATCATGGCAGGCAGCATGTACAAGCACACAGATCAAGGGATCTTGGCTTGTTGCGTGGAAGAGGATGAGTACGCTAAATGGTTGCAATTAGCACATGTAGGTGCGTTAGAGCAACACCATTCAAAGCAAAGAACTTTGCAGACTCTAAAGAGATTCGGAGTGCATTGGCCAACTATGGAAGCGGATGTCCAAAAGTTATGCAAGGAATGCCCAATCTGCTGCACTAAGCCACCTGTGGAACATGCCACTCTCTATCAAATATCCATTGTGCCAGATTGGAGTGAACCTCTAGTATCATTCTTGCGGACAAACACATTCCCCCCAGACATGACTCTAGCTAGGAAAAGGAGTTTAGAACAAGAAGCCCTGGATTATTCACTCATAGGTGATAATCTATATAAGCGCGGTAAAGATGGTTACCTGAGACTGTGTGTCCATGAAAGTGAATATCTTAAGATCTTAGAAACTGCTCACCAAGGTGTAGCAGGAGGACACTTTGGACCAGATCGGGTAATCAAGGCAATACTATTTGCGGGCTTTTGGTGGCCTACCCTTCACATGGATGCACATACCTATGTGAAACGGTGTGATGTATGTCAGAGGACTCAGTATCCTATACGAAAAGATGAGATGCCACTGAAACCTATGATGGGTGGACGTGCATTCTCTAAGTGGGGAATAGACTTCGTAGGTCCTATTAATCCCCCAGCTAAAGGTTCTCATGCGGAGTACATCATTGTTGCAACAGATTATCTCACCAAGTGGGTAGAGGTAAAGGCTACAACCAAGAACGATGCTCAAACAACTGCCAAATTCTTGTTCGAGAACGTATTCACGAGATATGGACTACCCATAGAGCTTGTAAGTGATAGAGGCACTCATTTCTTGAACGAAGTGATTGAAAATCTACTCCAAGAATTCTTGGTAATACACAAGAAGTCTGCCCCTTATCACCCTCAAGCTAATGGACAAGCTGAGAGTACTAATAAGATTTTATGCAATGTACTGACAAAACTAGTGAACACTAAACGCTCTGATTGGGACAAACAGCTACACCATGCTGTTTGGGCATACCGAGTTGCCTACAAAACGGTGCTCCAAGCCACCCCCTTTCAGATGGTATTCGGCCAAAACGCCGTGCTACCCTTGGACTTCCTGATCCCTACATTGAGAGTAGCACAAGAGCACGAATGGACAGGTCATGAGCTCTCCTCTAGGATCTTTGACCTTGAACGATTAGGAGAGACAAGACTGAGAGCCGCTGCAGGGATATATGCAGCCAAGAAGAGACAGAAGGCATATTTCGATGCCCATGTGAAGGATAAAGGCCTGAAAGCAGGAGATCTAGTCTTGGTCTATACACTCAAACAACACGCGAGGAAGCTAGAAAAGAGAGGCTACGGACCTATGATCATCAATAGGATCTCCACAAGCGGAGCGGTACAATTGGCCACATTAGAGGGTGATGTTCTCCCAAATTATATTAGCGGTTGCAGAGTCAAGTTGTACCAGGAACCCCTCACAGAAGAAATGCTTAGCCGACTCAATACTGCTAAGAAACGCAAAGAGGAAGAAAAGCGAGTGCGAGAAGAAGCTCAAGCAGAAGCTTTAGAACGCATTAGAAGAATGAAATTACGTAGGCAAGGTAGAGAGCAGCCTAGGACAACTGACTATGCAGATCAAGGATATCATGTAGCAATGTGTGAAGTCGCAGGAACAAGCTCGCATAGGATAATTGATAGACGTCCTTTCGTAACCTTAGATATAGGACAAGGAAAGAGTGCAAGGACCGTAAGAGCCTTGATTGACTCAGGTGCAGCCACTAGTGCTGTTAGAATGTCTTACTGTCAAGAGTTACAGTTAACTGTCAATCCTGTGGAGGCATATCTTATAGGATTGGGAGGCGTGGAAACCCCTTGCATGGGCGAGGTGGAACTTCCCCTCTACATTCATGATGAAGCAATGACAGTTAAAGTACTAGTGTGTCAGGATGAGGATCTCACTGAGCCTCTTGTCCTGGGTCAAGATTGGATTTATGACCAAGCAGTCAATCTAAACCTAAGAAGTGGACTTCTCCAGGTTTGGGTCAATCATAGTCGAGTTACAATAGAATTAGACAATCAAGCACTCAAGGAACTAGGAAAGGCACAGACTCCTGGTCCTTCCAGGGGTACACATGAAGATGACCATGCTGTTCTTGTCCAAAACTATGTGTTGCAGAGGAATGATATTCGCAAAAAAGGAGTCAGGAATGCAAAGGAACTCCCTTCTTTTCCAAAGGCTGGAAAGAGGAAGCAACCCAAGGTGGATCAAAGGCAGAAGAAGCAGGGTACTACCTATGTCAGAGATCAAAAGTACCTGCGCAGCAGAACAGCCCAGCAAATAGATCAGGTATGGGTGCGGAAAGGCGAACGACCAGTTGCACCACCGTCAACTACAGGGGTAAAGCCTCTTATTAGTGACCAACAACGCGACGCTAATAAGAAGTCTTTCAGAAATTCTTCTGCTAAAATAAAATCTATTTGGGTGCCCAAGAAGTCAATGAAGGCAAGCCCACAATCAAGACAAATTTGGGTGCCTAAGGCTTGCTTGATGGCACAAGTAGCTACGCTGAGGCCACAACTTAAACAGCATAACGCAGCGACGCATACTGCCAGATTTCACTCGTTCTCAACACTCATGTACACACCAAAACCCAAGAGCGTACATGTAATCAATTGTAAATGGGTCCCAAAAAGGCCTCATCTTCAAACCACGACACCGAGAAGGCTCTGTAGAGACCCTCCGAAACCGAAGGCCAAGCCCACTCACTGCATTTGGCAGCCTAGGGTCTGTAATAAACCCCCCGACCCCAATTTGTAAATTCATAACCCACTTACTAACTGCAATAGTTTCCTAGGACAACACAATCACTAACTACACACACTGTCTTAATGCACTCACTAACCACTAACTCACCATCTACCTTATGTTAATGTTGTAACGAGGACAACAACGGATTTATCTTGTCCATTACAATGTTAACACTTGGTTCTATATTCTCACAGAACCAATCAGCAAACAGGGCCATGGCAGAAGCAGGTACCAGCTCTCAAGCCGGATCTGGTCCCCAGATCGTGGACATAGAAACACTTCTCCTTGAGCCACGTCTCACCGCAAGACCACAAGAGCTTCAAGAAGTGCATGTGCTCCCCATCCAGGACCCTCCTCAAGGACACACTTCTCAAGTAGGTAAGCATGCGCATTGGTTCAGTGATGTTGCTGGACCACTGGGCGATGGAACCTACTTCTGGGAAGCAGAATTGGAGTTCAATGGCAAATGGGGTCGATACCACTTTTTCACACGCGAATTTGAAAGCTACCAAAATGCTGAAGTTATGAGATCAGTTTGGGTCAAAGCAGGTGTGGAAAGTTATTTCAGGACCCACATACCAAAGCCGGATTTTTTACGATGTTCATATCTGATCAGTACAATCACGCCAAGCAGAGTCAAGGGCGGCGACAGCACCTTTGTGTTGCCATCACTGCTGCCGGGTAATGAGCTCAAAAGATTCAAGTTGACCCTCAATCTGGTAAGAGAAGCGTTGGCTATGTATGGCATGCACATCCCAACAGAAAAGGAAACCATGGTTCCAGGTCGAATGAAGCACAAGGATCTTAATAAGCTCAAGGACATGGTGGCGATGACACCTACCATTGCGCTTCACCTGCGAACCGTCATGCAGCATTTTGCGTTTCCCGCCCAAGAACGATTCACAATGCCCCCGAAAAAAATATGGTTCAGTTTATATCTAGCAGAAACCGAAAGCCTGCCCATCAATGTGCCACACTGGATCATAGACCAGATCCACCTAGCACATCAAAGGTGGAACAAGAAACAGAAGAATGTACTCCACGGGTGTTGTGCTTTGACCAGAATAATCTACAGATGCTTGGCTTATGACGTGCCTGTTCAGCGGGCACTCGTATGGTCCCGAGTCCAAGAATTCCAAAGAAGATTATCAACAGCAGGCCCCCCATCCAAGAAGATGAGAGGGGGAGTCCAACTACCCTGTGCCCAACCAAGGGGAGCTACCGCCACACCAGAAATCACCCCTCCACAGACACGACGAGTTAGGCCATTCACAATCCGGCTACCACGACCAAGCACGGAGGGGCCTAATCTGGTGTTTCCACCCATTCCATCCGATTTAGAATTCCCGCAGGGATTCACTCTTGAGGACCTCACGGATGAAGAAATTGCCCGATTAATCTATGACTCAAACCTCGAAGCGGAAGCAGCGCGAGATCAGGAACCACGACCCAAAACAACATCGGCCCCCACCCAACCCCGAGTGGTAGAAGTCGATGTAGACGAACAAGAGGCAGGAGGAGACGAAGAAGAAGCCGACGAAGAACAACAGCAAGGATATGACGAACTCTCCGAGTTAGCAAGTGCCCCAGCATATTCGGCACAGATCAAGAGACTATATCGAACCATGCGACTGGTTCAGGAACAGCATAAGATGTCTCTCGAACAGGGCAAAAGACTCATGAACGACTTGCTAGCGGAGGAAGGTGTGGATGATTTGTTCATTGAGTCCATGAACCTTCATGCCGACGCTGTAGGACTGGACGAGGCCATCCATGAAGCAATGGCCTACATCCACAGGTTTGAAAAGAGAGTTCCTACTCGTCCCAGGAGGTCCGGAAAGCAAATTCACATCAATACATCAGCACCTGGCGAGTCAACGCAAGCAGAAGAATATCACGAAACACCGTTATCACCACCATCCCCACCTCACACTACACAATTCACTCCACCGCAGGACACTAACACTACCACATCCACTACCACTACCGTTGTCATGGGCATCCCACTCTCCCCGGGAATCCAATTCGGGGGAGTCACCATGCCTACCTTCACCACCCTGTTCACCGATGTCACATCCACTCCACCAACGATTCCCATCTACACAGTCACTCAAACAGTTGACACGATGGAAACATCACCTGCCACAGCACCGCTCCCTCCCCCCATGCCACCTTCATCACCCATACCCCCTCCACCCACATCTCCACTTACATCCACAGCATTCACCTCTCCCATTCCCGCCCCCATTCCCCCTGCATCTTCACCTTTCCCAACATTATTTAATGTAAATAACATATTTTTTGCATTAAACCAATGTGTATACCAGCTCCAACATGAGTACAAAGCTCTGGACAACCGGTATCAGCAACTGGAAACGCACCACCAGAATTTACAAACACAATTTCACATTCTACAAACGGAAAATGCAGAACTGAATCAACGCCACGCGACGCTTGAGCAGGCTCACCAGACATTACTGGCAGCACCCCAACCATCGACAGAATCAGGTGCCAAACAACTAGAAGCTCTGCTCGAGGTATATCAAGCCGATAATCTCAAAGTCCGGCGTAACCTGGCACTTCTTAGAAAACACATGGCGGCCGCCCTAGAAGAAAACAAGAGGCTGCAGCAGCAAAATGAAGCTAATCTAGAAGCAGCAATGGAAGGCGCTCCACACGAAATTGATCCAGAGCAGTTTAAAGCGGTGCCCTCAGAGACAATGAAGACCATCTTGGACAGCTATGCAGATCTATTAGAAGCTCATGATGACTTGGAAAGGGAACGGGATGCGCTGCGCAATCAACTCCAAGAGCAACAGACAGCACCCAAAGTCACGGAAACGACCACGACTTCAGAGGAAGTCAAGGCATTGAAAGAGCAGGTGGCCGAATTACAAGCAAGATTACTCACACATGAAAGGCAACCCTCTCCAGTTGTCGAACCAGAACCCGAGGATTTGGTACCCATCGAGGTAGATGAGACGTATGAGGAACCTTACGTTCCTATGCCAATGCCAGGTGGTGAACAAACGGCAGAAGGAATGGATACGCTAGAAATCGAAGTACCTGAGTGGCTCCAGACACTAGAGAAAACGGCATCAACTCATGAAGATCGAGTAGCAGTTCAGATCCAATCCATGGCAAAGATAGAGGACACTATTATTAAATCAGAATACTTCCGCAGCATGTCCCACCATAGATGGATCGGAACCAATGATGATCAATATGTGCCCTATTGTATACTCCTGGCGGACTACAATGCAGAAATCCAACATAAATGTGGCAAACCTCCAACGTTTGCCACACAATTTGGGCCAGATGACATCCCAGAGAGTGCTAAAAAAGGCTCCATTCATCAACCCACTTGGAGGATCCGACTCCTCGAAACCTATCCGGAGATGGTTCGCACCTGGACGAATATGCCTCTTTTTATTAAATATAACCCTTGTTATGTTCCTGTACTCCGCAGACGTACATGGCCAGAGTTTACCATTGCAGTCAAGAATATCAAGGGATGCGCCAAATGGTTAAACTACGTCTATCTAGCACCCCCTCAAGGGCCCCCCACCGTCAATTACATGATCTCCACTATAAGGCACTGGAGCCTCCGATTAAAGAATACCCCTGATGTAATGGCCCAGATGTGCATGAAAATTTTTGAGTTAATGCTTATTACATTCAGGACATTCAAGAATATCAAGGACCCACACTTCTCAGGCGTCGGATTCCTTACAGGAAACCAAGATTTAGTGTATGACATGAGCACCACTCCTTCCATAGAGGTGATATACGCTTGGCACGCCAGAATAAAATACCTCCCGGCTTGCTTTAAACAAACATTCGAAGAGATGTTCATAACAGGGTTCTGGGAATACCACTCAGAAATATTTGTACCCAGACCCTCACATCTCCTCCATTTATTTGCTGTGGAGCGAACCATTCACTCAGAGCAGCTACGGGTGCCACATCCAGATGTCCCAGGGCCAGTCAATTGGGATGCATTGCTGACAGATCTAGCAAGGGGACTCAGGTTAGAAGAACACCACCTCGCCGCCGATGTTGTACAATACTACGTACAAAAAGCAGCTAGACAAGGGTCTGTCAGGGGCGACAGACGCGAGAGTGGGGGGGGTGTTGGCAGTAGCCTTGGTACATCAGGATCTACAAGACGTGAAAGTCAAAGAAGGGAGTCAGAGCGAAGGGACAGCACAAGCAAACAAGGCAGTCAAAGAAGATCTGGCAAGTAGGCCAATATTTTTTCAAGACATTAATGCAAATCAGAGAGATGGACATGCAGGGAAGAAGAGCAAGTAGGGAGCTTGAAGATATGTATGGCAGATCACTAGAAGAAATCCCTACAACAACAGTGATTTTTATCACTAATAATCATTGTAAATCTCATTTCACATTTTTGTAGCTCCATTTTGTGCAAGCCAAGGAGTCCTTGAGCTTGAGGAGCCTTAGAAGTAGTTGCGTACCAATTTTCATAATTTTTAGATCTCGTTTGAACCCCCAAATAAGCCCTGGAACCTAATTTTTAACTAGGCCGGACACTAGGTCTGAACAGGGCCAAAAGCTAGTCAAAAACTATAAAAGGAGCTAGAGAGCTCATTTTTGGGGCTAGATTGTAATTGAAACGAACTTGTAAGAGCATTTTGAAAGTAATCTAAAAAGCTCCATTGATTCTCACTCTTTGTCTTGCCTTGTGTGCGCGTGTGTGTGTATGTGTGTGCATGCTTGTGTGCTTCTCACTCACGCACTTGTGCCGCCACTTGCTCGAGGTCTTCATACCATCCTCACGTCTTCCCGGATTGACATTAAAGGAGGTGCTACTCATCATTGAGCTACATATGAAGAGCATGTTTTGTGAAGCTTATGAACACATACTATTTGAAGAAGGAACATGGTTGTAATAGAGTTTTATTCTACTCAATTATAGAGGACATATCTTGGTTCATTTGGAGATCCAAAGGAGAAGACTTACTTTATTTGAAGTAAGTAAACATTAAAGTCTATTATGGAGATTGAAGAAGAAACATGGCTACTTCATTTTTTACCTCATCAAATGGAAAGATTCTAAGCATCAATTAAAAGGTTTGCTTTTTAATACTTGCATGGTTTTGGAATTATGTTCATCATACAATGATATACCATGTAATGAAGGTTCATGGTCATGAAGCATATCTTAGAAATGTCCACTTCTATAATATGTGTGTATGATAGAAAATTTCTCCATTATAAAAAACTTTTCTTAAACTTTTGAAGCTCCAACCATGTGGTCACCTAAGAGCTATTAAGATGCATTCTTCATGCAAGAATTTGAGGGATGTTTCTCTACATAAAAGAAGAATGAATGGGAGAAATTATTAGAGCTTTACGTAAATTTGACACCTTGTGAAGCATCAGATGGGGCTTCTTCAATCAATTGATGTTAAGAAAGAAGGACATTGGAAGATCGGGTAAGCAAAAGTTGTCCCAAATTTCAACCTCAAGTTCAGATTATCCCAACGCAAGAAACCTCTTTGTTCAAGGACACAAAGGATGGATGTAGCTAAAATGGAGAAATTCCATGTTTCATTCTTCTTTGCTTTCTCAACCATGCTAAAATTAATGCAGATGGAGATGCATTTCAAGTCAATAGGTGAATTCATGATTATCATTGAATGGTGCATAGATTAAATCATTAAAGTGATGCACCAAAGGCATAAAAGAATAGAAAGAGATTTTTCATTAGCACGTAATGAACTCAGCACATGAAGAGTGTTGAGAACATTCATTATAGCATAGTATGGCATGAACATAAATGATAAGCATGTATAAAGTATGGATTTATGCATAAAATGGAGTTCCAAAATGTGAATTCCATGCGTGCTTTAAAGAGGGGTTCAATCTTTGGAGCTTATGCATGCTAAGCGTCACCAAGAAAAGACGTATATGTTTTTAGCATGTATTAAGTATGCATACCAATGACATGTATTCATGGGTGGATGTAATGGGAGAGAGATTAAATTCAATAATTTTAAGCTTAAGATAGGAAATGACTTCTTGATATGAACTCAAAAGAATAGAAGTGTAATGGTGTATGTTGGCTTAATCCAAAACCCAACAAATCTTAACACAAGATAAAATAATCTTATGCTTAAAAGTCATCCCTATGGATTCTCCACTTCCATAAAATCCATGGCATGTTTGATGATCAAGACCAAGGACTTAGGCTACAATTCATGCATTGTTTCTCTTCTTATTAACCATAAAATAATGGTAATAAGAATTTGGATTGAAATATATCCAAAAAAGATATTAAAAACTATATTAAGCCCTACACATAGTGATGGATTAATATAGAATAAAAGTTTCAAAATCATGAAAGATATCATGAAGTTCAAAGGCCTTAAGGACTTCAATAGTTAATCATTGAGGACAATGATCACGCTAGCAGGGAAAGAGAATGTCATAAACTGACAATCTAGGGTAAGAAATGGTTGAACCATTTCATCCTATTGAAGTGGTCATTTCTTCCTCAATAAGGTTCTCCCTTTTTTTTTACAAGAAGGTTTGGAGAATAAAAAGAAAATTGCTTCAAGAATGAAGAGCTATAACTTATTAGGGCATATATGGAGAAGAGAAGTAATAAAGAGCTGAAAGAAAATTTAAACAACACTACTCTAGAATATGCTCTATGAATAAGAAGTAGTTTACCAATATGATTAAAGAGGTAAACATTTATGATTGAATATGTCCTTTGGACATATGCCTAGATAATATCTAGTATGAGAATACTAGATCTATTATCAAATGACATATAAAAAGATACTTTTGATTGCATCTGATCAAAGAAATAGTTCAAATATTGAGCACCTTTTTTAGTATGAATCGAGACCTTGTACGAATATAACTTACAATCATTTTGAGGCTACTTGATTAGATCAACACGAACAAAGTTTTCTGAATGAGAAATCCTAGAGTAAGATCTGAACTTATCTGCACTAAGGTGAGGTTGTAAAATGGATGGTATGGGACATCTAGGTTTACACTATCACTGGACACCATATTTAAGGATAATGGAAGGTAGAACTCAAGGATACTTGACAACTTGTTTAGATAGTTTTAAAGAAAAAAGGATTTAACATAAATAAATCTAGAATTTGGTTTGTACTTAGGAAATTGAACGAGCATCAAGTTCCTAGAAGGTTAAAATTTTTGGGGATGAAAACTCTTTAGGTAAGAAAGGTATCATTGATATGATACTTCCAAACAAAAGATGCATTCCTTGAATCTTCCATGAAAGTTAAGGTGTACATTTGATCTCAAGTACCTAAGTGGGTTTGAGATTTAGACTCAAACAAATTGCATTGGATATGCAAGGATGGAATTCATAAAGGAATTCTAGTTTGGTAATAATCAAAGTGTAAGCAAGTCTTGAAGCACATCCATTGCAAGATGGATCAAGAAACTTTGGATAAGTAGTTATGACAACTTGCTTAAAAAGGATGAAATATATTTGTTAATCCCTAAGAAAAAGAACAATTAAAGATTTTGAGAACATCAATTGGATGTTAAAAACTTCAGCAAAGATGTAAACTCATGATGGTATGAGTTAAAGATCCCAAGAAAATCCCATGGGTAAATATCAAAAGGGATCTAACGGAGAAAGGACTTGGTCTTATCTCAAAATAACTTGATTAAAGGAGTATGGGAAATTCAAATGACCTAGACTATTCAAAGGAATCAAACCTTTTGTGGTTTGATAAATCATGCCAATTAAAGGTCAATAATTGAGCAAAGCAATATTTGATATATAAGATTAATTGGCATGAGAACTGGACACTTTATTCCTTGCTCTCATGAATAGGGTGCCAAGGAACTCAAAGAAGAAATATGTGCTCAAGGAAAGGATCAAAGAGCATTGAAAAGACGAAGAAGGGGGAAAGATAAAGGGTGGACTATGAATTGTAAAAATAATCCATTGGATGGGACAGTGGGAACTGACTCCCATTGAGAATTTTCTCTACTAGCCACAGAGGAAATAGACTCAAGAACCAATAGAAAACATTCAGATAAGCCTTAAACAAAAAGCAAGGCCATTGAGAGTAAAGCCTTACACTGCTAGCCAGAGAGGAAATAGACTCAAGAACTAATAGAAAACATTCGGATAAGCCTTAAGCAAAAAGCAAGACCATTGAGACTAAAGCCTTACATTCATTAAGAGGTGTTGAGATGTATAGCCTTGAATCCTTGAACCAATTAAATATATTTTCTTGTATTTAAAAACGATTAAATGGAGTAAGATGACATTTACCTTAGAAAGGCTATCCTTTATTATCTTCAGAAGATGCAATCTTTTCAATAGAATGCATAGGTAACTTTAGCTTGTGTAGTAGATGTGGGAAAGAGGATAAAAAATTTAGGGATTCTTCTATGAGTTAGACTCTAAAAGTGAGGATTGTTCTTAAATTCAAGCCTATTCAAGTATAAATCCTTTAATTATAGAATTATCCATAAAATATCATTCTTTGAATCTTTGGATGATGCAAGCAAGTGATTCAAGAATTTTTTCCAAGTTCCTAGAAGGGTTTGGGATATGATGCCAAGAACGAGATATCTTTCTTGAAAGAACGTGGAACTAAAAGGAAAGAAACTTGAATCATTTAACTTCATTCAATAGATAGAAGATCTAGAAAGTATCTTGATAAAATACTATTCCTCAATTAGTTTGATTCAAAGGAATCGGTTAAGTAAGAAATATGTGTCCCTCTCCACAAAGTATTGGTGACCTTTGAGCTTAGTAACTATCTATGGTATAAACCAAAGTTGATTCAAGATAGTTAGTACTAATGCTCTTTGGAAGAACTTTCCCAACTAAGATGAACAAAGAACTTGGCTAGTACCCAGAAGAATGTTCTACCAAGTAATTCTGATTCCTAAAAGTTATGATTGTGAGCCATTGGATATATAAAGTATTTTCAATCCTTTGGTTTAGCCCTTGATTTACCTTTAGATCATGCTTGAACCTTTGGTTTGAACCTTTGATTTGAATCTTTGGTTTCAAACCTTGGGATATATATTTGTATGAGCTCTTGATTGAATGGTTATGAACCTTAGGCTTGATTTATCCTAAGATGTTCGAACCTTAGTTTTGGGATAAGCTTCTCTACATACCACCTTGAGGCATATGTGAGAGAAGAATCCTCATTTGATTTAGAAGGCATGTGATAGACCTTGGGAAATTAGAAGGCATGTGATGACCCTTGGGAAAGTTTCCATATGAAGGACATTTGGTTGGACACTTGGACAAGCCCAAGGAAATGAATCCCTTGGCCTAGAGGTATATATATGGGTGAATTTGGATGGGTGGAGACATGCTCTCTCTTCACCTTGTTGATCTAGGCTAGTTGATTATTTTAGACTTGGTATTTAGTTTAGTGGTAGGAATTTTGTATTTATACTACATGAAGGAAGCAAAGCCAAGAACGCATCTTTCCTCTGTTGAAGACCTCAACTCTTACAAGTTGATAGGAACCTCCACACATGGTCCTCTTGGTCCTTATAATTACCACCTTGAAAAGAATAAAATTTGATGTTGATTCTTGAAAAGAGGAAGAAACGTTCTTTTGCCATGTTCTTGGGATTGGCATCTTGCTTTGGACAACACAACCAACTCCTTGTTAAGAGTTACTTGAGACTTGTTTCCTCTTCTATGTTATATATCACCCCCAATCTACCTACATAAGATAACATAGTAAGGATATGGCCTTCTCCTATGATAAATTTTACTTGGTGCCTTCTTAGGGCTGATTGTATTCTCTTTTTTATTTCTAGTATGTGTCATTAGCCATGGTGAGAATGATGTTGTGGTGATACTATTGGCTTTATGATAAGAAATTCAAAGTTTGAGGAGAAAGGAGAGGAACCCACCTAGACTTGATGGAGTCAAGTGCGTAATGTCCCTTAGACTCCTCACAAACAATCACCCAAGAGGATTGGAGGAAAGGAAGTTGCAACTCTAAGTTTCCTAGGAGAATTGCCACAAACTACTTGCTTAGTGAGGAACTAATCACCCGATGAGGAGGAGAAACCACTTGCCCAAGAAAGAGAGAACTATTCACCTAGGAGAGAGGAGTAGAGATCCCTAGGCACCACTTGTTGAGGAGAGAGGAAGCTAGTCTCCTAGGATGGAGAAAGAGTCAACAAGCACCCAACTAGGAGAGAGAATGCTTAGCATCACTAGTTGCCCAGAAGACTATAGTGGAGTTTATCCCAAGCCAAGGAGGAGTTTCTAGTTACCCATCTATGCAAGAGAGTGGTCCACACCACCAGATGCTCGAAAGGCCATCATGGAGTTTAGCCAAAGTTAAGGAGTCTCCCATGTGATGATCAACTTAAGAGCTTGCCGTAGAGAGGAACTTTCCATAGAGAGGAAGGGAGAGTGGAGAGAGTTGTTAGGAGATCTAAAGAAATGGAAGTTCAATCTAGAAGCGCTATCCCACTAGGCATGCCAAATTTTCACATGTATGTGGTGAAATTGTGTGCGCAGGTGTAGGGAATGCAAATACGCATCCTAGAATGATCACTTCAAGAACATTACGAGACAATTATGGAAGCCACTAATTCACTTACAACATAAAGTGAGTACAACTGATGTAGAACCCTACGTGATCCTCAAGGTTACCCTCTAGCTAGCACTAACCAGCAAGGAATTCCTTGCAAGGGAAGAAGTAAAGGTTACAAGGCTTTCTCACCTCCATAATAGGAGTAGCTTAACATAGATCTTAGTAGAGAAATGGGGATCCTCTCTATACCTCTCAATGGTGTATCCTATGTACTACAAATGGATACTTTATATAGACCGAGGAGGCCATGAATATTTACGAAAAATGCTTTATAAGGAGTCATGACCAACATAGGGAAGCTATGCTTGCATTGGGAAATTTTACCTTGATAGAGGTGTCAGGTATAGGTGCATGGCTCATAAGGTCCCACCCTCTACCTTGTGGTTGCTAGTGCTAGGTCCCACTTTATTTTAGAGTTTCCTTGGTAAGGATTCACCCTATAGATAGGTCATCCTTAAGAGATAATTCACCTAGTAATCATATGTCATTGAGGGTGAGCCACCTAGTTGCCCAGTTGTTTCTCAAATTGCTCAAGTCGTTTCCCAATCACCAAGTGGTTGCCCAATCTCCTAGGTGGTTTCCCAAGTGGTTACTTACCATGGAACTTCTATCTTGCTCTTGCTAGATGGAGTCACCAAGGTGACTTGCACAAGCTTCTTGGATGTTGGTGTCTATTCCTTGCCTTATTCTCTTTCACCAGAAATGTTTTGTCTGTACTCTCCCCTACATAATGGATAATGTTTTGTTCCCTCCTCTCTCTGACAAATCTCACATGCATTCATCCTTGGAAGCCTTTTTTCATCATCCCATTTCACTTAGTTACTATGCACATAATGTGATAATTATTCTTGCTCATGCATTCAACTTTAAAGCTCTTTGACTTCCTCAATAAGGAGTAGGAGAAGCCTCCTTTTAGATGCCCCATTACTATTTCATCTTTTCCCAAGATTTTCACACACACGTGCAAGCAAGGTGTTGGAAACCATCAATTTGAGATATATAAAAGATTTCCCAAAGCTTAATTTTGGGTTCAATCTTGAAGGCATCTCTCTACTGTAAGGAGTATAATTATGGAGTAAGATATTGGGACAATGATGAGGCTTTAGATATGCTCAATACTCCACCCTCAAGTGACCACAAATGATCCATGACGCTCTAAGTTGTAAGGCCCCCATTATGAGGAGAAGCCATTGTGAGAGCCCAAACATTTGTGGAACCCTAACTTCCAAGTTAGATGAGGTATATGCATGACCGTTGATGATAATAATAAATTATCTTTGTGAGCCTAGCCATTAGATTAGGTAGGGCATAAACTTCGAGGCCATTGGTTGCCATTCAAGGCAAACATAAAGGACTTGTGGTGTTGCATGGTTTTTATATAGAACCTTAATGGGGGGAGTGTAGAGGAGGGGCTTGCCCCCTTCTGCGGGGTCTGGGGGGCCTATCCCCCAAGCCCATAGGGTTGACACAGTAGGACTTTTGGTCATGGAAATATTGTAAGGTTGTATTTTTTCTTGACTATTTTGTATCTCCCAACTACATTTATTAATACCAACTCCCCTTGTAAAAGCTATATAATCATGACCCAGGTTGAGCTTTATAGAGCATTGCACACTCATAAGCCCTTCATTTAGAGTCTATCTAGATCACCATCTAAGCTCCACATCAGGGCCACACATGTGGAATGCACCATCGTTATAACTGCATTATGTTTGGCAATTAGAGAATTTGAGTTCCATATCTCTAAGTCTACTTCTATCTTTGTATGTGTTTTTCTCTCAACTCTGTCTACTAGTCTATTCAGTTGTGCTTTTATTTTCTTACATGGTATCAAAGCTTAAGAGGCTTTGAGTGGTGCAGAAGCAAAAACGTAGAGATTGAAGAGGTTTCAACATTAAAAGAGAGAAGATGTCAAGTGGTGCATCATCATCTACAACTAGGAATCAAGATGGTTCGTCAATAGGAGTAGCTGGAGCACAAACAAGAGTAGCAATAATGCCAATCATACCAACGTTGCAGATATGACTGCCTACCTTCATGGAAGGTAAACTTGATGGTACAAACTACACCGTGTGGAAGTTTAAAATTACTTCTATGCTTGATTCATGTGAACTTCTGGATATTGTTCTTGGGACTGATCATGAGCCTTAAGAAATACCTGATCCATTTGAATGATTCCTCCTCATGTTGATCTTCTATGTGCTTCGAAATGTAGAAACACACATGCACTATGTGCTCTAGTTACAAGTACTATTGATAGTGTTTTGACTCTCATTCAGCATACTAAACATGGATTCAGAATTTGGAGAATCATCTAGTAGTAGAAAGGTTTGTTGATGAGGAACTGTATAGGTATGTACCACTTGCGTAAATAATCTACAAGATCAAATGGTAGGAGCAGGTGTACAAACATCAAGTGAGGAGCTAGCTCAGTTTTGTCTTCGAATCTATCCATCAAAGTTTGATGGTTTGGTAATTGCTCTTAATACTCAAATTAGACCTCAACCAGTAACTTTTGAAGAATTTAGTGCCTTACTCATGGAGGAGGAGTTGTGGATCAAGGCAAGGAGTGGTCGTAGCAAAGGAGATGTTGCATTTACAACAAATGCCAAAAGAGGCAAAGAGAACCCTTCAAAAGATGGAGACAAAAAGAAGAACAAAAAAAAGAATTTCGAGGGAGAATGTTTCCATACAAGAAGAAAGGACACAGAACCCAAGACTATTGCATCAAGAAGGAAGAAGAGAAGAATGGCTCTTCAAAGGGTGGCAAGGGCAAGGAGTCTTCCAACACTAGAGAAACAACACTTGAGTTATTTTTTATGATAGAGGAGGTATGCTCCTCGACTGAAGGTTCAGGAACATATGACTCGTGGGTGTTGTACAATGGTGCCTCTCATCACATGACGAGTAGAAAAGACCTTTACAGCTCCTTACAGCCTCTAAAGCAACCCATCACAATTAAGGTAGGCAACAATGCAAGATAGACCAAATGTATGGTTTCTTTCATTAATTATAATGGGGATTTTAAAAAGCTTTCAAATTTATTACATGATCCACAAAATCTACTTTTGGTATCTTTTATATCTAATCAAGTTCATCAAGTATCTTTCAGTAAGACAAGAGCTAAGATTATGGATAGTAACAAAAATGTTGTTGGGACTAGCATAACAAGGAACATCTATTATTTGTCTGCTCTTACATCCAATACAAGTGTGGGAACAAGTAAGCTATGGCATGAGAGACTTGGCCGCATCGAATACCATGTACTAAAGGAGATGCATCACAGGGGTATAGTTGCACACCTACCATTGATTGCAGAAATGAAGGAACCATGTGAAGCTTTCATGATGGTCAAGCAACAGAGGAAGGTGTTTCCATAAGAAAGCAAGAATAGAGAAAGCTATCCTCTAGAGTTGGTGCCTGCTGACTTTTGTAGAAAAATGCCTACATAGGCCTTCGGTGGATCTTCCTACTTCATGTTACTTGTTGACGACTATAGTAGGAAGATGTGGGTATACTTCCTTCGCGATAGGGATCAATATTTTGGTAAGTTTAAAGAATGGCTTCAACTTGTTGAAACTGAAACAAGGAAGAAGATGAAGGAATTCAGGACAGGTGGTGGTGGTGAGTTCACATCAATAGAGTTTGAAGATTTTTGCAAGAGTAAAGGAATCAAGCATCAACTCATAGTGGCACATAGCCCTCAACAGAATGGTGTTGCAAAACATCAAAATCGAACCATCATGGAGATGGCAAGATGCATGTTGAAGGGAAAGGGTTTGCCTAATTAATTTTATTAACATTGTTGTTTACATCTTGAATCAAAGCTATACCAAGGCACTTTATGGAAAGAATCAACAAGAGGCCTACACTGATAACCAAAAACCATCAAATGTATCTTCTTAGGGTACAATGAATATAAGAAGGCTTATGAGCTTTATGACCCTGAGGCTAAGAAGATCATGGGGAGTCATATGTGGAAATCACTCCACAAAAGGAAGGAAGCCCAAAGCTTTGCGGAAAGCTTCAAACTTCTCCCTAGGCAGAGCCTTCATGAAAAGGTCTGCAATGTTCTCTTGCGTGGGCACATATGCCAAGCTGATCTCCCCAGCAGAGAACCTCTCCCTGACATAGTGATAATGCACCTCAATGTGCTTAGTGCGAGCATGGAACACAGGGTTCCTTGCAACTGCCAATGCGCTCTGACTGTTAATGAATATGGTGGTGGTAGAAGTCTGACCAACACCCAAATCAGCCATAAGGCGTCTGAGCCACACACACTCCACAGTAGCTGTGAAAGCTGCCCTATACTCAGCCTACAAACTGGAAGTGGCCACAGTGGGCTACTTCTTTGCTCATCTGTGAGACATCAAACTGAATATCTAGCCAAGTAATGCATAAGTAAATCAAGCATCCAACAACATGTTGATAGAGAACAACATCAAATGCATCTCCAACATCATGAAGACTCAATTGTAAACCTATCTCCATAGGAGTGGCAATAGGCTTACAGTCTTCAAGGCCAAAACACTGCAATAATATGTCAATATATTTCGTTTGACACAAAGCCATTCCACCATCAACTTGCATAAATTGAATGCCCAAATAGTGATGCAAATGCCCCAAATCAGACATCTCAAATGAGGCATGCAAATCAGCCTTAAAATCAGCAATATGCTTCTCAATAGGACTAGTGAGCAGCATGTCGTCAACATAGACAACAATGATGAGAAGCACATCATTAGCATGCTTAACATATAAGGTGCTTTCAGTTGGACTGTTCTCAAAACCATGTGCAATCATATAGGCATGTATCTTCTCATACCAAGCACGAGGTTCTTGCTTTAAACCATATAATGCCTTCTTTAACCTACACACATGGTTTTCATGCCCTTTCTGCACAAAGCCACGGGGCTGAAAAACATACACTTCTTCATGCAAGTCACCATTCAAAAATGCAATTTTAATGTCCAGCTGATGTACATTCCAACCATGATGGGCTACAAGTGCACAAATGCTCCAAACAGTAGTCATACGGCATGTAGGTGCAAAGGTCTCATCAAAATCAATGCCTCTTTTCTGCGCATAACCCTTTGCAACAAGCCTGGCCTTATACCTGTCAAATGTACCATCAGGTTTACGCTTCAGCTTGTATACCCACTTAGTGCCAATGGCCTTCTTGCCAGGAGGCAAGTCACATAAAGACCAAGTACCATTCTTCATTATTGCATCATATTCAGATTGCATAGCAACCATCCAATTTTCTGAATTTTGTGCTTCATCAAACAAAACAGGCTCATTCTCATCACAGAGACTAGATACAGCCATAGCATAGCAATCTGATGCAAAAGAGGCACTATGAGAGCTTGATCAAGTACGATATGACAGAGGTGCATCTAATTTGCTGTTAGGCAAGGTCTACACCAGCCATTTTGGCATAGTTCTTGACTGCTCAATATCAGCTCTCTCATCAATAAGTGCATCATGTACATCTGCATCAGAAATGGAATTATCTGCATCATTACATGAAACCTGCAAAGGTTGAGAAGTTGCCTCATTAGGACCAGCACTAGACTGTCCACCTATAAAAAGAGGCAGCAAAGTATCATACATGCCTTTGGAGCTAACAGATGTCTCCTTAGTACATGAAAGCAATGGCTGAATAGCATCTTCCACAAAAACAACATCACGACTAACCATAATGCTTTTAGTCTATGGATGATACAGACGATAGCCTTTACTTTCAGAACTGTACCCAACAAAAATACATTTTACTGCTTTATCATCCAATTTTCTGCCATGTTACCAAGCCAATCTTGGCTAATGCAGAAACTGATAACAGGTTCTTCTAGATCCCTGGCACAAATAAGGCATCTGAAAAAGTGAAAGAACTACCATCAGCAGTAGTCAAAATGATCTTACCAACTCCCATAACAGGATAAGAGGAGTTGTTGGCACATGTAACAGTATTCCCTGTAGGGGCAGGCTCGAGTGAAGAGAAGAAACTGCGCTGCGAGGTAATATGTTTGGTTGCCCCACTGTCAAAATACCAAACATTTGAGTCTATTGCAGACATGCACTGCTCATGAGAAGATGGATCAAAACTGCACACAGTAGTAAACACCCACTCTTCTTCTTGCACAAGATTAGTAGACTTTGTTTTTGGTGTAGAGGCCTCTGCAACAACCATTCCAGCCTCTTTGTTCTTTGCCTCTTTCGAAGCTAGTTTTGGACAGTTCTTTATGATATGATCATTCCCTTTATAGTACTTACAAAACAATTTCTGCTTTTTTGATTTCTTCTCATCTTTATCTTCCTTCTTCGAATATGCAAAATTAGCAGATTTCTGCTTACTAATTGAAGAGCTCCATTTTCCTTTGCCCTTCTGACTAGCCAGGAAAGCTTGATCTGCAACTTGCATAATGGACATGTTCTGCCTGGACTGATCTTCCTACAACAAAACAGAGACTAACTCCTCAAATGATAAGGCATTTGGATTGCCTTTCATCATCAACCGAAGAGTAGAAGCAAAACTCTTACATGAATCAGGAAGACCATTCAGAACGGTTTGCACAAGTGAGCTATCTGGTATAACCTCATCAATAGAAATCAACTATTCCTTTAAGTCTTTGATCTTCGTTAGGAAACTGTCCATAGAATCACCTTCATTCATGTGCTCACTCTCCAATTGTTTTCGGAGGTAAGCAACACGAGCCTCATTCCTAGCTTTGTACAATGTGGTAAGCATATCCCAAGCATCCTTAGCTGTTTTGCAAGAGTGAATGTGAGGAATAATGGCACGTTTGACAGACAAAGCTATCAATGCATGTGCCTGCGCATCTCTGCCATCCCAGTGAATCTGCTCTGCAGTAGGTGCAGCGAAAACCGTAGCACGAACAGGAATATGCAGAATATCATCATCTTTAATACCTTCTGCATCAACTTCAGTACCTGTAGTTGTAACAGTTGCAGGTGTGATAGGACGTTTTTCGACACCCTGCACAATGTTCCACAGTCCTTTTGCAACCAACACATGTTGCATCTATAAGCCCATAACGGGTAGTTGGTACCATCTAACTTATCCTCAATAGCCAACATACAGAATACATCATTTCTTTCAGCCATGGCCGGTGACTAAAATACCTTGATGCAAAAAATTGATTGTATCTCAAAAAGTAGAACAGAACTACCCAAACAAATTCTATTAGACTTGTAGCAGACTTCGAGACGCTTATACTGGCAAACAGAAACTGGTATATACATTTGGCACAAAAAGATGAAATAGCCTGCACAAGCACTTTGATAGTGCGTTCGGAGGCTAAAACGAGCTCAGATCGCGATTTCGGCACCATAGAGCGAAGCCATTTTGATCCCGAAAACACGCTGAGTATGCTCACCAAAATTCGTGCTTTTTTGACACTACAACCGGAGGAGTGTCGACGGCACCCTAGATGAAGCGACGACCTGCTCTGATACCAATTGTTGGAGTTAGACGTCTGCGGAAGCATGCGAACAACACAAGGAAGAAGAAGAAGCTTGGAGCACAACACACAATACTGGCTATATTACTAGAGAATATACAAAGATAAGTAGCCCATTAGGGCAATAGGCATATATACAAGACGGGGGGAAAAAACCTCCTAAAGAGGGAAAAAAGTGCCCCGACGGTCCTAGTGTGTTCACACACATCACTACCTAAATATATCAACAATTACCGCTATATTCAAGAACAAGTATCTAAGAAGCACATTGAGCTAGTCTACATACCTACAAGTGAAAATGTTGCATATATTTTTACCAAAGCATTGACCTAGGAAAGTCACAAGAAGTTTTGCAGGTTATTGAACCTTGTACCATTTTGACATTGAAGGGGGCATTTTTGGACGCAATGTCCAATAATGCACAAGAGGTCCAAAAACTTTTGATAATTCAGATACATAAAAAAAAAACATCTTTTATGTTTTTCAAGAAAGCCATGTCGACAGCGTGGTTAGAAGAACTTACTTTCATCCCAATAGCATGGGCTTGATTCCCTCGTAACGCAGCGATGAAGTCTTTTTTGAAAATCATCTTTTTGAAAAAAACTCACGGACAACACTGAATTCAAATCGCGATAGCTTTTGCTTTATTATGACTTTGTAGGCATCGATTTGCTTTAGAGTTTGCTTTTATGATGTGCTTTTCAAGAGGCATGCTCTACCATATAAGAAGTCTGTTGGGTTCATTGTTGAGAATCAACACAAGCAATCTTCTCAAGCTACTCAAGGAGAACTTGGAGGAGATCTTGGAGGCCAACTTGGAGGAGGAGTTCTCACACTCTTGGAGGATTTGTGGTGTACATCTTGGTGATTATTTGGAGGAGATTCTGCTAGCTTACCATCAACATCCATTGTTGATTTACTATGCGTAGCAAGTCTATTTCTGTTCTTACTTGCTAGGTCACTTGTTTCTGATTTAGGTTGATCAGAATTTTGGTTTGCTGTACAATAGTTCTAAATTGTTCGTATTCTCCATATTTTCACACACACACACACACTCTTCATACCTCTTAGGCACATAATCTCTTGTATCTAGTTCGTATTTCCGCCTAGTTATATATATTGTCAGTTTGCATCATATACACACATCGTAATTTTACATTCATATATAGATAGTGTAGGTGAGCCTCATAACTTAACATTACACTTGAAATCTTTTCTATTCTCCCTCTATCTCTCACTCATCTATTTTTGAGTCTTAAGTTGTGTATGTTAAGGTTCATTTGTTGGAAGATCCTATAAAGCTGTGAATTTATTATTATTGGGGCCCATACCACTTCCAACCTATGGTATTCATACCTTAGAATACCAACAACATTCACTAATGCTTTTGGATTTCTCTTTTATGAAATCCTTTAGAGGATATGTGGATATATGTTTCACCTTACATATAATTAATTACCATTTGTCATTGTTTCAGACTACATACTTTACCTTTCATCTTTACTTCCATTTAGATAAGTCTAGGCTTTGGCATACTCATGTTAAATAGGTTAGTTTATGTTTACCTATTCGCCCCTTCATCAAACTTTGTGGTTGCTACCATCTTCTCTGAATTTTCTAACTTTGATGAGATCATAATTTTCACTAACTTTAGCTACTATCTGTCTATCTATCTATCTATCTATCTATCTATCTATCTATCTATCTATCTATCTATCTATCTATCTATCTATCTATCTATCTATCTATCTATCTATCTATGTATCTATCTATCTATCTATCCATCCATCCATCTATCTATCTATGTATCTATCTATCTATCTATCTATCTATCTATCTATCTATCTATCTATCTATCTATCTATCTATCTATCTATCTATCTATCTATCTATCTATCTATCTATCTATCTATCTATCTATCTATCTATCTATCTATCTATCTATCTATCTACCCATCTATCTATCTATCTATCCATCTATCTATCTACCTATCTATCTATCTATCTACCTATCTATCCATCTATCTATCTATCTATCTATCTATCTATCTATCTATCTATCTATCTATCTATCTATCCATCTATCTATCTATCTATCTATCTATCTATCTATCTATCTATCTATCTATCAATCAATCAATCAAGAATAAAATCTTTTCACTACAAGTTGGTGAAGTAAGAACCAATAAAGATCTTGAATATGATGAATTCAAGAAATTTGGAACTACCCTGATTAAAGATCTTAGAAGGGTAGATAGTATGTTGATACTATAAAGTGGAATGGTTTAAAGCTTCCCAAAATAAGCATTTGTAAGGTCATAAAATGATCTAATAACATGGAGTTAATTGCCTAACTTCAATTTATTTTCAAAGAAATGAAGCAGAAGGTAATCTAGAATTAGACAAAGATAGCTCATGGACTTTAAGATGAATGTCGTCCACACATTAGTGATGAATATAAAGTAGGATGGTATGAGTCATCAGATTCTTTATTTACATTACTGCAGGAATGATGATATGGGACATCAGACCTTGAGATGGTTGGTATCTTTTAGCCTTGAGCACATTGCTTGAAGTGAAATTGAATCCTAATGGGAATTGAAACTTCATATATGAAGATGAATTATATGATGGCCAAGGGTATGACTTGAAGTTACATCAAGAACCCATAGAGAAGGAAGACATTGAAGGATGAAGTAACTAAACTTCCATTGCCTTCCTTAAGAATTCAAGCCAATTAAGTATAATCCTACTTAAGCTATGAGACCTCTAAGTAAAATATTTTTTATGTTCTTTATCATAAATTCCACATGGATTTTGAAGAAAAAGAACTCAAAAACCAAGTTTTAGAAGTCTAAGTTAGTCCTAGATGTAAGAACTTAGTTAGAAATACAAGTGAATCATTATCTTGATTCAAATATATGCACTAAATTTGCATTCTACTATATATAATTGTTGAGACATTGAAAAGGATTAACTTAGTAAATGTTGAAGCATTATTCAAGTATAAATAAAACATCATTAATAATTCTGAAGCACCTGAGATGATGTTTGATATCACACTAGTGTTTCGTGGCCGATGATGGTTTGAATAAGCTCAAAGAACCTTTATGGGAACCCAATTTAGCTCTCATAAAGGTTGCTATAGTAATTAAAAACCTAGACTTGAATGGATCTATGAAGACTTCACGTTTTAAATCTCATAGGATGTGACTCAAAGTAGTTTTAGTGTCTTAGAAGTTTGAATTAGTTGATATATAATTTCAATTCTCTTTGCTTCTCAAAACCCTGTACTTGACTTAAAGAATATTTGAGTCATTTATAGGTCAAGTTTAGCCGAATGGAATAGGAAATTGGATCAACATCATAGATTGATGTCCTATGTAGAACTTATTCAATCTTAGAAGATTATCAAGTCTAATATGAATCATTCATCTATTGGGTTTTGATCAACACTCGTAACAAACTACAATAGATGAAGAAGGATTCTAGAGTTCTTTAAAAGAATTTGAGTAGACTCTTGAATAGAAAAGAGCTAGGAGTTGTTTTGAGTGTTTACAATTCCAAATAAGAGAAGTATTTGAGAAAGTTTCATAATATAACTCACTTTGACTTGCTTCGATCTAGTTGAAATTGGTTGTCCAAGAAGTGAACAAATCACCTCTTTCTTGCATTCTACCATGGACTCGAAAACGCAATTGGACATAGTAATCCTGTAGTTGGGAAAAGGGTCAATTGATGTTGGTTAAGAAGTGGAACATAGTAAAATCATCTAAGTTAGATTTTTTTGTCAATCTTAGCTTTATTTTATCAAAATTAAAATTGAAGAGAATTTGCAAAGCCTTGAACTAGTTAGAGATCCAGCTATTTTGCTAGGACTACGCACAAGTAGTCCACAAAAATGGAACCATATAGAAAATTACATGGAGACACTTAGAATCCACCTACTTCATATGTTTGTGCTATGGATCCCCAATCCATAGCACATAGCAAAACATTGAATTAGCTAGGGATGTTTTAATCCACCCTTGTCATTCTTTCCATACTTTGAATTTGTTGTAGCTTCTCATGTACAAATCCAAGTGGTGTTTAGAATGATTTGGGTAGAGATTAGCCACACATGGATTACCCTCTTTTTGGATCTAGTCTGTGTTGATATACTTAAATAGTGATGGTTGTCTTGCATATTCATGAGTTCCTAAACAACAACACGAAAAATTGGATGATAAAGTAGTAAGATGTATTTTTGTTGGGTACATTGAAAGCGAAGGCTATCATCTATATCATCCACATACTAAACACATTTTGGTTAGTTGTGATGTTGTTTTTGTGGAAGATGGGATTCAACCATTACTTTCATGTACTAATGAGACATCATTAGCTTCAAAGACATTTATGACACTTTGCTTCCTCTTTTTATAGGTGGATAGTCGAGTGCTGGTTCAAATGAGGCAATTTCTCAACCTTTATAAGTTTCACATGATGATGCAAATCATTCCATTTTTTATGCAGATTTACATGATGCACTTGTTGATGAGAGGCCTGATATAGAGGAGGCAAAAACTATGACTAATTGCTGGTGTAGACTTTGCAAAATAGAAAGTTAGATGACCTCTGTCATGTTGTACTTATTCAGGCTCTCATAGTTCTTCTTTTTGCATCATATTGCTATGCTATGGCTACCTCTAGTCTTTGTGGTGAGAATGATCCCGTTTCTTTTGATGAAGCATAAAATTGAAAAAATTGGATGGCTTCCATGCAATTAGAATATGATGATATTATGAAGAATGGTACTTGGTCTTTATGTTATTTGCCTCGAGCCAAAAAACCATTGGCACTTGTTGGGAATTGAACTCACAACCTCCTAGTTAGGAGTGCCATGGGCTAACCACTTGCTCCAAAAGCCATGGTTGAGGATTACTTCCTAATCCTCTCTCTTAAGGTTTGGTTCAACCATCTCCTACTAGGATTATGTGACATTCCTTTCCCCTTATATTGAGCATTGCCCTCAATGCTCACTTGTGGACCCTTCTAGCTCTTGGACCCACTTTCCATGCATGAGCGCTTCCACCAACCTCAAACTCCAGCACATGGACCAAATTTGGACCTATCCCACCCTCCGTGGGTGCCCAAATGCCCATGCGCCGTCATCCAAGGCCAGTTTCACACTCACCACAGATAAGCGCTTTTTCCAAGTGCCCATGAATGAAGCATGAACCTCCATCTCGCCCAATTTCTCAACTAGGCTCTGATACCAATGTTGAGAATTGGACTCACAACCTCCCAGTTAGGAGTGCCATGGGCTAACCACTTGCTCCAAAAGCCATGGTTGAGGATTACTTCCTAATCCTCTCTCTTAAGGCGTGGTTCAACCATCTCCTACTAGGATTATGTGACATTTACTGATGTTTGCAGAAAATGCATATTACCATGCCATAACATTCTTACCTAAAGGTAAGTGCGTATATAACGCCATGAGGTGGGAAAAATTTCGACAACATTTCCCTAGGAAATGGAATCCCAAAAAATTTTAACCATAAACTCAATGGCACACAGGCCATCCAACAACATAGGGCTTGATAGGCCCATGGCATGCACACCATAAACTAATATATGGACTCCACAACCTGCAAAAACATAAAAACAAATGCTATCAACAATTCTCTTTGTTGCATAACCATGTAGTTCTTGCAACCATCTTTCCTACAAACAATCAAAAGTGTACTTCTTGCATGTTGATCCATACTTTTAGAATTTAAACAATGATCAACTTGGATATATGCACTCCAATCCATGCATGTACATACAAAACATGCCATAAAATAAAGTAAGATGCCTGAAAGCATAAGGCATACATCCCTGAATGATTTGGTATTGGAATTGCATGCATCCAATCCTTCTCGATGAGCTTCGAGACCTCTGCACCTTCCTCCTTAGGTCTTAACATAAGCTTTGAAGTGTCTGAAAACATTGGATCACTTCCCAAATCATAAAGCATGGTCAAATGATTACCAAAATAATGCAAAATTTACCCAAAAATGCATTTGTAATCCCTCTTTAGACTTGCAAAAACCACTTTAAGACCTGAAAATAATCATAAACTGAAATATATATGTGCAAGTGACTCAAAGTGAAACTACTTCAATCGCCTTCCTGGTTTATAAAATATGGCTCTCGGAAGGTAGTTACCAAAAACTATTCAGAATTTGTAGACCTATATAGACCTACAAAAATACATATTTTCCAAAGTTTCTTTTCATAAAATGAAAGTAGACCTTGTGATATTCGAAAGAGCCAAAACACGTCCAATTTGGAGTTTTCTAGCCCAAGATATGGCCTTTCCAAGCGGAACATGCCAAACTAGTGGACTTTTGGAGGGGCTGGAAAAAGTGTGAAAGTGTGATTTTTGGGGAGCCCAAAAGCGTTCTTCCATCAAGAAAATCCTAAAATTCTCTCCATAACCTCAGAGATTGGTATATGAAGATGCTTGGGCCTATTTTCACCTTTCCAAATCCTCCCTTATTGCATGCTAATTTGCTCCCCAAAAAGGCATAAATCAAGATTTTTACTTTCATGCAAAAACTTAAAAGGGAGCTTTTACCAAGCTTCTAATCCACTCCTAATGTGGATTTTTCTTGGATTTTCTCCTCTCCATGGTAATTCATACACCATATTTTATGTATGTATGCACTAATCCATAGAAATCTTCTTAAATAGTCCCTTTTCTTACTCCCAAAAATGGAGTTCGGCTAAAACTAACACCTGAATTTTTTTTCAAAAAGTGAGGGAAGGGGGTCTTTTAGGAGGTAAAATTCCTCCTTAAATTATTCTTTTAATTAATCCTATGATTCCTTTGAGAAGTCCATATACCATACTCTCAATATGTATACTTTTTTCCATCCATCCATAGCTATTGCTCCTCTTTTTTCCTCTTCCAAAATGAGAATTTCTTAGATTCAGGTGCTGAAATTTTTTCTCAAACAGTGATGGAAAGGGGTTTTGTGGAGCTTCAAACTCCCATATTACTGAGATATATTTTGGATTTCTTAATCTTATATGGAATTCAATACACTAGGCTAAAAGTATCCATGATTTTGCCTACCAAACTAAGAAAAGTCCCACTTCATTTCCCTTCCCGAAGATGGCTACTAGTAAAAAATAGTCCCTGAAATTTATGTGAGAATCATGAATACGGCTTGTTTAGAGATACCTAGAGCTTACTCTTTGTTGAAATTTGAGGGAATCCTTGATTCAAGATGAGAGTATATATCACATTCTCTCCATGTGCATGATTTCCCTCCTTCCTTGTCCTTCTCAAAGAGTCGCCCTTGTCTCTTAATTCCTAAAAATAACAAGAAAGCTCATACATGTGATTAAGATAGACCTACATCCTTTTAGACTTCGTATGATGGTGTCGGAGAGTCCATGGAAGGAATGCTCCTCGATATAGGCTCTTCATATGGAATAGGTGCATCCAATTTGCATCTTTCCTATCTGTTCTTGATCCTCATTCGAAGTTGCCTGTTTACTCCTTTCCTTTCAACTATGCAGCTCCAAAATCAAAAGGCTACCAAGAGAGGAAGCCTCTTTGATGCCAATATTGCATCTTTCTTTAGTTGTCCATGGCAACACCTCAATCCTCTACATGAATTTCAATCATAAAGTTGCTATTCTTCCTCTTTGGAATGTGCTACGTAGGCGACAATTATTTATAATTGTACATATTTGAGCATCTAATGAGTTTGGCGCCTTGGTTAGGCAGGTCGTCTGTCATTGCCATGGCGTGGGTTCGATTCCCAGGTGGCGCAGTTTGCGTGTTTCCTTCCCAAAAGCTCTGATAGCAATATAAGATCGCATAGTCCTTTTGCCACTCCTTGACAAGAAGCTCTCACAAATGCTTGTTGTCCCTTTGTCGTCCGACCAGCTCTGTCGACCAAAACACACCCAGAGACGTTAGTTTGCCACCCAGCACTAAATGGCTGTACAAGCTCATGCATAAGCCTGATGGAACAAGTTGATAGGCTTAAAGTTAGGCTTATTGCAAAAGGTTATGCTCAAGAAAGAGGCATTGATTTTGATGAGACCTTTGCACCCACATGTCGAATGACTACCGTTCATAGTATTTATGCACATGCAACCCGTCATGGTTGGAATGTACATCAGATGGACATCAAAGCTACATTTCTGAATGGTGATTTACATGAAGAAGTGTATGTATTTTATCCCTATTGTTTTGTGCACAAAGGGCATGAAAACAAAGTGTGCAAGTTGAAAAAGGCATTATATGGTTTGAAGCAAGCACCATGTCTTTGGTATGAGAAGATACATGCCTACTTTATTGCACATGGTTTTTATAATAGTCCAACTGAGAGAACCTTAAATGCTAAGCATGCAATTGATTGTGATTATCATCATTGTTGTCTATGTTGATGACATACTGCTCACTCATGCTAATGAGAAGCATATTGCTGATTCTAAGGCTAATTTGCATGCCTCTTTTGAGATGTCATATTTGGGGTATTTGCATCATTATTTGGGCATTCAGTTTAAGTAGGTTGATGGCAGAATAGCTTTGTGTCAAACAAAATATATTGACACATTATTGTAGTGTTTTGGCCTTGAAGACTGCAAACCTATTGCCACTCCTATGGAAATAGGTTTATTGTCACATAATCCTAGTAGGAGATGGTTGAACCACGCCTTAAGAGAGAGGATTAGGAAGTAATCCTCAACCATGGCTTTTGGGGCAAGTGGTTAGCCCATCGCACTCCTAACCGGGAGGTTGTGAGTTCAATTTCCAACATTGGTACTAGAGCCTAGTTGAGAAATTGGGCGAGATGGAGGTTCGCGCCTCATTCGTGGGCACTTGGAAAAAGCTCTTGTCCGTGGTGAGTGTGAAACTGGCCTTGGATGAAGGTACATGGGCATTTGGGCACCCACAGAGGGTGGGATAGGTCCAAATTCGGTCCATGTGCTGGAGTTTGAGGTTGGTGGAAGCACTCATGCATGGAAAGTGGGTCCAAGAGTTAGAAGGGTCCACAAGTGAGCATTGAGGACAATGCTCAATCTAAGGGGGAAGGAATGTCACATAATCCTAGTAGGAGATGGTTGAACCACGCCTTAAGAGAGAGGATTAGGAAGTAATCCTCAACCATGGCTTTTGGGGCAAGTGGTTAGCCCATCGCACTCCTAACCGGGAGGTTGTGAGTTCAATCCCCAACATTTATGGTTGAGTCTTCATGATGCTCGAGATGCATTTGGTATTGTTCTCTATCAATACGTGTTGGATGCTTGATTTACTTATGCATTACCCGGCCAGATATTTAGTTTTCTGTCTCTCAGATGAGCACGTTTATGCATTGCCTAGGTGTCAAGCATTGATAGGTGGTTAAGTGCATCTTTCACTACTTGAGTGGTACCCAACTACTTGGATTGTTTTATCCCAATGGGGGATCACTACTACCAAATTTACATGTTTTTTCTAACTCTGAATAGGCTGGTTGCTATGACACGTGTGTCCACCAATGGTTTTTGCTTCATGATTGGTAGATCATGCATATCTTGGTTGAGAAAGAAGCAACCTATTGTGGCCACTTCTAGTTGTGAGGTTGAGTATAGGGTAGCTTTCACAACGACTGTTGAGTGTGTGTGGCTCAAATGCCCTTTGGTTGATTTGGGTGCTGGTTAGTCTTCTGCCACCACCATCTTCACTGATAGTCAGAGCGCATTGGCAATTTCTAGGAACCCTATGTTCCATGCTCACACTAATCACATTGAGGTGCGCTATCATTATGTCAGGGAGAGGTTCTTTAGTGGAGATAGCAATTCGACATATGTGCCCACATAGGAGAATGTTGCATACCTTTTCACAAAGGCTTTTCCTAGGGAGAAGTTTGAAGTTTTCTGAAAAGCTTTGGACTTACTTCCTTTTGTGGATTGATTCCACATAGCTTGACGCTTCCTTATACATGAGTGCCAACTCCTTGTTCACCGCATCATGCCCAAGGGGGATTCATCGATATATTTTGGTAGTGATGTATATGAACACACTTAAGACTGTCGAGGCACTTTTTTCCCTCTTTAGGAGGTTTTTTCCCCACGGCTCGTATATACACCTATAACCCTAATGGGTTACTTATCTTTGTACATTCACTTGGTAATACATTCAGTATTGTGTGTTGTGCTCCAAGCTTCTTCTTCTTCCTTGTGTTGTTTGCATGCTTCCATAGACCTCAAACTCCAAGAGTCTAGCTTAGAGTCTCCTTCTGATAAAGAGGTGAATCAAAGAGAGTGAAGACCATGGTCAAAAAGATTGATCATGGGTGTAGGGGGAATAATCCATATAATATACTTCCACACATTTTCAAGGAGGAAAATGTTTTAAGAGGGGAGGAATGCTGGATAAAACATGGATTTGAGAGGCTAAATATATGGATTCTATGGGTTGGAAATGTTGGAGATAAGCCTTGGGTTCTAGTTGAACCCTTGGATTCATGTATTTCCAATTGAAGGGTCTTGAAACATAAGATTTATTTTCCTAAGGGTATGGTCTTTGGCCCTAACGAAAGATTCTCAAGTCTTTGAACTTGAAATACAAGCTTGAGAGATAAATTTTTAGTATCCATGTAAAGATCATGTGATTTCCAATGTTAGAATCCCTTGGATTAGCATCCATGTGGAGGAGACACTTGGCTAGCTCTCCTCACATTTCCCCTTAGTCATGTATTTCCAATTGAAGGGTCTTGACACATAGGATTTATTTTCCTGAGGGTATGGTCTTTGGCTCTTAGGGAAGATTCTCAAGTCTTTGAACTTGACTTACAAGCTTGAGAGAGAACTTTTTAGTATCCATGTGAAAATGATGTGATTTCCAAGGTTAGAATCCCTTGGATTAGCATCCATGTGGATGAGACACTTGGCTAGCTCTCCTCGCATTTTCCCTTAGCCTTGAAGATTTATATATGGGTGGAGATGGTTGGTTTGATACGTGCATCTTTCTCCCCTTGTTGGCTTAGATGTCAGAGCCTTGTTAGTTCATTTATCACTTAGGAGTGGGTAAAATAATTATTTATACTACATGTACCTTTTGATATGTAAAGGTAGGATGAGGCTTTTTGGGTAGTTCAACCATAATGAACATCCTTTCTAGACTATCATGATGCCACAACTTTTTGCACATTGTGTTGACAACTTTGCCAGATGTTTGCATACAAAATGTATTACAATTGTGGAACACTATTTGTACACTCATGGGCGTTTTTTGGCATCATCACAAGGGAACTTCACTTTTGGCGTGCGTTTCCAAAACTCTTATGTAACGACTTGTTTTGGATATGTACAATAGACATAGACATAAAGAGTGGATCATTGACTCCTTCATAAATCCGCTTTTTCTAGATTCTCATAGCACCAAATGTTGGTTCTCACAATAAGAGGACAAATTGTGACGGTTTCCAAGCATGTAGAATGCATGGAACATGAGGGCACCTCCAAGAAATCATACTTTAAAGTGGTCGGTGAAGCAAGGAAATATTTCATTGAGTTTGTGGGGATCTTTATGGAAAGCTTGCACACTCTATGAATGAAAAGACAAATGACTACCTTCTGGTTGTGTCCATCCACCATAAACTAGCAATTGAACATGGTAAACTTCCTCAAGGAGATGGGATTTTGGGTCTTAGAGGCACTTTGGATGTGGAGGAAGCACATATATGTGGAATTGTGCTCAACTTTTGTAAAATAATTATCACGAATTGCCTACGAGACATGCACACTAGATGGTCTCTAATCCCTTAATGTGGAACATCAGGTTAACAATTTGAGGCAATTAGAAGAATCCAGTTTTGTTGTAGCTATGGTAGATGGTTCTCAAGTCCAAGTGTGACTCTGATGTGGATGGATTGAATCCATACATGATTCATTGACCTTGATTCAAAGTGAGTGAGGCAAAAATTGTGCCATATGTCAATTGGATTATATTGTTTGACCGGTGATTATGCAAATATGGTATGAAGATGCATCTTAACCCCCTTCAAAGGATGCAAGAAAAGCCTACATATTATCATGATTTTCACTTCATCAAGCACATGTGAGGAAAAGGATTATTCCACATACTCCGATAAAGTTGTTACATAGATATACACTTATGTAGAAAACCTTCCCACCATATGTTCTTTTTTCAATTACATTTGTATGTTCCATGAAATCTCTTTAAATATGGATCAATGTAACAAGTACCAGCATGATTGCCAGCTCCATGGTAGATGCAAGCGATATAACAACTTCTTGAACAACACTTTGAACAACATGTGATGTAGAAAAAGATAAAGCAATGGACCATAGTCAAAGTGACATTAAAGAAGTAATTGGTCTCCATATTAATTTTGAATGATGTGACAATCTTATTGGAACATTCTACAAAGAGCGTGGGGAAATTGAATATACAAAAAGCTTTACTGAAACTAAGAAAGACATGGATGCACAAATGAATATACAACAAGTTTTTAGTGGAACTAAGAAACCCATGGATGCAAAACATGAATATACAAACAATTTAAGATGAACATGGTGATGGATATCATTCATCATTGTGTTTATCTTTAATTGTTGTAATTAAATGATCATCATGTTTAAAATGGAGGTTTAGCCGAAGCCTATTCCTCTGAGCTTTAACTTTGAAATTACAGTTGTACAAGGTGAATGGGCATAGTACCCACGGGACCCCCCTTATCCCACAAGAGTAGGGGTTAGACTGATTTGACATGATACATCAATAATTGTCCGAAGATGATAAACAAATCTGATTTATAATTGTCCGAAGGTCCAACATATGTCAACCGCGACTAACAAGGGTTGAAGCCCTACCCTCGCCTCAAGAGACAAGGGCCTAGACCAATCGAGCTAACGTGCATCGACAATGATCATCATGTTTGATAGCATTCATGCTACTGTAACAAATGACCTCAATAAGATATGGAAAATAAATAATTTTTGTAAAGTTCTATAATATTTATTTTATTATCGTTTACAATATTTATTTTATTCACCCAATACTTGATCTAGTGATCTTTGACATAGTTTTTGTGAATATAATCAACAGACGTTAGACTTTTTGATAATTTCATTAACATATGATTCAACAATGTATAATTTTATTGTATTCAGTCAAATATTTAAATAATTATCTAATTACAAATTCACCGATATAATTGGTAAATGTTTAAATAATTATCTAATTATAATTTCACCGATATAATTGGTAAATGTTTAAATAATTATCTAATTATAATTTCACAGATATAATTGGTAAATGTTGGTCATTTGATATAGTTTGTTAATAATACATATATGTGCATATATTATATTAAATGTATGTGGGAAATGTAATTATGTATGTGAGCTTTCTCAAAAAGTTCCGTGCGAATTGTTTTTGAAAATGTTTTTTGTATTGTCGGAATGTGAACTCTCCGTGGTTTCAAAGTGTGACGCTGCTTTCCCCGCGAAGAAACTTGCGATCTCCAAAAGATTTTGTATTTACGGAACAAAGGTGCGAGACACGAAGATGCAGATTAGAAAATGGAAGGACGTAGACTATTTAAAAGGGCGCGAGCACTGAGGGCGAGGGAGTGAGAGAGAGACACACAGAGAGAGGGAAGAGCGTAAAAGAGAGGGGTAGGTATAGCAGCATATTCTACTGATCTTTTTCCTTGCGCTGGGTGGAAGAAAGGTGGAGGAGAGGGAGAGGTAGAGGGAGAGGGAGAGACTTAAAACAGTATAGCTTCAGCCAATTATAAGGTGCGCAGAATGTGCAGGATAGACCATGTAGAGAAAACAATGAGAAGAAGTGGTTGCCTTTGCTGTAGCACAGCAAGAGAAAATTCGCTGCTGTGGTTTTTTGAAATTGTGGCATCAGCGGAGAGAAACATGGTTGCAGTAGGCAAGAGGGGCGGTCCAGGAGCGAACATATAAGAGCATAATCCAAATTTTTATTGCTTCGCGCACCAACGAATAGATAGAGGATCTTATTTTCTACTTGCTTCTCTCTCTCGCTCTCTCTCTCTCTCTCTCTCTCTCTCTCTCTCTCTATTTACACACATGTCACAATCCCAACAATTGTCTTATTGTTTTCTCTGCGTACATGTTTTCTGGCTATCACTTTCAACCGGCATCTCCCTATCTGCCTTCTTTTTAATTCCAGCTCTGGGGTGTCTGTTTCATTCTCGATTCTGCTTCTCGTGACACACCCGCGTGAGCTTCTGCCTTTTTCTCGTTACCTGCCTCCGTGTCGAGGTTTGCTTCTATTGGTTCATGCTATTTTCCACATCTTTGCATTCAACATGCACATCCCTCCACGTTTTTGGTTCTCGTGTTCCTGTTTAGCCTCTATTCCTGATGCTTTCAATTGTTTCAAATGTTAACTCTTTATCTTTTGATTGTAATGTCGCTCATATGTAGCAAGTTGAGCGAGCATCGGTAAAGGACAGAACGTTTTGATACTATCCCGAATTTCATTTTCATTCTGAGTATTTACATGTATTGCTCTCAATAAAAGGAATTGCAAATTACACGCCCTGAAAGCTGTCATTTTTCCGAAGATTGTAAACTTCGTCATGAGAAACATAGAGTCTAACATTGGCAGGATAATGTTTTAGAAATATAAGGACCAGGAATTCCGTTCAATTAATTTGAATGATACAAGCAGTGTCTAACATGGGCAGGATCATGATTTAGAAATCTAAGGACCTGGAATTCGGCTCAATTGATTTGATGATACAAGCTTGGCACGATCAGGTCCTTTTTTAGTGTGTTCTTCCTTTTTGCCAGTTTCGATCTCCATCTTTTCTGTGCTTCTTGATTATTTGATAATCGCATTTATGAGGCCCCAAATCCCTATCGGGGCAATCAATATTAGTTCTTCGGCTTCTTCTTCTTTCTTTTATTTTTTCTGGTTTCATAATTGTCAAAGTGCAAGAGGGTGTATGTGTCTAGTTCCATGTAATCGGTATTTAGTCCGATTTTATATCTCTTATGCTATATCGACAAAATCAATCACAAGCCCTTTTTTATATCTTGTAGAGCAACTTGTATGATGAATAACGAATCTTACTACAAGGAGGCAATGGACAAAGACAAATCAATGGGAAGAACTAGCCCGGTTGATATGAAAAAACAGATATTCTGCAACAGAACTCTAAATATGAAGAGTATTATAGCTGTTGGCTTTGATATGGATTATACTTTAGCTCAGTACAAGTCTGAAACATTCGAGACAATGGCATACCATGGGACCGTGAAGAAGCTCGTTTATGATCTGGGCTATCCTAAAGAGGTTCTTTCTAGCAATTTTCCCTCTTTTATTGACGTTTGCGTACCTGATAAAAACATTTTTTTTATCTTCTTGCACTCTTTGACTGTCCCGAAATAATCCTTTATATCAAGTTGATCTGACTGTAATCTATACACTGCAAATGGTGTCATTTTGGTAAATTCTTAATTGTTCCAATTCACGTTCGATTCATGAGTTGAGTTTGAATTGTTTTCTTAATTTGCTGCAATCGAAAACCTTTTTCTTTTCTCCCCTCCTAGTCCTAGATGGAGTATAGCCAATCGGTATGGCGTTGGCTTTTATTGCTAACAAGAAAGGTTCGATTCCTTTTGCTCCAGTCTTTGACAAAGTTTTCAAGTTGGATTGCCTGTTATTTGATTCTATTTATTGCTTTATTTATTGTGAAAGCATGGATAGCCTGCTGAAGTGCTCACAGCAATGGTATTCTTCAGTCTTATGACATATAGTTGCATAGGTGACGAATCCAATGGGAGATTCATGTTCCTCTGGAACTGAAGGAACCTATTTGACTACACCATGTATGATGCCATGCGCTATCTTTGGGTTTCTTACTTTGGATCTTAATCTGCAATCATACAATCAATAAGGGAAGAGAGGATTTCTAAGCTCTTGTATTAATACTGTTTGAATTTTTGAATGTCGCCACATGCATATTCAGTACATGATCACGAAACTAGGTTGGGGTACGCATGGGTGGAGGAAGCATATGAGAGGTTGTCATTCTCTTCCTCAAAGGAATGTGTATTCTACAGAGTTTTCGGTATGTGATTGACACATTCAATTATAAAGGTGTTGGATATCATAACGTCTGATCAAATAGTGGGTAAGTTTAAATGCTGCAAAATCCAGAGGAACATTTCAAAAACATAAGTGGACACAGTTTGAGACTGCACTGTTAACAAGCTTCATAATGCTTGTACTAACTTTGACCATGTCATGTGTGAGAACTAAGTATTCATTCATATGAAGCGTGAAGTGTCCTCTATTGATGGAAGCACCCATAATACATGCTCAATAGCTCCTCGTATACGGAAGGCTTGCAATCTTTTTGGATGAAGATATAGCTACTGCCATGACGGAATGTTTCAAGAAGGAAAGCGCTCTTTGTTAATGGTTGAACCCAATAGAGGTTCAAAGGATCTTATGAGATCTACAAAACAGGGCATTCCCAATCTTGTAGTTGCTAAAATGAAGTATGCATTAAATCTTATTTTTGAATCCATAATGATTCACATTGTGAATGCTTTTTTATGCTCATTAAAAAAAACCTTTTACAAGGATGAATATGAATCATAGAGTGTTGTTCAAATATAAACTTGTTCTTTGCATGCCGGTATAGAGGCTTGTGTAGGACCTAGCCTAGCCAAAGGCAAGGGCCAAGTTTGCCCACAAGGTAGATTCCACAGAACCTTCTCAAGCAAGAAAGTTGAATGTAGATTTTTTCTTCCATAGTTAGCTTGCCATTGGCTTAGAGAATCACAAATGAAGGATAGAGGCATAGGAGGGAGACAAAAAGGCATTAGGTTTCAACTCCTTTCAAGGCCTCCTGCCTCCATATTGTTGGAAAGACATTAATTTACATTGCACATAGTAAATAAACATAAAGATGATTGTCCAAGTGTGTTAGCTTAGTTGGTTGGGCCCCTTGCTTTTCAAGACTGTTGGTGGGGGTTCAACCCGGATGGGCTGCAGGTGGACACCCCTCACCATGTAGGCGGTGAGATGTTACAGCCAGCTTTTGGTGGAACGATGGGTCTTCAGCCTACCTAGTTCAGACCAATTATCTCGTCTGGCCTGAGGGCCATCCCTTCTTAGTGTTTACCTTAGCGAGCCTCTCGGCTTTGTATCCTAGAATTTGCTAGGCATCCAACTACTGTGTTGTGGGATTCGGGGGTCCCATGGGTGCTATGCCCGCCTTTGAATGTGCTTCCAAATTAATTCAAAACTAATGCAGAAGAGTAGATCTCAGATTGAGCTTCCTAAAAAAGAAACATAAAGATGATCGAAAAGGATGTACGCTATTGGCATAATGCATTGACTATATATTCATTGTGGGAGATGGTTGAACTGAATCTGGGATGCTATAAGTGGCCAGCAAGAAGAGGCCCATGGTGAATACTGATAGTTCCATCTTTGGGAGTTAAGATTGTCCCAAAATAAGTGTCGAAAGTCAAAACCTTTAACATGCACATGCCATTTCCCTAACAAATTTTTTAGGGTCTTGAGTGATCTAATTTGAATGGAAAGAAGTCCTTTTTTTAAGTTTTTTAGTTTAACATGCAGATGCTATTTCCTTGTCATGTTTTCTAGGGTCCTAAGTGATCTAATTTAAATGAAACGAAGTTCCAACTTCCTTTTTTGGGAAATGTTACTTCATTATTATCAACATGTACAAAAGATTGTAGTCTTGAGGATTTATACACCTTAAAATAGGCATATGAAAGCCTAAAGATTTATGTCAATGAGATGGTGTGTACTAGCCCTAAAGCTAGCTATGTATTGTGTACTTACTACTATGTAGTCCAATGTACTTGGCTTAAGCTATATGACATACGTATTATGCGTAATCTGAAAGGGCAAAATAAGAGTTTTAAAAAATGAACTTTTGGGTCATCTGGGTTAGTTCATGTTGAATACATAATTTAACGTATAAGCGAACTTAAAAATGTCTTATCTTTGCATTTGGTGAGGCATAAAGTATAATAGAATTATGATAGGAAAGCTTGAGATAGAACTACAATACATAAGGGTGTAAATATACAAAGAATGTACATATGGAGAGCACTCCCTACACCCAACATCCATGATCAAGTTTTGGGGAAGGACATGAGAATGCTGCCCTATATTACATAATTGATGAATGGTTCATTAACCAAAGTATCATAATTATGAATTTGTCCGCAATTCATATCGTGTTATCATTATGATGCACATAAGGTTCTCATAATTTGATGTGGAGTTGCTAGTTTGCTACATTTGATTTAGGATAGCATTATAACCAATGGTTTGCATGACATGAGGTATGCACTTTAGTGCACACTATATGTATATATGCAATGTTGACTCTGCATTTATATGTTGTACAAAATCAATATTTGTGTGTATTTATTATTAATGACATGCATCATTCACATATGGTGCATTCAGTACATGTGCTCAATGTGTATAATGCATCCACCCCCCCCCAAACCCCCCCAAAAAAAAAGGAAGTTCCGCTACGCGTACTCTTCCAAACTTTAATTAATAGAAAGTACAGGTGTACAAGTGAACGGGCCTAGCACCTATGGGACCCTCATATCCCACAAAGTAGGAGCCGCTAGTAGATTACTAGAGAATATTACAAAGCAGGTTTATAACCCTCTCATCCCCCTCATGTGGGGCCCACTTGGTTTTGATCTTGTTGCTCTCTAGGAAGTACACTCTATGATGCCTAAAGGGTGGGAGCTTCTTACAATTGGAAACCAAATTTTCCATAGAGTCTCCCCTCTTATAGCATTCCATAATGCTGAGGAACATCCGATCGCTTCACCTAGCAAAGCTTGCTTCCAGTTGTTTCGTCCCTGTAACAACATGATTCTCTAAGGGCGTGCCAAACAAGAATTGATTTTGGGCATGAATAGAAGAGCTGTCCCAAGTCTTCCATGCCCTAAAGGCATCGTTTGCACCATGGGGGGGCCTCGCTAATTTTGTTAGCTTTTACATTGGTCGAGATTCCACGGTGTAAGATTTGCCACATAAGCACTGGCTTTTTTATCTCAATGAGGGGGTGCCAAAGGGATTGGAACTAAAGTCCCATCTCCAACATAACCAATCCAGACACCACTTCCTATTGAGCGTGACATGAAATTCCATATCCTTCTTCAATCTTGGAATTTTCTCAAGGCTATTGACCTCATGCCATCTAAGACCCTCAGAGTGAGGAGAGTCCTTACCAATGAGGGGGTGAGTCCTCGAGTGCTCCCAAGCAATGAATCTGCTCTGCAATAGATTCCATTCTTCATAGTCCACTCTTTTGGTCGGATCAATGTCCTTGAATCTAATCCATTGATAAGTTTCTTGGTTCCAAAGGTGTTTCCACAAGCGAAAGCCTTTGTTCCAAAGCTTCCTAGCTTTTCGAAGGTTCCAAGTCTCCACACCTCTGATGCCCTTGATAAGGGACCAGATCGAATCATTCTGTCTAATACCGGACTCCCATTTCCAATCTTGATTGATTTTGATAAACTGTTTAACCTTGTTCCAACTCTTCCATAGAGAACAAATCAAGCTTGAGCCTTTGGGATTCACTGGAAACGGGGAGAACAATATGGTGAGAAGATCGAGATCCTTCCACCCCAGGAGGCCCACAAGCTTAAGAGCATGCCTATTTCTAAAAAAATAAGCTTGTCCCAAGAGGCATCACTATTGCTCCAAGCTTTAATTAACCATTTTGTCGCTAACTTATTGGCCATTTCTTCGATGTCTAGAATGCCCAAACCACCTTGATCCTTTTGGCTAATGCAAGTAGTCCATTTAATTTTGGGGATACCCCTCCTGTTAGGGTCACCTGTCCAGAGGAAGTTCCTGCGAATTCTTTCCAGTTTGAAGATCTCTTGGTCGTTTGGTCTCCAGCAAGAGAGAAAGAAAAGTTTTGAAGAGAGAAGGAATGTGTTAATCACCATAGCTCGTCCAGCCACATTAATTTGCATACCTTTCCAATACATCAGCTTGCTCTCGAGCTCTTTGCCCAATTCCATCGGTACCCCATCAAAACATCAAATCCCATCGGAATACCTAAGAGACGAAAAACTTGACCACTAGGGATCAACTGACCAGTGACAACCATGATCAATAGGCAATTGAGGTGGCTTCCCAATAACCGCCCTGAAGACAGTTTTAGAATGATCTATTTTGGATCCAGAAGCCTCACAAAAGGTATTCAGACAACTCCAAAAAGTGTCAATGCTTAATGTGTCATTATGCACAAAGACATTAGTATCATCGGCAAAAAGCCTCATGATCATTTGATCTTGATTGAGAGGTAGATTAAGGCCCTGAATACGACCTAAGTGAGCTTGATGGTTAACAAGGCAACGGAGACCATCGGTCGTGATAGCAAAGAGAAGAGGGGCCAATAGGCACCCTTGTCTCATAGAACGTTTTAATCTAATCGCTTGAGAGAGTTGACCGTTGATGTTAATATGAGCAGTTGCATTACCAAGCAGAGTAGAAATCATCTTATTGAATTTTTGGGTCATAGCCAAAGTCTTTCAACGATTGGAGAATGAAGTCCCACTTGAGTCTGTCATAAGCTTTGTCGAAGTTAATCTTAAGGAAGAGGACATCTTGCCCTGGTTCCTCGGCACAAACCAGTTCTTCCCACACATCAATGATAGCCTCGAGGATGGACCTCCCCTTAATGAACCTTTTTTGATCCTCATTGATCTAGTCACGAAGGTGACAGGTAATACGGTTCGCAATCGCCTTTGCCAGGATCTTGTAACCGGTTTGCAACATCGTAATTGGTCGCCAATTTTCAATTCTGTTTTTGCTTCCTCTTTTGTGAATGAGCTTGATGACGCCCTCATTGAGACAATTAGGAAGAGCACCAAAAGAAATAGCCTCTTGCCACACCAAACGTAAAGGAGCGGCCACCACATGCTTGAAGGTCTTGAAGAAGTCATTGGTAAGGCCATCCAACTCCAGGCTCTTGCCATTAGGAAGGGAGTTAATTACCCCAAAATCTCAGCATCCGAGATGGGAGTTTTGCAAAGAGCTTATAGGTTTTGCGGGATTTTTTTGGTTCTAACGCGCGAGATGGAGGCCATTCAGTCTCGTCTGTGAGGACAAAGAAGCGTGGAAACCCCAAGAGCTGTGTAAAGTGGTTCACAATTAGTGTATTATTTTCTTCATGCATTTTGCATTCAACCCCATTGGCATCCACCATGAATGGAATTGCTTCCTTGGATTGCTTCCTCTTGAGGAGGTCGCACATCTCTTTAGTAGGCTTATCCGTTCTACCCGCCCGCCAATCTTTAAAATATATTTGTAGATTCTTTCTTTGAATTTCTTCTTCGTATCTCAACATGCTTCTTATTTTTTCGGAGGTCAAATTGGTATTGCGAGTGACCTTTGTTAACTTCTACCTCCAAACGTCAAAGCCTCCGATAAAGATTTTCCCTTCTAGCACGACGAATGGCTTGAAGATTCTTATGAGCCCTAGCCAAGATGTAATGAGTTTGTAGGACTGCTCTCTTCCAACACCTGGCTGGCGAGGAAGAGGAGGCAAACGCCTTCCTCCAAGCCACGGTAATCTCACGCTTGACCGAGGGGAGAGAGAGTGGCCAGATTGGCATGAAACCACGGGGCTTTCTTGAGATTAGCGATCGGCATGAAGACAATCAAAATTGGGTAGTGATCAGAGACGACTAGGTCCACACTTTGGGAGAGGAAAGGGGGGCCCCATTTTTTGATAATATTCTGCGAGATATAGCTCCTGTCAAGTCTGGCTTTTCGCAAGTCAGCACCATCCTTGAGTTTTGACCAGGAGAGACCACCAACGTCCTTGATCTCCACTAGATCTAGGTGCAATTTGATTTGGTCCCAAACTTCCTTCTCTTGCCCATCAATCACCTTCCTCTCCCACCTATCAGAAAGGACCTCCACCATATTAAAGTCCCCACAAAGAACCAAGTTGAGGGGATGAGAGTCCAACAACTCCGAAGTGGAAATTCTATCCGAATCGATATTAGGAGCATACAAGGAGATGATGGAAAATTGCAGAGGGCCCCTCAAAAGAAGCACCAACCCATCGATGGTTTAGGTCAAAAATGGAATCCACCATTCTAGTGTGCCAACAAATACTTATGCCGATGAGGGCCCCTCAAAAGAAGCACCAACCCATCGATGGTTTAGGTCAAAAAGGGAATCCACCATTCTAGTGTGCCAACAAATACTTATGCCGATAGCTGCGCCACCATTTCCCCGGGCGTGTGTGGTGGAGAGCTAGACATGGGACGAGGAAACACACTTAAGTCTCTTTTGTAGTTCCTCTCCGTTGATTTTGATTTCTTGAAGGCATATGAAGTCTAGATTTATGCTTTTATCTCGGATCCACTGGCCGATCACTGTCGCTCTTGAGGGGTCCAAGAGCCCCCTAACATTGAGAGACACGATAATCATTATCGGAGGTTGGGATCTTTGCGGAGAGGGGCCTTGTCCCTCCTTTTGTTGTTTACTATTTTCTTGGAGGAAGAGGGGTCTTGACATAGGAGTTTCCCCTTAAGGGGGCTCTTCCACAGTATCTGGGTCGGTTGTCTAATCATGAATGGTGCATTTGATGGATATAGTTCATGCACGATTCATGATTAGTGTGAGCACCAATCTAATCGTGGTAAACATCATCCCTCTATATTCGTACTTATGTATGAAAGATAAATATCTTGGTGTTCTCAAGGTTACTCTCTAGACCCTATTGCGCTTTTAAAAATCATCTTGTATCATGAGATACGGTTAAAAACCATTCTTATGAGTTTGAGATTAGGATATTATCATCATTATATAAGCTGAGGTTGGCATGAGCTCCTACAAATCCTTATCATATGACATTTGGATACGTTTTTTGTATTTGTCAAATGGAGTTAGAAAAAAGATAATGTTGGTTCATCCAAATCATGCTCCCCTTGGATAAGCTAGTAGGGGCATTGTATTGTAAGAAAATAATAGCACAATGGAATAGACAAGTAGATAGAGTTGAGAGAAAAATGAACAAAGATAGACATAGACTTAGAGATAGAGAACTCAAATTCTCAGATTGCCAAGCGTAACACAATTACAATGATGGTGCTGTCCACCCGTGCGCTCCCAATGTGGAGCTTAGATGGCGATCTAGACAGACTCTAGATGAAGGGCTTACTAGTGCACAATGCTATGTGATGCTCAACCTGGGCCATGCTTATATAGCTTTTACAAGGGGAGTCAATATAGGTAAACGTAGTTGGGAGATACAAAATAGTCGGCAAAATATACAATCTAACAATATCTCCACGACCAGAAGTCCCTCGGCCTAGGGGATAGCCCCCTCGGACCCCGCAGAAGGGGGCAAGCCCCCCTTTGCACTCCCCCATTAAGGTTCTATGGGGAAATCGCTCGACGCCATTGGGCTAGACCTCACAGAGATCATATGTAACCATCAATGGTCACGCATAGACCTCATCTAACTTAGAAGTTAGGGTTCCACAAATGTCTGGGCTCTCACAATGGCTTCTCCTCATAATGGGGGCCTTAGAACCTAGAGCACCATGGATCATTTGTGGTCACTTGAGGGTGGAGTATTCAGCATATCTAACACCCCCCCTCAATTTCCACCTTGCGGTGAACTACCTCCTTGGTTCAATCCCAAGCTTTGGAAAGTGTCGAAGAAGTTGCTCTCTCCCAAGAGCGTTGGTGAAGATGTCTTCTCCATTTTCTTCTTGGACAGTAGCTTATCTCCATGACCCCATCCTCAATCAACTCAAGCATATAGTGATACTGAATTTCCATGTGCTTGGTACGTGCATGGAAAATAGGATTCTTGGCGATGGCCATGAAACTTTAGTTTTCACACTTCAACTTTGTAGCTTGCTTGGTGTAGCTTCGATTCAAGATGTAGACAACAATGTTGACAGCCTCTACCCAAAATTGATTAGGCAAACCCTTCCCCTTCAACATGCACCTTGCCATCTCCATGATGGTTCGATTCCGATGTCCTGCAACACCATTCTGTTGAGGGCCATGTGCCACTGTGAGTTGATGCTTGATTCCTTTACTTTTGCAGAAATCTTCAAACTTTGTTGATGTGCACTCACCAGCGCCGTTTGTCGTGAAGTTCTTCATCTTCTTCCCTGTTTCAGTTTCAACAAGTTGAAGTCATTCTTTAAACTTACCAAAAGCTTGAGCCTTATTGAGAAGGAAGTACACCCACATCTTCCCGCTATAATCGCCGACAAGTAACATGAAGTAGGAAGATCCGCCCAAGGCCTGTGTTGGCATTTTTTCGCACAAGTCAGCATGCACAAACTCTAGAGGATAGCTTGCCCTGTTCTTGCTTCTTGTGGAAATGCCTTCCTCTGTTGCTTGCCCATCATGCAAGCTTCACATGGTTCCTTCATTTCCGCAATTGATGGTAGGTGTGGAACCAACTCTTTTGCATCTCCTTCAGTACAGGGTATCCGATGTGGCCGAATCTCTCATGCTATAGCTTACTTGTGCCCACACTTGTAGGGGCCGGAAGATCACACAACTCATACAGGTTGTTCCTTCTTATGCCAGTCCCAACAATGTTGTTAGTGTTCATAATCGTAGCTCGTGTCTTACTAAAAGATACTTGATGACCTCGATCAATAATAGAAGCTACTGAAAGTAGATTTTGTTTGATTTGTGGAACATACAACACATTTGAAAGCTTTTTGACATCCCCATTAGAGTTAATGAAAGAAATCGTACCTTCCCCCTCTGCAGGACATCTTGCATCTTGCATTGTTGCCTACTTTTATTGTGATGGGTTCCTTTAGAGGCTCTAAGGAACTGTAAAGGTCTTTTTTGTTCGTCATGTGATGAGATGCACCACTGTCCAACACCCATGAGTCATCCGTTCTTGAATCTTCAGTCGAGGAGCATACCTCCTCTATCGTAACAAATAACTCAAGCTCTGTTTCTGTTATGTTGGCAGTCTCCTTGCCCTTGCCACCTTTTGAGGAGCCATTCTTCTCTTCTGCCTTCTTGATGCGACAATCTTGGATTCTGTGTCCATTCTTCTTGCAGTGGAAACACTCTCCCTTCAAATTCTTTTTGTTTCCATCTTTTGAAGAGTCCACTTTACCTCCTTTGGCATTTGCATTGAATGCATCATCTCCTTTGCTGCTACCACTCCTTTCTTGAGCCGCGGCTCCTCCTCCATGAGTAAGGCAGTGAACTCTTCAAAAGTTAGTGGTTGAGGTTTGATTTGAATATTAGGAGCACTTACCAAACCATCAAACTTAGGTGGACAGATTCGAAGACAACCCCGAGCTAGCTCCTCACTTGACTTTTGCACACCTGCTCTCGCCATTTGGTCTCGTAGATTCTTTATGCGAGTCATAAACACTTCTGAAGTCTCCCCATCAGCAAACCTTTTTGCTGCGAGCTGATTCTCCAAGTTCTGAATCCACATCTGGTTACGAGTTTCATATTGATTTCTCAATATGTTACATGCTTCACACGCCTTGGTAGTATGCTGAATGAGAGTTAGAACACTATCAGTAGTACTTGTGACTAGAGCAAAGAGTGCATTTGCATTTCTACGTTTTCAAGCATGTAGAAGATTAGCATCGGGAGGAATCATTCGACCAAGATTATTTGGATCAGGTGTTTCTTGAGGCTCATGATCAATCCCAAGTATAGTCTCCAAAAGCTCATACGAATCAAGGATAGAAGTGATCTTAAACTTCCTGTAATTCGTACCATCAAGTTTAGCTTCCGTGAAGGCGGGTGGTCGTATTCGCAACGTTGGGATGACCAGCGTCATTGCTTCTCCTTTCTGTGCTCCACCTGACAAACTACTTTGATTCCCTATTGTAGATGATGACGTACCGCTTGACGTCTTCTGTCTTTTGTCGTTGAAACCTTTGCGTTTTTTAATGACAGGTAGGAGATGGTTGAACCATACCCTAAGAGGGAGGATTAGGAAGTAATCCTCAAACATGGCTTTGGGGCAAGTGGTTACCCATCATACTCCTAGCTAGTAGGTCATGAGTTCAATTCCCACAATCGGTATCAAAGCCTAGGAAGTAGGCTTGGGCAAGGTATATGAAAAGCGTGGCACGGCACAGTGCGACACATCGTGTCTTAGGGTACATCTTGTTAGGGTACAACGCGGCCATCAAAGATTAGAGTGTATCTCCCAATTCGTAGGTCGGATTTAGACATGTAAGATACCGTTGGAAAGCTCTCGGAACGAACGTTCCAATGGAAGCACTAGATTGAGGATCCAAGATACATGGTAAGGTTGAGAACAAGGGGCTCAAGAGACCAAGGTTGAAGGCAAGTCAGTAGACAAGTGGGCAAGAAAGCCGAAAGGCAGGGTTCAAGAGACCAAGGTTGAGAGCAAGGGTTCAAGAGACCAAGGTTGAGAACAAGAAGGTTCAAGAGACTCTGCAAGGGTGAGGACATCAATTCAAGGGGAGATTAAGGATTGATCATTGAGGACAATGATCTCTAGAAGGGGAAGAGAGTGTTAGACTCAAGAAATGATAGGCAAGAGATGGTTGAACCATAACCTAAGAGGGAGGATTAGGAAGTAATCCTCAACCATGACTTTTGGGGCAAGTGGTTAGCCCATCATACTCCTAGCTGGTAGGTCATGATTTCATTTCCCACAAATAGACCCGTAGACAAAGTTGAGAGAAAAACCCAGACAAAGATAGATGCATACTGAGAGATAGAGACCTCAAATTACCCGTGCACTTCCAATGTGGAGCTTAGATGGTGATCTAGACAGACTCTAGATGAAGGGCTTACTAGTGTGCAATGCTATGTAAGGATCAACCTAGGCCATGCTCATATAGCTTTCACAGGGGAGTCTGTATAGATAAACGTTGTCGAGAGATACAAAATAGTTGGCAAAATATACATTCTGACAATATCTCCACGACTAGAAGTCCTACCGTCTCTGCCCTACAAGCAAGGGGGATAGGGGGCAAGCCCCCCTGTGCACTCCCCCATTAAGGTTCTATGGGGAAAACCGTGCGACTCCATAGGGCCTTTATTTTCACCTTTAATGGAAACCCAATGGCTCGGAAGTTTATGCCGTACCTAACCTAATGGCAAAGATAGATTCTGATTGAGAGATAGAGGACTCAAATTCTGAGATTGCCAAGCGTAATGTAGTTACAATGATGGTGTTGTCCACCCATGCTCTCCCAATGTGGAGCTGAGATGGTGATCTAGACAAACTCTAGATGAAGGGCTTACTAGTGTGCAATGCCATGTAAAGCTCAACGTGGGCCATGCTTATATAGCTTTTACAAGGGGAGTTGGTATAGATAAACGTAGTCGGGAGATACAAAATAGTCGGTAAAATATACAATCGGACAATGTGTCCACGATCAGAAGTCCTACTATCTCGGCCCTACGGGTAGGGGGGATAGGGGGCAAGCCCCCTCTGCACTTCCCCAATTAAGGTTCTATGGGGAAACCGTGCGATGCACAGGGCATTTATTTTCGCCTTGAATGAAAAGCCAATGGCTCGGAAGTTTATGCCCTACCTAACCTAATGGCTAAGCTCACAAATATCATCTATAACCATCAAGGGTTACACATAGACCTCATCTAACTTAGAAGTTAGGGTTCCACAAATGTTCGGGCTCTCACAATGGCTTCTCCTCATGATGGGGCCTTACAACGTAGAGCACCATGGATCATTTGTGGTTACTTGAGGGTGGAGTATTGAGCATATCTAACATGTACACCTTCCGATACACATTTATACATGAATTATATGCCTTCTATTAGTGCAAGAATCATCCACGTAGGGGAAATAATACAATAATATATAATTGTTTACAAGAAATCCCATAACTCGAGACTAATAGGTATGGATAATAGGACTAGACTGGATACAAGAGATCCCACATGCCATGACCATAGGTATGAAACAGGACACGAGAATTACAAGAACTCCCTTCATAGAGATGACCTAGATACAAGATATGACTAGACAAGATCTTGGAATGCACGATTACAAGATAACAAGACTAGATGTCTCGAGTCTAGACTAGACATGACTAGAACAAGGAGCTAGACAAGATAAGGAATTGGTACTTGGAAAGTACTTGGTGAACGCAATTCCTTGAGCTCCCAAGTCTAGTGTTGGCAAGATTGAGGCTATATGTGGACGAGCCCTCCTTATGTAGGTGTTGAAAGGAAATTTTGCATCAATGATGCCATCAACTCGAAACAGGACCTCTGGATGTTACATTCAAGGAAGTAGACATTTGATCTTATGGTCACGTTCCGGATGGGAGGGTCACACAAATTTCTCCAAATTGTAAACCAATCATGAGATATAGTAAATCCATAAATAATTTAGGCTTGATCAAGGTTTCTTCATGTGTCTTCATGACATTACCTCCCCTTCAAGTGAAGAGTTCCTTGAGGAGTGGCCATGGTCTCTGGCTTGAGCTTCATTGGATTCTTCTTGTGGAATTCATGCTCCTTGATTCGTTCTCTTAAGATATTCTAGGACTTGAATCTTAATGTTTCTAGTGTTCCTGATATGTGGTACTGGAACATGATGATTATGGATATCCATGATGAAATTTGAAAGGGTTTTTAGTACATATAGGTGCAGAATCAAGTGCATGATTTTCATGGTGGGATCTATACCTATTAGTTTCCATGGGGGTACTTGAAGAAGATTGATCTACTATGATGTGCAGCTCCTTGATTTGCCTTTGAAGCTCTATGATTACATCTTGAATATTCCGGTGTTGAATTCTTTCACTGTTTTCTCGTATCCCTTGGACTTGTTGTTGAATAACTATAGAAAATATTTCTTCACAAATAATCTCCATGGTGCCTAGTCTTAATGAAGATAGTGCTGCCAAAATGTCAAGGGAGCATTAGATTGTGCTATGTGACTAGACCGGACAAGATTTATGAAATTTGATCTACTATGATGTGCAGCTCCTTGATTTGCCTTTGAAGCTCTATGATTACATCTTGAATATTCGGGTGTTGAATTCTTTCTCGGTTTTCTCGTATCCCTTGGACTTGTTGTTGAATAACTATAGAAAATATTTCTTCACAAATAATCTCCATGGTGCCTAGTCTTAATGAAGATAGTGCTGCCAAAATGTCAAGGGAGCATTAGATTGTGCTATGTGACTAGACCGGACAAGATTTCTGAAATAGACTTTTGAATACAAGATCACTCACGTAGGGGAAAGAATACAATAATATATAATTGTTTACAAGAAGTCCCACAACCAGGGACTCAAAGGTGTGGATAATTGGGCTAGACTAGATACAAGAGATCCCACGATTCAGAACCGTATGTATGAAACATGGTATGAGAATTACAAGAACTCTCTTCATAGAGATGATCGAGATACAAGATATAACTAGAGGAGATCTTGTACTATGAGATTATAAAATAACAAGACTAGATGTCTAGAGTTTAGACTAGATAAGGCTAGAACAAGGAGCTAGACAAGAATAGGTACATGTACTTGGAAAGTACTTGGTGAACGTGACTCTTTGAGCTCCCAAGACTGGCATTGGCAAGATTGAGGATACATGTGGCCACTGGCCAAGCCCTCCTTATATAGGTATTGAAAGGTGGTTTCGAATTGTTGATGTCATTGATGATTTCATCAACTTTAAACAAGACCTTTGGATCTCAAAATCAAGCAAGTAGGGAGTTGATCTTAGGGTTTTGGCATGTTCCAGACGTGATGATCACATTAACTTCTCCATATTGTAAACCAATCATGAGATATAGTAAATCCATAAATAATCTTGGCTTGATCCATGTTTCTTCATGTGTCTCCATTACACTACCAATTGGAATCGAGTGCGAGGAGTTATGAGATCACTAACAACTCCCTTTCGGGGGCATCATGCATTGGACATAATAGTTCCACAAGAAGGTGAGTAGAGCTTGCTCCATCTAACGGTGGAACTACTAATAAAGACCCTTTCCATAACTTGACTTTTCTAGTGACTACCGCGATGGTGTCTTGACCATACATGGCCAAAAGACTATCTCATGATATAGTTTGTAGTGGTGCCACCTCTCCATTGTCAGGACTTGGACAAGAGATAATGTACATGCATACTTGCACGGTAATACATGTATCTCTACAGATACCACATACAAGGTATCTCAAATGTACACACATACCGTGGGCCTATGTTGGCATGGTATCACGTGTGTATCAATGGACTCTCGTATCGATGAACAAATATGTCTTTTACTGATGAACAAATACCGGCCTACTATGGTCAAGGTGCACAAATATGATGAGGCATAAGTGCTTGCCTATCCTCATTTAGTCAGTGCCTCTGTTGCCCTATCTAGGAAGCAATCCAATAATTCTAGAGTATCTTTCTACCATCTTTCTCTCAGTGTGATCAGTTATATAGGTACCCATGACCCATGACTATCATATCACAAAACAGTCTTGTAGTGACTGCTTGGTCCCAAAAGTGCAACCATATAGGAGTCCCCTCCAAGAGAAAGACGCACATACTCGAGATTGGAACCAAAGAGAGCACACCTCATAAATCCAAGGGTAATGGTCACCCTCAAGTAACACTCTCTGTAAGGCACCTCATAAGTCTACCTCGACATTCCTGCCAATGGAGGTTAAACCTTGACATTACACTTTTTGTAAGATATCTCATAAGTCCACCTTGATATTCCTTCCAATGGAGGTCAGATGGACATAGAAATATTTGTCGATGAGTTCCCATACATGTGCAATAATAAATATCTTTGTGGCCTAAGGCATTCACCAAATGGAAAGCTTACGATCACTCTAGAAAATAGATCATATGCCATTCTCGTGTCAAGAAACACTGAGGAACTCCTATGTCGCTCGAAGAGAAATTGGTGCAATAATTGGGTGACCATGCACATAATGTTTATACCGCTCGAAGGGTCACCTCGACAAAGCGAGGTACTTTGGCCATAAGCGATCTGGATATTGCTCATATACTCAGTGAAATTGCCATCGAATGCTAATTGCTCCTTTGCAGTGAATACGTACTTGATGTACTAATCTTTCATAAGAGGAAGAAAACCTTTTGATCATAATATCAGTGCTTTGAAGAAGCGACACGATAAGGTTGAAAATTTGTGAATGGGCCATCCCACGTTCAAAAACACTAAGAATAACTGTTTACATGCTTTGTTTCGATATCTAGAGACTTTGCTTCGACTTGTTGACATCATCGATTCGTAACCATCTTAAGATAACCACTCTTAAACACATGTATAAGGAGGGATTGATCACATAGTTCCTCAATCTTTCCAATACAAGTCTTGAAAGCTCATGGAGCCACAATCTCCTAGTAAGTACTTTCCAAGTTTGAGTTCTTATTCTTGTCTAGGTCATTGTTCTAGTCTTATCTAGTTTAGTTTCTAGACGTTTAGTCTTGTCATCTTGTAATCTTGTTGTGGGTGCCCTTGTCTAGTTCTATCTTGTATCTAGTTCATGTCCAAATTTTCCATCAAGGGGGATCTTGAAATTTTGATTCGTGTTTCGTACCTACATTCTTGAGTTGTGGAATCTCTTGTGTCTTATCTAATCTAGTTATTCGTACCTATTAGTTCTGGGTTCTGGAACTTCCTGTATCCATTGTATATTCTTGTATGGTTTCTTGTGCATGCGTAACCTTGTAATCAGAAACATATTTCATGTTGGAAAACGATGTCAGAATGACAAAATTCCAACAAACCCTAATTTTGAAGATCGTCAAAATTGGTCAAACATAGTAAAAATTTTTTATTACATTCTTAAAATACTCATCAAGAGCTTTCAAATGATACATAGCATGCAATCATCTGAAACCTGAGAGGTTATGAAAGTCTAACCTTAATTTATGATCAAATTTTAAACCAATGGCTAGGAATTAAAGTATGAAAAGCTAATCAATCAAGGGCTGAGATCAAATATAATAAGAAACAAGTCAAAAGAAAATTTTTTCAATAAAAAATAAAGTAGAAATAGCTTTTCTGAAAAATAAGGTGAAAACTTGCATAGCAGTTTTTTAGCTTTTCCATTCAGATTTTTCATGTAGACTTTGAAGCTCTATAAAGAACTATGCTTGGACACTCTTATCTATCAAGTTTAGAAGCTATCTTATGCTTGTAGCTAGGGTTTCTATTGGCTTCTCTGATACCAATTGTTGGAGTTCGAGGTTTGCAGAAGCACACAAATAGTGCAAGGAACAAGAAGAATCTTGGAGTACAGCAGAATACATGCACAATACTGAATGTATTATCAAGTGAATGTACAAAGATAAGTGACATGTTAAGGTTATAGGCATATATACAAGCCGGGGGGGAAAAACCTCCTAAAGAGGGAAGAAAGTGCTTCGGGGGTCCTAAGTGTGTTCACACATCACTACCGAAACATACCAACAATAACTACTTACTTTCTTCAAGAGCTATCCTTCCTTGCCCAATGGAACGATAACACAAGGATTGCTAGCATCAATGTTAGATATAGGAGACATAACATATTGTTGATTCGTGGCAAGTTACATTCTTCTCAGGAAAGAGTGTCAAGGACATGTTGGTGGCATGTGCAGCTATGTTTTGAACTGAAAAAATCCATCCACTGGCTGCTAGAGCCTAGAAGACTAGCCTTATTTAAGGAATATTTTCTTCTTAAAGTCAATTTGCACTTAATGGATATTTGAGCCTCTTTATTGTTTTATACATGCCAAGCCATTTCCATACCATAGGATATTGCAACAATTGTCCGTAGAGAGAAGGAAATGTTACATTGAGCAAAAGTACAAGAAAGTCCATACCTTCAAGTTGTTTGGCGCTCCAATGATGCTGTGGATTTGCAGATTACGACTATAACAGTCTCGAGTTCCTCCACCTCCTCCAAGATACTCACGAAAGAGGACTCACACTCATGTACAAAAAGATGCTACCCTTGATCAACAAGGTTATGCTTCTACTTCAATTTGGGTACACAGCTCTTCTTCACCATCATTCCTTCACCACAACATGGCACACCAATTGTCCATCTTCTCCTCTCAGTTCCACCCCTCACACAGAACCTCCAAGCACCACTACAACCGCTAGAACCGTAGAACCGTTGCTACTGCTGCCATGCATACAGATAACCCATCATTTGCAATACATTTCTCTTCTACACCCATCACTACACCTTTATTTACCACCATATCTTACCCAGATATCGCCCTCGAATTCAGGAGTACCTCCATGAATGAGTAACGCACCCACCTCATAGCTAGATATTTACCCACGAATACCTGTCGGCTCTATCTCACAATGTACATCCGGGGGGAGGCATGACATTAGATGATCGATAGGTACTATCACTGCAAGAAAGATGGGACAAAGGCATCTAGCCTCCTGTTCAAGACATATTCAAGAACAAATCACAAATGGAGACAACAGCCGTAATGTTCTAGAAGATAATGGATCGAATGGAAGAAGACCATCGCAAGTTGGTGGACTTGGATGCTAGAGCTAGAACCAACATAGACTTGTAGCTTCGGAATTTTTGCGATGTTCACTCGCCACTAAGGAAATGAACATCAAGGTAAAAAAGCTTGCAGAAAAGGAGGTAATTGTTGATAATGCAGAGGAAGACTTAGAAAGTTTGGAAGGTGAACTTGAAGTGGCAATGGAAGAAATTGAAGAATTGAGGAAGGAAAACTCAACTTTGAGAAGGGTTTTGATGAAAGTAGATACATCCATGAAAGCTAAGACACAGTAATCTTGTGAAAATGAAATATCTAATACACTCTTCAAAATAAAATATGGCAACTAGTTCGTGTTTGATTCTTTGCCCCACTTGTGCATTTGGGTGTCTTCCGTCAGGGCCCAGACATTACGGAACAGAACAGATCAAAGCATGATTCGTAGAAATCTTGTTGATCATATGTTGTATTTCCTTCTCTCATTATTGGTGTTCTGTCTTCGATCTTCACTTTGTAACATTTTTGGGTTCCATTTCTCTTTGGGACGAAGAGACTATTGTGGCGGGCATATTTTTTGGGCATTAAGGATAGGGTAACATAATACATTCCCTAGAAGCTGATATAGGTGGCTTTGATGACCCGTCACCCCCTATAGGAAGAGAGAAACTAGGCAAGAGGTGGGCAACTTGGCAGCAATGGAAACTTAGCAACTTGGCGACCTTGGCAACCCTAGGCGAGTACTCACAACCTTGGGTAAGTATTGGTAACCTGGGTGGCTTGTATGGCTGGGCAAGGGTGACTCGCATGTCTCGGGAGCAGGTAGTTGGGCGAGTGCAGTGGATGGGCAAGTGGGTGACTGATCTTTGACCAAGGATACTTGACTTGATGGCTCAAGGTGGTACCCCAGCCCACTTGTACCTGACATCTTTGGCAAGATGCAACTGCCCAAGCCAAGAAAACTGCAACTATAACTTCCCCATCTTGGCCACCACTCGTTCTGTAACAAATCCCTAAATATCTCCTCCATTCTTAGCCTATAAAAAGGAGTCATTAATAGTACCAACAACACGTTGGAGCACATTACAGAAGAGATACCCAGAGACCCCTCAGTAGAGAGCCAATCCATCCCTCTGATATGTGTTCTTTGTCCTAGATGTGACAAGCCTTGTACCTTCCCTGTTGCTCTAAAGAAGTCCTTGTTAGTTGGTGATGCTACCCATAGGCCACCCTTGAGAAGTATTTGGAAGTGGTAGAATGGTTGTACTCCTATTTGGCAAGCGATTTAGTGTTTCATATATGTTTCTGAGCATCTTAGTATCTCCTAGTGAGTACTCCAAGAGTGTTGCAATTGCATTCCTTTCACACCCACACAACTTCATCACCTACAAGTCCTAACCAAGAGGATTGGGGTTTTTCAATTAGTTGTCTCATGATTCTCTCTCTCTCTCTCTCTCTCTCTCTCTCTCTCTCTCTCTCTCTCTCTCTCTCTCTCCCCCCCCCAAACAAAAAAAAAAACAAAAAGAAAAGGGGAAATAAAAGAAAACCCCGTATTCTGCATAATCTCCAATGTTGTTTTGTTTTCTTCTGTCTTTACTTCAGCCCTTTCCTTTCCTGTTTACCTTTCCTGTTTACCTCTCCTGTGTGACATGGCTGGGCTGCGTTTCACCAGCTGATGTGTGTTGCACTGCTGTGCTAGAGCTGTTTCATGCTGCTATATGCTTTTCAGATGCTTCTTAAGTTGTTACAGCTGCTGCTCTATCTTTGCCTTGCTGCCATGTCGCTGCTGCATAAATTTCAACCACAGTACAGCAGGTGCCTGCTTGATTCTTTCCCACCAACTCCAACTGAAGCTTGTCTGGTCGATCCTACTCTAACATGAAGACTCGAAGTACTTTTCTTCAAAGTGTTATGATGATGATTTACAAAAGCTTAGTACTTGAACAAGAATATGGCTTGATAATATATGTAACCATTTTTGTGAAAATTTAAATGCACATATCGAAGAGGAGTTTGAAGGAGACATATATCCTTTATTAGGAATGCGTGTTTGTTTTTAGGGAAAGGGTATGCTTGTAACCCGGAAATTGACAAACAATCATGGCGACTGTGAGCGTTTCTTGTGGACAGATAAAATATGGAGAAAATTATTAGGCTTACCCTTATCTACTAGGATGTGCAAAAGTGGATTTCCAAGATAAGGAGACAAAAAAGTTGCACAGCTCGGATTTGTTGCTGTTTATTTTTACAGTGACTTTAAACATGCTGAAATGAGTGTTTTGATTCATGGAAGGATATCACATAAATGGGACTAGCACAGAAAGCAAAGGCAGGATGATTGCATGTACCCACTTTTGCATATGGTTATGTTCTTGATAATGATATGCAATGTGAATATGAGAAACAAGGATGACAGTTTTCAGGAGCTTTACTTTGGCAAAATGAACGTTTTCAGTTTGTATGCAAGATTGTTATATGGCTCACTCATTAGGTCTATTGGATGTGCATTCTAGTAATTTTTCAGGGTTTCCAAGGTCCAAACTTTTGTTTGGTGATGCCATTTATTAAGGAAACTTGTAACATTGTAAATTTTTCAGTTATTTGAATCTCTGAATTAAACGTTTATATGTTATTTCAGGAATCCGAATTCTCATTTCCACTTGCATATTCACAAACGAAATATTAATATAAAGCTGATTTGTCTAATGACTGGAAGCATCAAAAGATGACATTCCAGTTCAATCGGCAACCGTTTAACTATGATGCCCATTGAACATTGACAGTGCATATAATCCTAATTCTGATGCTTGTCTACATATACATTTATGGATTCAGCTAGTTGATTGAAATTTTTCATTCGTGTATGTGTGTGTGTGTCTTTATAACAGCCATTTATGTTATTATTAGTATTAGTATTATATACACAGCAAGTATTCACGTCATTTAAAAACTCATCCATTTTGGTATACTCACCAGCTGCTGCAGTGGAATTTTGACTGGAATTACATGGTTCGAGGCCTTGTCCTTGACAAACGAAGAGGAAACTTTTTGAAGGTATTATGGAAAGATCAAATTTTTCCCTCTATTTGCTGCATGTTTAGTACTACACTTTTAATTATTTATAACATTGCCTATTGTAAGCCGTTCTTAAGTTGATGATAACTCTCACTTGTGGTTTCAGTAATGGAGGGGGTGGTGTTGGGAGGAGGTCTTATTTTATGTACTACCAGCCACCTCTCTGAGTTCTTCAGATCCATGTTCACTATGTCATCTAACCAGCATGTGAAAACCTGTCTATTTACTCTGTCAAAGAGGAAGCAAGCAGCCTTTATAAGATCATTGAATAGAAGCTTTGAGCTTTTTAACTAGATTGATATGGTGTTTGATGCATCATTGCTAGGTGACAGTTTTGAATCCACGGTTTCAAAGCGTTTTGAACTTCCTTGAAGACTTGTTGAGAGCGTGCCATTGGGCTGGAGTTCATTTCTGTGGAATATCCATTTAATCTCATCTTATGCCTACACATGACAAGATCTCCTACATTATATTTAAGATTATGGATTCACGATCTCATAAGAAAGCTGAATTCAACTTGGAACTTTGAAGTGATGTAATATCTCAACTTTCGTGATCTTGATGTATCCAGGGAAGTTGAAGATGCACTCTTCTTGGAGATTTTCATAAGCATATGAAACAATAAGCTGAATGTGGATCATTTTTGCATCAGTTACAAACGAGTTGCTACATGCATCCCAATGAGACAATGACCAATGCATGGATAACAAAATATTTGTCTAAGAGCATCCTCTAGACATAATGGCTTGACTTAATATTTCCAACAATGCGTTTATCACCTTTATGGGGTCATTAACAATAGCTCTGATGCCATCATGTACACATATATTGATCAAAGATGTGGACCGATTTTCGCAAATCTGGTACAATTAAGGTAATAGATGAAATATGTCAAAACATGAATGCATTGATTCTCAAAGAGGTGAGGACAATGAGGTGAAAGATCAGAAGGATGATGAAAACTTGTGCAAGATGGGTAGATATATAAAGATGAATGTTTTTAGAAAATATCCAGGGTTTGATGGTTTTTTAAAGTCAAGTTTTTGATGGGCTGAAGCTAATATAGTTAAACTACATTATGATTGAATCCAATGATTGTTCTCTGCCAAAGGCTTTATAAAATAGTGGTTATGTGCATAAATTCCTTATTTCTAGTAATTTGACAAAGAATTAAGTACTGCAATAAACTTTAGAGAACCTACATAGAGGACAAACTTAAAGATTTGCAAGCTGATCTCTCTCATTGAGCTCTCTTGGATTGTAGGTGTTTTTAGGAGCAGAGCATATGGGAATAGAGACACTAATGATTTTGCAATCAATCACGTTTGCAAAGTAACCACATTAATACATTTGGCAAGGGTGATAATTGTCCCCTTGAAAATAGCATATTAACTCCTCCCACTTTGCTCCTCCTTTGAGCTTGAAAAGGCTAGGTTGTAGCATACATTTCAGGATATTTAAGAAAGGAGTAACAAAGTGCTCCAAATATTTATAGGTGCACTTTGCCAGGGAAGGAGACCAAAGACTCCAAGACGAAGTGACAAATGGACAAGGAAGGTTTCTCCCTAAGCTCAAGTGAAGTTAGGAAGATGAATATGAACATCAAGATAATGTGAAAGTTTTTTGCAACCAAATAGCTTCAAGGTAGCTATAAAAACCGCCCTATACTCTGTGTCACTTGAAGCTGTAACCACTGTCGGGTGTTTCTTAGAATGGCAAGAAACAAGACATTCTTCAACAAAGAAACAATAGCTACCTTATATTTTTTTTGTCTCTATCACTTGTCCAATGAGAACCTGCAAATGGAGACTTAAGAAAAACCATAGCTTAATTCATAGTTCCTTTCAAATATCGGAAGATGGCCTTAACTGCTTTCCAATTAATTTTTAGAGGTATGTGCATAAACCTTGATACTTGAGACACAACAAAGTGAATATCAGGACGTACATAAATAAATCAAGCATTAAACTGCATGACTATAAAGAGCAACATCAAAAGTTTCTGAGTCTGCATCAGCTTATAATGACACATTGATGTCCATAGGAATTTGCGTAAGTTTAGAATCTAACATTTCAAACCTTTCTAAAAGTTTCTCAATGTACTTTTTGCTGCATCATGTAGATACAATCATTCTTATGGATGAACTCAATGCCAAGATAATAATGCAAAAATCCAAGATCATTGACATAAAAAACTTTTTTAAGTTTTGACTTACAAAAAAAAAAAAATGTAATTATGAATCTTTGGGACCTATGATGATCATATCATCAACATAAATGATGATTATTATCAAAACATCTTCATCTGACATAACATAAGGAGTAGGAGAAGCTTCAAAGTTTTTAAAACCAATGGAAAGAAGATACAAATGAATCTTTTCATACCAAGCCTTTGGTGCTTGTTTCAAACCATAGAGAACTTTTATAAGTTTGCATACAAGATATCCTTTACCTTTTTTTTTCAAAATCCTATGGTGGTTGAATGTAGATATCCTCATGTAGATCACCATTTAGAAAAGAAGTCTTGATATCTAACTAGTATACTTTCCAACCAAAGAATGCAATTAAAGAAAGCACAATTCTGACTATGGTCATTTTAAAAGTAGGAGCAAAAGTTTCATTGTAGTCAATGCCTTTCTTTTGTGCATAATCTTTGACAACTAATCTTGCTTTACACCTATTAATAGCACCATCAATTTTTCTTTTGATTTTGAATATCCACTTGATACCAATTGTTTTCTTACCCTTTTCTAACTCACAAAGTTTCCATGTTTGATTCTTATGAATAGAATCAATCTCTTGTTGTGTTGCTTTCTAGTCATCCTTCTTGAATACTAGGAGGTTCATTCTCAATTGAGGTGAGTGCAAAAATATTATGAATTTTAAAAACTTCTGCAAAATTTATCTGATCAGTATGACTTCTTGTCCTTCCTTTAAAAAATTGGATGCCACTATCTTGCAAGGTTTACAAATGCTACCTTGGAATTTTTCAAAACTGGTACTATCTCTCTTTCCTTTGGAGTTCAAGAAGATT